>JAVXUO010001678.1:0-144814 GCA_033065855.1 Escallonia rubra | reverse complement strand
TTAGCAATGGTAAGAGGTAAGTTTAATTTTAAATAGTTAAAACCCTCATTGTCACGTTCTTCCAACGGTCACCACCACCCGCACGCAGTGCACGGTAATAGCGAGGAAGTGAGATGGGAATTACTTTCCCTCCCTCCCGATTGTCCTAGAATCCCACCGGTGGTTCATCAAATCTAGGCAATTGTTCGTTGCACCTTTCTTACGGGGTAGCGGAGGGGATTGCTAGCTTTAGAGAGAGTGCGACGGTAAGGAAGCAGCGAGCTATGATGGTGGGAGGGGAAGAAGGTAGTGGTGGCGGGGGGGGGGGGAGGCCATGACGCAAGTGTGGTGGAGGAGGAGATTAGCGATGTCATGGCGCATGGAGGTAGATTGCGAGCATGGTAGTAGATGCAGGAAAGGGAATGCACGTGAAGAATTAGGTTTAAAAGCTAATGGCATTTCAAGAATTTACCTTCCGAACCATAGGCAGTATAATCATTTCATTAAAATAGTTATGTACTGCATGATTTCGTTTGTTAATGTATGTCACTGTTACATGTATTTGTCCAAACTAATATATATATGCATGTAATTTCACCCAAACATCAGAGACCTGAGTGTAATTAACCCAAATATAATCCCCATATGCAATGGTAATTTTAATCGCACATGATAAACCGGATACATTGTGCAAAAGTTTTAATTTTTAAGTTGCTGCGCTATATGCTAAGGAGCTAGGAAAAGGAAGTAGGAAAATAAATTCTAAAGACACATTTTAGACAAGTCTGCGCGTAGTAACTACAATCCATTGACAGGTATACAGTGCACAACCCTAACCCCACTTGTTTGTAAATCTTCCTCCTCTCGTGTGCTTCTCTGAACCGAGAATGCAATATATAAGACCTAAACCTAAAGCAAAATGCACATTATTCAGAAGTGGCCTTAACCAAAAGATATGATTAATCCCCCAACACCCCCCCCCCCCCCCCCCCCACCACACACACACACACACCCACCACCCCACATAAATACACCAGGTTTTGTAATGTCCTTTCTGCACCAGACATAACACATGATGTTTAAGATTTAAAACTAGTTCCAGAACCGATAGATCCAGTAAAGAATCACCAAGTTCAAACAGAAACACACTCTCTTCTAGAATAATGAAATACCTACATTAGATATTTATACTTACACATAGATTTGATTGTTTTTCACCAAGTTGATCTAGTAATGAATCTGGATGAGTAACACCTCCATCATTTGTCATTTCCATTGGCAGGTATTGAAGATGGTACCTTAAAGATGATATTAAGAGTTTTGTTAAAAGTACTATTCAATTGTTCAAATAAATGAATTCATTAAATATAAGTCCTATTCTCTCACATGTATAGAAGCTATTTACAATTTGGGTTATTGGTTATCAAACTTTGCACCTGCTCATTGCGAGAAAAGAAAGGAGGAACACTTTAAACATGTGCATGCTCGATAAAGAACGATCCCATCCTTTGGAGTCCTTAAGGCTCATTTTTCAATATTGAAGAGAACGCCACCATATCTTGTTCAAGTACAAAGGAATGTTGTCATTACTTGTGCAGCGATGCACAATTGTCCATCGGAAAATAATTACACGGATTCACTGTTTGAGCAATCTGACAATGAGGAAACATTTTAGAATGCCAAACACCATAATGAAAATGCAGTAGATATGGGAGTAAAAGCACGACAAGTTAATCATGTTTTTATGGTTAACTTTAAAGGAGAATCTCCTAATCACAGAATTAATACAGTTGAAATCTCCTTAAAGTCAACTGTATTTTTCGTGAATAGGAGATTCTCCTTTGGTCTCGAAATCCACAAAAGCAAAAATTATGATGATAGGGCTCCAAAAGTAGACACAGATTCATGGTATCTTGATACAGCTTAGTAGGTCAGTAGCTCCAACTATTAAGGCATGGCACCAAATTCCAGTTGGTAACTAACCGGATACGGATACGCACAGACAGCTAAACTGTAATGGGACGGAAACCCTTGAGTGATGAGAAGAAGAGGTACCTACACCCTATGTGCCCAGTCATTCATACGTATACATGTATTAGTTCAGGCATGGAGATTCAGAGAGAGAGAGAGAGAGAGAGAGAGAGAGAGCGCTTTACATGCGGAACCCGAAAATCATGAACATGTTCTTCATTATGCCTTTGCTATATGAATTCACAATGTAAATTGGTGAAGGTTGAAGAGTCAATGAGCGGATACTAAAGAATTTATCTCGTGAATGAACAGATACTCACTAGTCGAATCTTAGCTATGTGAGTACTGAATGAACATGTGGATATTTAACACTGGAATTTGCATTTGAATTCCTTGTATGGAATGAGTGAATTTGCAGTTTGTTCAAACTATATACAGTCTTCTCACAACATGCATAATCTTTGCCCTAAGTTGAAACATATATAATTAGGGAATGAAACATCTTTCATCTACTTTCATTGTATTTTCTTCCATGTCAGAGGCATAATTTCAATATAAATCAATGAACTTACACAAATCCATGAACTCATGCAAATGTAGCGACAAAAATTGTTTAACTTGTTGAATAGCGAACATCTCTGCTCTTATAAATAAACTAAATGTTAGTACGAGGATAAACGGCTTCCAATACGAATTTTGTTTCTTAAAACTGGACAATCTTCGAATAGGGATAGAGGCATTTGGTTAAGTGCCTATAATTTAGCTGTTCGTAAAGCTCTATCTGCCTAAGAATAAGTTGAATGTTAGTAAGGGTGAGCATTTAAACCGTTGAAACCGATCTAACTGTAAAAACCAAACCAACCAATCCGTCTATTTCCAAACCGATCTAAAAATCAATCGGTTTGGTTTTTTTTTTCCAAACCGTACATTTGGTTCGGTCGGTTCGGTTCGAATTTTTTTGAAACCGCATAAACCGAACCAATCGTATATAATATAACATATCTATATTTTTACCTAATTCTAGTTATTTTTTACTAACCCTAATTATCTAACCACTCATATAAAATGGGATAAATCCTAAATTCCTTAACGTAACACATATTTTTCACTCTACATCTCACTAAGTGTTATTAATTATAATTAAACAATTCAGTTTTTTTTAAGCTTATTATTATGTATAAGTTATTAATTTTTGGGCCTAAACTTGCCCAAAATTGAGTTTAGCCCAAACCGATTAAACCGTTCAACTACGGTTTTTTTTTTTTCCAAACCGAGGTTGATCGGTTCGGTTTGGTATTCAGCCTCCATACCTAACTAACCGAACCGTGCTCACCCCTAAATGTTAGTACAAGCGTAAACAGGCTTACATTACCAAAAAAGATTTCGGGAACTTAACAATCTAGGGATAGTGATAGAGGCACACGGATCTCCAAATATGTAGTCGAAATGACAGAATTATCACTGTCACGAGTGATGAAGCAAATTTGGAGACATCTTGCAAACCTTTCGGGTACTATTATTGTGGAGATTGTGCGCTGAGTATTATTTGCAAAGAGAGAGAAAGAGTACAATGTAAACGGGGACCAAGTTGTAAGATCTCTCTCAGGGGTTGGTCCACCAACAAGAGTAATGGCTCATACTTGTCAAAAGCAACCAATGTGACATGTTCATGATTTACATTCAAAGTCCCAATTTTTCAAAGATCTACTCCTACTTAAACCCACTTGAAAGAATATACGTCAATGAGGCAATAAGTATTTTATTGAAACTGCTCTAAAGAGACAAAGAAAGAAAGAACCCAATGTTCTATTTTATATGCAGCTATGGAGTTATAACGATCTGGCATCAGGCATCAAGCCTCCCCAAGACAGAATGAAATCAAGAAATATATAACTCACCTTGTTTCTCGACTCATCTCTCTTCACTCTTCTTGTACAAGAATAGCCATTCCCACATCCATGAATAGCAATCTCCACATGCACTTGAATACAACAATTTATCTAAAAAGAAAGTAAACACAAACAATGTGAAACTACATTGGACAAATTAGGTTATTTTTTCAAAAGTGGACTACAAGGTCCATTGATGAGAATGCCTCCCAAATTAATAGGCAGTAAGGTCAAGAGATTTACCCTTTGCACTGAACTTTTCCAAGCAGCCTCATCATGATATTCCCTTCCCGTAGGACAGAATTCCCCTTCACGTACTCCTCTAACCCACGTTGCCTCCTCTCACTGCTCCTCTTCTGGTCACTGGTTGTCATCATTGCAATCTTGAGGTAAAACTGAAGAACCACCTAGAAATTTCTCCTCTTCCCCCCCTCCACATGACACACAATTTTCCATCTCAATTACCATAGATCGTGTGTGGATCCCCTGTATCTCTACGATCCTGAGATATAAATCAGATTTATAGTTCAGATTTCAGAAGATGTAATAATCATGGATTTAAATAGTAAGCTTAGCAGAAAGAGGTCACAGCCTAGGGATCAAAGAGCTAGTAAGTGCTTTCCTCCTTTGACAAATTATTAGTACCGGAAGCGGAAACATAAATGACATCAAGCTTGTTAGACAGATTCGTGGTATTAGAAAGTAAAGGAAAGAAAGCACCCACCTGACAGGAACTTCAAGGAAAGAAGTAGAATCACACATCCACCTCTCTTGAGATGGAAAAGTGGCAGTGTTCTGAACTTGTCATTTTTGTATGGCTATATATAGGACACTGATAGTCGTCTACTGCCGATGCAGCATCATCAAGATTCTCATCTTCAAAAAGCCTTGGCAGACAGAGAGAGAAGACTGAAGAGAGATCTAATATGATGATTACACCACCGCCAGTGCTACTGCTACAAACCTTTGCACTTTGCATGTGAATCTTGATGATGCTACACCAGCAAAAAACGACTGTTAACTAATCCATGCACAGGCTCCTCGTCAAAGAAGAGAGGGTGAGAGAGAGCGAAAGAGAGGAGTGAGGTTTTGCAGACATAGAAGTAGGAAAAATTTGGGCAAATTCATGAAAACAACTCAAGCATTTATACAAAACATACACATGCGAGTACTGACACATAGAAGTTGAAATCCAGGCACTTTCTTAGTGTTAGCACCAACAAACAAGCCCACGAGCACATTGCTGATTTGGCATACTGCTACTGGTTAAGAAAGTGATGACGTCAGGTTACCAAACAAGAATCTAACCCTGTTAGACTCGCAAGAAAACAAAGCCAAAAACCCTATTCTTTACAAAAATAAATTGAAGTAGAGGTAGATGTTATAAATCATGACGAAAAGCACAAATAGTGGAAATCAGTAAAGTGGGCTGTTAATTTGTTCTTGTGGTATATGGATTAGATTCTCCGGTTGAGTTTGGTCTACAGAAGAAAATCTTCGGCCAGGGAAAGAGAACCCAGTTGGGTATATTATCAGATTCCGGCGGTATAGCCAATCTTCTATTGGGGTGGATGCTCCGAATCAACCCACGAAGAAAAAAAAGTAAGAAGAAAGAAATAAAAGGGCATCTACAGAGAGACAAAAGTATAGTTATCTCAAAGAAGGCTGGGAAGGAGAACATGTATGATCAGTATCATGGAAATAGACACCCTGAGATCTAAGTTTCCGGCCAAAATCAGATGAGAGAGAGAGAGAGAGAGAGAGAGAGGGAGGGAGTGGGAGAGAGAGAAGTTAGGGAACTCACGCCGATGGAAATGGTAATAAGAGAGGACATATATAGATGACGCAATTTTATGTGGGACTAACCTAGTAACCCCATCCAAGCTCGGGTCGATTTATAAAATACAGTATAAATTTTAAAGATGTATTAATATATACTAGATATCGTGAGATAAAAAAAATAACATTATAAAAAATATCTTATTTGACTATAAAAAATAGATGGCCACACAGTAAAGCTACTAGATATCTGTCTTCTTTAAGTTTTGATTTTAAATTATCAAGTAATATTTCAAATGATTATTGTCTTAGCACTTAGAGTAGTAGAATAATCATGCTAATGTCATTCAAAGCTAAATATCGAATACGGTTGTGCTTGAAATTTAAATGAGATGACGATATGACGTATCCCTTTTGAATTTTAGATGTTATATATGAGTATAATTTTTTGACTTCAGATGTTTTTGAGGTGTTACATATTTTCCGGAGATTATTATAATGATTAAGTAGAAATCTAAATGGAATAAAGTTGCATTTCAAATTTAACAGGATATATGTATACGCCTTATTACTTTCAAATAAGTTATTATTGTCTGCAAAAAATAAATTTGACAGAATGACCACATAATATCCAATATATGTGTGTGTGTGTGTGTGTGTGTGTGTGTGTGTTTTTCTTTAATCCTTGTAAGATGATAGTAATGAGGAAATTAAATTGATGAAAATGAAGTGTCCTTGTTTTGGAGTGTTGGAATTATTTCATGCATCTTCATTGACTTGTCGCCAAGTCATAGTTTTTATATTTACTAAGTGCACTCACTGTTTTTTTTTTTCATGAAAATTTTAATCAAGTATAATTAAAAGTGTATGTTCATTGATCGTAAGGCCTTACGTAAAAAAGAACTGGTTATTTGTTTGTTTTGTAAAATGAACAAACTTTGGCTCCTACCCGGATTATAAGAATCTTCCTTCAACCCCGTATGTAGTGACAATTCATAGTCACTAAATATTTCTAGTGGTTTTTCTTCTAACACTACAAGGAATAAGATCTTTAGCGACGGGAACATCCGTCGCTAAAAGCCTATATTCCGTCGCTAAAACTTTTAGCGACGGAATTACCGTCGCTAAAAGTCCCTCGTATAAAATGCCGTTACTAAATGTTTTGCGACGGAATTATAAAATTCGTCATCTAATATAGAACGTTTGGCGACGGATTTATTTCTAAATTAGCGACGGAATATCTATCGCTAATTCTGTTTTACATACTTTAATTTATTTATTTTTTTACGAAATTAGCGACGGGATAAAAATTTTAGCGACGGAATTAATCCGTCGCTAAAAGTTAAAGTCATTTTTTATTTTTTTTATTTTTTTAATGCCCAAACCTGTAATAAAAAATTCAAACCAATTGGGTCCCATCCTCCGCCAACAATCTTAATATCTCAAATGCACGATTAACAATCTAAAATCATCAATTAACAAATCATCGATCAATAATCACAATTATCAAATGCACAATTAACAACCTAAAATTATCAAACAAATAGTCAATGTTCAAATAACACAAAATTGTTCAAAATGTACATATCTGATGCAATTAATTTAAAATATTGTCTAATTACAGCTCAGAGTTCAACATTGGGGGAAAGGTTTTTCACAAGTGCTTTGATCAAACACCAGCACTTGAAAACGCATTTGCCCCATGTGTTCAAAGATTACAAAGTCTCCTAGATAGAGGTCATGCTGCTGCACGAATTCGTTCCAACCCTCTTCGAAGCAAAGAACCTTTTGGCCAACCTTCTTCTTCAATTTAACAAGCCATGACCCCTTACGGCTGGTTAAAGTTGCGGTAAGCAATCTCCAAAATGCTACCGGTATGGCCTAACACATTCATAATACAGTAAGACAGGTAGTTTTTAACCAAAGATAAAACTTTTAACACACACGAAAACACAGAGAAAGCGGGATGACATACAAGTTTTGTATGAAAACCAGGGATCATGACCTTGAAAAAGTGCCTGCTGACTGAAACGTCCATGTTCACCGAAGCAGAAGTCATTTAACCTACTTTAACATGAAAAACCAATCGAGGATTATTCAATCGACGAGCATCAATTTCATAGCTGAATTAAATCTATCAAATTATGTTAAAGTGATGCTAAAAAAATAGATCCACAGTGAGTTGTAGCTAAAATGACTACCACAAAAATCTCAATTACGCACATCATCATTTCACCACCCAAATAGCCACCTATACTGTTGAACGTCAGTCACATATTACAAATAACACCCCAAAAATCTCAAACCAATCACTGAATGAAACCTAACCCTAGTGCAAATCCAATCACTGGATCTCAACGAAGACAAAAAAAAAACCACCAAAGTTCAAGGATTAGCTAATTAGGGCTAACTTGGGGTAATTACAGCTAATTTGATTTTTATTGGGTTCTTAGGGTTAATTAAAACTAATTAGGCTCGTTAGACACGTGTCCGACGCCTCTGGACACGTGTTTGACGCCTACTGACAAGTGTCTGAAACCTTCGGACACGTCCGAAGACATTGCTTTATTTTTTAAGAATCTTTCATGCTTGCAAGAACCACTATTTCATGTGCAACACAATAAACTTTACTAGTCTCCAGGAAAGTATATTCGGACGCTTTTTATGGCATGAAGATGGAAAAATTGTTTCATAATGAAAAAAATACTGCTCGAATCCTTGTTAGTGGAAAAAATATGTTGGTGCAAATCACTAGTGGCTTGTCTTGTTAATGTTGCGACAAAAGCAAAAGTAGTAACAAAGCTTTGTCGCTAAAACTCTTTTAATTGTTCTGGTTTATTATTCCCTTGGAAAGCGTGAAGAGTGAAGACCAATCATGCCTTGTGCTGACACTAAGGAGCTTAGCTATGGCCGTTGTGGTGTAGTATATAGTTAGGATTTGTTGTGATCTATCAAGTGGGGTGGTGTCGCAGGAATATTATGTTAATAAAATGAAAGCAGGACGAATATTCAGTATTTGTCGACTATTATTATCAATTATTTCAAATAAGCTTGCACCATTTTTGACTAAATTTGCGTCCTTTGTCGTTAAAAGGGATATTAGAGACACTTCTAAACCTTTTAGCGACAAAGGGCCAAATCTAGCCATCACTACCTCCTAATTAGTGAGAACTTTTGCTGCCTCCTTAAATATAAACTAGTGCTATGCTCCATCGGGTAAAATCTTCTAACCCACTACACTAGTGTTTGTTTTCAGAAGTTTCTAAGTTCTAACCCACTAGTGCTGGTCCATTGTGGGTTGGGCTTCTTCTTGCCGTCCACCATCCACCCATCCAGTTTAGGTCCATTTTGACGAATTGAACCATTGTAGTAGCCGGTTTACGGTTGAACCAATTTAATCAGTTCGTTTCAGAAGATCAAGGCTGCAAACTAGTTGGACCGGCTATATGAACATTTTGGTCTACATATTTCGTCATATGATCTTTTTCGGCAAGTTCCTGAAAATCAAGTACTTTCTCATTACTTGTCTCCAGGTTATGTTATCTTGGTTTACCGCGATCTTGGCCTACCCCCATCAACTTGGAGCAACTCACCCATGTTGGATGTGCATAGCCCATCTATGGCAATGTGCTCCCTCAATCAGGCTGAACACATCGCCATGTGACTCTACTGTGTGCTCACTCTTCTATGTGTTTGAAAAATAGTGAAACGCATCTGTGGATTCTAGGTTTGGGGTCGGTTTCATATTCACTATAAGATAGTGACTTACTTTTGTTCTCATGATGAATCTATTTTCCCCCATTAAGGTCGATGTTATTGTCAATGAGGTATATAATTTGTTTCCACTCCACACCTCACAGACAATCACACCCCTACACAGAGCACGTCATAAGCTACACATATTTCCCTCCATTCACTCACTCACTAAACTCACACAAACAAGCACTCATTACACCCACATACACTCAAAACAGCTGCACAAATACACACACTCATGCACACTGTTGCACACCCATACACACCTACTGCGGTCCTTAAGACATACACCTCCGGCCCTTATTGCAGCCCGTAAAACACACACCACAACCCACCCACCCACGCACCCCCCTCACCCCCGCGCTGCAGCCCCTAAAACACATGCCAAAACCACTACTGCAGCACATTACACACCACACACAACACCACTTCTGCCACTGCCACACACGCACACACTCTCACTTAAACACACACCATGTACACTCCTAAAACACACACACAAACACTCAATACACCCCTTTTCCCTCACTATTTCACACCCCATAAATCTTATGAAAATATACCTACAAACACCTCAGATCTCGCTGTAACTTTACCACACAACCACACCCTCATAGCCACCACTCCAGCACAAATCCACCATCGATCTTTTCTCCATCACCGTACGCGATCCACTAGCACAGTCGCACCACTGCAACACCACCCTCAATGACCAATACAAACCACCAAGCGCGTAGATGATTAACCTTCCGTTCTTTGCCTTGAGCCCAATATGGTATTAATGTTAGATTTTATGTATAGGTATATACTTGCAATCTCAATGAACACATGTGATAAAGTTTTTTCTTTTTTAAACTTTCCCAAGCTAGCAACAACATTAGTTTTAGGTGTTGTGGTGTTATTGTAATTAATTAGAGGACTCATGACTAGCGTCGGAGTCAGGAATTAATTTTAAGTCGAGGATTGAAATATAAGAAAGAAACCGAAAACTGAAAAACTTTATTATAACATTACTGAAGTTCAAAATCAAATTAGTATCAAATCAAAGCATGTTTGTAACACAGCCAAACATTTATTCCAAGCATATACAGAAAATTATGCACAAAGTTTGTAGGGAAGAACAAAAATAATTAGGTTTAGTGGACTTACCTTACAATAAAGAAGACATGAATTAGACGGCGGCAGTGGAGGTCGGCGGCGTTGGTGGCACGGCGGCGGCGAAGAGCTTTTCACACGGCGGTAGTGGAGGGGTCACCGTGGAAGGGGATCGCCGGAGCTGAGAGGTGATTTTCAGAGAGAGAAACGGGGAGAGTGAAAGAAGCAGATCTGGGTGTTTTAATCGAGGACTTTTAGCGACAAAATTACCCGTCGCTAAAAGTCTGTCAGTGAATGACGACCTTTACCGACGAAAGTTTTAGCGACAGTAAAATTCCGTCGCTTAAACAATTTTATAAAACACTACTTTTGTAAAAAAAAATTAGCTACGGCATTTCTGTCGCTAAAAGACCGCCGCAAAAAAGTTGTCGACAAAAACTTTTGTCGACGGTTCATTTCATCGGTAATAGTATTTAACGACGGACTTTTACCGACAGACTGTTCCGTCGGTTAAAAGTCCATTTACCGACGGAATATATTCCGTCGGTAAAAATCCGTCGCTAAAAAGTTATTTTCTTGTAGTGTAACACTTTCAGCGATAATTATTAGCAACATTTTTTTAGCGTCACTAAATAAAAATCACTAGAAACATTTAGAGACGATTGATTGTCGCTATATAGGGGGTAGGAAGAAGATTTTTCCTTGTAAAATTACATAGATATAATTTTACATTTTAAAGGTTTTAAATGTTCTCAAATATAGTAATTAAGAATAAATTGATTAAATTGTACCTTATTTTTCTAGTACATACGTGGTTTCTTTTCAAAATCTCATATATGCGATGAAGCCACTTTGTTTTGTCGTGCAGTGTTATCAAAGCAAAAAATTGTCCTATAATTGGATTATTGATCTTATATATTACATATGTAATTTTTTGCAACGATTATGTTATGTGTGTGTGTGTGTGTGTGTGTGTGTGTGTGTATATATATATATATATTACATTATAATAGACTTAAATTAATTGTAACATAATTGTTTAGTCTAACTCTCATATGTTATTTTTGTTTTCTAGATACATGATTTTTTATCATCGTATGAGAGAGTTAGTTTTAAGGATATAATAGTTAAAATTAAATCCTAATAAATTAGTGTGTGTGTCTGTGTGTGTAGGGAGCTGATCCGTTAACCGCACGGGCAACTTCGGGTAAGTTGCCTGCGCGATGTGGCTGTCCATCCTTAAAGGACGGACGGCCCAGATCTTGGTTTTCTTTAAAAAAAAACCAGTCGTCCGCTACATAGTGTAGCGGACGGACTTCTTTTTTTTATCCAAAATGCACCCGCCTACCCGTCCGCTACACAATGTGACGGACGACTTTTTGACTGATAATTGTCAGTCAAGAAAGCATCCGTCGCACTGTGTAGCGGACAACTTTTTGGCTGACATCTCCGTTCGCTACACTATGTAACGGACATAAACATATGCAATGTCAGCTACATGTCCCACAAGTATCTTCTGACCTACTAGTATAACTAATCACTTGTTATTCATCGGATGAAGTCTTGTGTGATCAAGTTGCCAAAGTCATTGATCATACTTACTTGAGCGTCACAAATCCATGTCTTAGCAGAAATCCTACCTCACCATTTGAGATCATACTTCATGCTGAAAACTTTGCTAACCCTATTAAATGTAAAAGTTTTTCGTGAACTAGGAACTGCCTAATCTACTGAGAATCACGTGAAGTTGATCCAAGATCCCCAGACAAAAGTCTTTATTTAATAGATTATGAGGCTCATATCAGTAATATAAGAGGAATTAAAACCTTCCATCAGGTTTGACCAAACCTTAACTTTTCCTTTATTAGACTCATGATCAGTTATCATGTCGAAGGATCTCAATCATGTACTTTCTCATACAAAAATCTTTTATGAAAAATGAGTATCTTCTAAAAAAAAAAATGGGCCAATTATAGAGGGCTTATGATATGAAAACACTTAGCTCACTGAAATCTCAGTGTCCCATATTTGTTGTCCTATTTTCTTAACCTTAACGTATAAAATTATCTACTGCTGCAATGAAAATTATTTAATATTTTGTCTCCCCGTCATTCTTATTTTTGTGCATAAAAGCATATTCTTATTTTTGGCGACATGCATACGCTGCTTAATTATAATCATCGGAATGCTAATGGATACATAATGTTTCTGAATCTTCATTAATGGTAATGTACCAGGTAAGCTATGGAGCTAAATTCATGTGTGCTATACGCCCAGAATTTCATGGTGTATAGTTTCTCTATTTAGGCAACTTCAATCATAAACATTCTAGTAGTAGATATGCGAAAATTCTAACTTTCTTCGTCTTGCAAGGTGACTCCTCTAGTCCATTTGCAGTAGCATCTTGTGAATCAATCTTATGCTTCCAAAATTAGTTGACATTTTAAAGGAAATGGAGGATAGTAACGTGCTAAAGGTTAGTATTTGTTGTATTATCTATAGGCTTTTTATGAATCCATATCACTTCGAGGCAGTTTGGGATTTATTCTTAAAAATAGATTTTGATTAAATCAGAATCAATTTTTAAAATCAGCTTTAATCCATTTTAAGCATAATAGATTAAAAGTTGTTGAAAGTGTTTGGATAAAAAAGGATTAAAGTAGGTTTAGTGTAACAAAATTACCATATAGTGTATTCAAATTGAAATTGAGCATTTAATGTTGTTCATATGTAAGGATATTTTGGTAAGTCTTTTGATCAAACCTGATTCTCCAAAACTAATTAAATCTTAATCCAAGAAAATGAGGATTATGGATTTAATCAGTTTTGAGCACATTGGAGCAGATTTAATCAATTTACTTTTTTTTGCCGAACACTTCAAAACTGATTTAATCTGAATTTAATCAGGTTTGACCAATCTAAAATCAATCCCGAACACCCTCTTCATTCATATCGGGAAAATGGGGTTAACCATTTAGACAAGTATGTTTTTCCTATTTCTTATGAATTACTCTTATGTTGGTTGGTTCTTGGTACTCTGATGCTTTTTTGGGCACCTTTTTATGTGAGGTTCAGTGATGACATTTTGCCAGCACAAGCTGAACAAATTTGCAGTTAGTTTTTTGGTACACAAGTTTAATTTGTTTCAATCACGTAATTCTAATTTCATACATCGTTTGTTTCTAAACTTCATTGTTGAAGTAATTTAGGTGACAATTTTTGTTTGAGATATGAATGTTTAAATTTAGGCATTTTCTTTAACGTTTATACCGTATATGTACTATGTCGCTTTGAGGACATTACTTCAGGCTCGCACCAACTCTATTATTGTTACCATTTTTTATTTTTATTTTTGGTGTTTTTACAGAGGTGAATGTGGTGTTCATGAGCGCTACAAGTAGGGGTGCAATATGGGCTGGTTTAAAATGGGCTTTAACCAACCCAGCCCAAATTTGGATAAGTTTTAACCCACCAAACCCAACTAATTCAATTTTGGGTTGGTCTGAATTGGTTCAACATTTAAAGGAACTAAATTGGGTCAAACCCATTAAAACCAAACTAACCCATCCTAACCCACAAGAAAAAACCGAAGATCTCTCATCTCTCATTCTCTCATTCTCTCCTTCCCCGACACTCTGCAGACTGAAAGAACAGCTACTCTTATTTTGCCTAAATCACTTTCTAGGGTTCCAACCTGAGAAAGCGATCATGCTCTTCTTCTGTAAAATTCAGTTTTTCCTCTCTCTGGATCAGTGGGATAGTGCTTGAAAGAACAACTATTCTTTATCTACTTCGCTCATGTGCTTCTCCGGCTACGACACAGTTGCCTCGTCTCCGTATTAGCAGCTGCAATATTCACCGCTTTTCAACCCCCTATTGTCTCCCGAGCTTGAGGTACTTTATAAATTGTGGTTATATTGTTTCCTCACCCCAATCAAAGGTTCTTCCTCATAGCCTTGGTCCCTCTCTGTTTCACACAGCCACAACGAACAATGCTCTTGTTTAATGGTTGTGTTTATGACCCTTTTTTTGTTGGATTCTTGATTACAACAGCATATTTGGGTTACTGGGTAGAGTGGTAGGATTGTCTAGAAAGCTTTGGAAAAGTAGCAAACAAATCATATTTATCTTGGATCGACTTCATTTTTGTCTTTTGATGACCTTTAGTCTTCTTATTTTCCATGAGCACAAGACTCCAGGCAAAGGAAATCAAGTGATAGATTTTCTTGTTGGTTTTTAGGTGTTAAAGGTAGGAAGTATTCAGCATTAACACATAGATTGCCTTTTCACATAATTTCCTTCCATGTATGACTTTTTCTCATTAGGAAATCAAGACTAGTATTATTCAAAAGTGGCACTTCAGAAATCTCGTTTCTTGGTATCTTCTTCATTTTCTTAGTCAAATTATTGACTAGCTTAAGGCATTTCTATATAGTGGTAATTTCCCAACACCAGAGATAACTGGTGGTAACTGTGTAAAAAGAAGTTTAAAAGAATAGCAGATAGCTTAAGATTGTTGGCAATTGTTCATCTTCTAACCTAGTTGTACTTCATTCTGCCCTCTCCTTATCCTTCGCCTGCATGGTCTCTGTCGTTACCCTACCCTGATACATACCTACTAAAGGAGAGTAGATTTTTCCCTGATACATATCTACTAAAGGAGAAAACATCAGTCGCTAACTATGTCTAATGTAGTCTGATCTGATAGCAAAATATGGCTGCTTTTTCCACAATCTAAGTCTCACTATAGAAAGTGGTGCTAGATTTTCTAATGTAATCACTGATATTTTGTCAGTTTTCAGTCACTGAGTTGCTACTAAGTTGCTACAAACAGCAACTATATAACTTCTTTTTTGAGAAACTTCTTTTCAGTCACCGGTTTAGGTTTCTTCTAGACATTTGAGTGGGGGCAAAAGAAACGGGAAAAGATGAAATAGCTTCTTGCTTAGCCCTATCATACATCATAGATTTAAATTGTGATTGCCACATACCTACTACCTAGTATCTATCTGATGAAGGAAATTATGCGTAAGTAGTGCAGTATAATTTGTTGCTATAAGTTTCTTGAGACCTGTTTATTGGCTGTTAACTGGCCTAAAGAAATATGACTGTTCCGTTTTGATTTTCCCTTCAGCATCATATTCTTTCTAGGATTGTGCTGGTGAAAAAAAGTCTCATGTAGTTTGTCCTAATCGATTAGTCAAGTGAACGTTGATGATTACACAACAACTAGCATATGCACTTGAAAATGGGATATCAGTTCCCTTGATTTTGTGTGCGAGTGTATTGCTTGATAATGTGCCTACATGCAACTCTGTGATTTAAATATCTTGTGAAATGAGTTCGTTCTCTAACTAGGATTTAGTGTTCATAAACCACGTGCCACTGATGCTACACTTGTTTATATATCTTGATTCCTTTTGTGGCAATACCATAGGCACATAAGTAAAAGTATGAGGCACATAGCCTGCATTACACTGCAAGACAGATTCTGGGATTTACCAGTTCATTCAAAACTCCCAGTTAGCAACAATCACCAAGTGTGTTAGCAACAATTGGTGTCTTCACAAAGTGTATTGAGATTTTATTTCATCTTTCAAAATAGTGAAACGTTTTGTTAATGGTTTTTTACTTCTCATGTTGTTTAAAGACATGGATGAGTTGAAGTGAGCGGAGTTTTACTGTATTAAGTGTTATAACTTATTGCTTGTTTTCTCCCTCTACACATGTTGATGTCTATTTATCTTGCTAGTTTGAGGAAGACTATAGTACTTTTTTAATTAGACTGGAGTTTATTAGTTGTCTTTAATGCCTAAGCTATGTGTTTGTTTACTGATTGATCTAGAAAAATTTCTTTATAATAACATATTTTATCTTTTGGGGATAAATGAAACTTTTTATTTATCAAATATTAAATTATTTTCTATAAGTCAAATGTGAGTAATGTTAAGTGTTTAGATAATGAGATTCGTTGAAGAAAATTATTCATTCACAAATGAAACAAAAAATTAATTAGATGTTAGTTGGATTGGGTAGGGTTGAAACCCAAACCATAGCATTTTTACTTGGGTTGGGTTGGGTTGAGCTTTTTCTACAAAAAGCTCAAGCTGGGTTGGGTTGAGATGGGCTTTTAAAAGGTTGGGTTTTCGGGTGGGCTAAAACCAACCCAACTCGTCCAAGTTGCACCCCTAGCTACAAGGATGATGCCCCATTAGCCTAATAAGAAGGTGGTGCAATTATAAGACTTAAGGGACAAGAGGGGAGGACGTAAGCATGCCTTTTAATATTATGATTGAAAAAGCACCGACGGTGAAAGAGCTAACTGAAGATTTACGCCTGTTGATATTCAAAATGATTTGTAAAATGTTTGATTTTTGTACATATATAGTTGTAAATTTGTAAATCGTTGTCGATTCTTTGTTAAAGGCAAGATAGCGACGGTTTTGAGGATTTTTTTGTCCATCAAACACTATAAGCAATCCTTGAAAGGTTACTTTATTGCTATGAAGTGTGAAAACTGTAAAATGGTTGTATATGATCCCCATTGATTCTCTACACACAGTTTTCGGAGTATTTATTTTGTCTGCATTAATTGTCTTTCACGTGTCAAAGTGAAAATTTTATACTTTCTTTCTTTACTCTTTGGTGCAGAATAATACTAACGTGCTTTCATTTTCCGGTTTAACTTCAATTCGTTCATCGAAGACTGAAGCCAAAGTGCCAGGGTAAACGCTAGTATATGTACTAGGACTGTATGACCCTGCCAATGTACTATTGATGTGGCGGAATGAGGCCGGCACATGGCTAGCACGGGACTATGTTGGCATTGGGAGGCTAAGTAGAGTGTGAGACTGGGGCCACACAATATGCCAAGTGATGGGCATTTTACTATTTATACTTTGTAGCAGCAACCAAGGGTCCTGGGAAATGAAGTTGAGAAATGGTCGGCTCTATATTAGCATTAAAAATTCTTAAAGGAAGAAATGGTCGCTAAAGAATATATTCCCTAATTTGTGAAAATTTTACCTTCTCAATGACTAGTCGGAAAGGATAACAATGGGCTTTTTTACATTTTTCTCTGAAACCGTTTTTGTCAACGACCAAATCTCAAAACTAAACATTTTTTACGCTGCAAGTAGTGAACAAATGTTACGTGTACTGTATAACTACATCAAGCGATTGGTTGTATTTCGTTTGGCACCAACGCACGTAAGAATCTCTACTTAATTCTTTTCATTTGCATTTGGTGGAACTAGTAGTGAAGTGTTTTTTTTTTATTTGATAGAAAAGCAGAATAGCATTGATATATAAAAAGTTTGGTCACCTTATGGAACTAGTAGTGAAATGTTTTTGTTAGGCCCAAGCGCATCTATACTTGGCCACAATAAATTACTTAACCTAAGAATGAATGATTGAGAACGTCCTTCAAGGAAGTCAGTACATAAGAATCTCTACTTATTCTTTTCATTTGCATTTGGTGCAAGTAGTAGTGAAATGTTTTTGTTAGGCCCAAGTGCATCTATACTTGGCCACAAATAATTACTTAATCTAAGAATGAATGATTGAGAACGTCCTTCAAGAAAGTCATTGTTGTAAAAGAGACAAATATTATTGTAGTCACTGACAATAAAATTACGAGATTGATAACCACGCTCCTTTTCTACGCTTATATTTTGCTTTTGTCTTATGGAGCAATAGATAATGTAATCAAAATTATCTAAAGAAAAAATTGAGTTGTAAACGATAAAAAAGTAGAGTGCATCTGTCAAGGGTTATTGTAATTCAACGTAGTATCCTTTAGTGTGCGAAACTTAGTAGATAATCATGCCATTAACGAGAATACAAGAGACCTTTAATTGGATCCAACGGATTTGCCAATGGCCCTCATTATAAAACTAATTCTTTATTTTAGCGTCGAAACCGTTAATTTTTTTATCGCTCTCGTATATATAAGAAGACTTGACTTTGTACAGCTCTTTAGTTTACTTGTACTCTTTCTTACTATGCATACCATGCCTATCAATGTTACGATTAATAGGCTTTTTATCAAGTTCATTTTTTGTTTCAGGCGTGTGTGGGTGGGTGGGGCTTGGTGGGGTGGGGTGGTAGGGAAGAGCAGAAGATCTTGCTAGTGACTTGTGAGAGAACGTGGCAACGAGAGCTCACAAATTGCATGATGCATGTATTTCCTTCCAGTCGCGTGCGTGATAATATCAAGAGGAATGTGGTATGTGGTGACTGGTGAGTGTTTCAGTACGGCAATTAACGTGGCCTAGTGATCCTCCATAGAAGGAATGCATGGCCACCTCTCTAGCTTGCGGATTTATGACGTGATCAGTTCCCCAGTTTCTTAGGTCACCACATTGTACTGTGCTTTGTTTCGGTTCGATTGCAAAACTAGAGCAAATTAGGTGGTTGCAGGGGCGGAGCCAAGAATATTTTTAGGGGTGCAACAATTATATGTCCGTTACCAAATTTTTAATTAAAATAATATTAAAAACAAAGTGCACTTATAAAGCATACAAAAAGTAATATTAAGTTTCACGAGAGTCATTAAAGACTCTTTACAAGTACAAACAAAAAAAATACAAATTATATTCCGAGCGTTTACAAGCAAAATTACTAAATTGCTATTCGATAAGGCCCCAAAGATTGGTAACGCTTGATAATAGCCTCGTTACCAATAGTTTTGAAGACATTTTTCTCAATGTAGCAAATCAAACTATCATTCATCCATTCATCTCCCATTCGATTCCGAAGTCGAGTCTTTATTATCTTCATCGCAGAGAAAGCCCTTTCCACAGTAGCAGTTGCAACAGGCAAGAGTAAGACCAATTTTATGAGCAAGTACACCAAAGGATATATCACATCCTTTTTCAACTCAACTAACTTCATAGCAAGTTCACCAATTCGCATCATAAAGCTCTCCACATGACCGCACATCCATAATATAAGTCTCAAGCTGACTTCCAAGTATCATAAGCTCTATTGGAGAAAAGTCATATGGATAAAATTGTGCAAGGCGTATCAATTTCTGCTTATTAAAAGCAGAAAAATCATCACTTGGATCGAGGCATGCCATACAAATAAGCAACTCTGTAGTTACCTCATTGAAACGATTATTCAATTCACTGATTTGCAAATCAACAACAGCTAAAAACGTATCAATACGATAGTGATAAAGATTTGTACCTTCTTTAGCATTACGTTTTCGCCTCCCCGGGGTTACAAACCTCGCACTCATGTCCAATACTTCAATTTCATATTTTACACAAAATCTTGAAACCTCTTCCAACAAGCCTTCCCACCCATAATCTCTCAACCTCTGCAATTGTTGCTTTGTTATGCTTACCAAATTCATTGCATTTACAATGTTTTGATCTTTCTTTTGCAATGCTTGTGAAAGTTCGTTTGTTATCCCCAAAACGGTCTTCATCAAATGCATGTTAAAGGCAAAATCATAAGTTGGCACCGTCTGCAAAAGGCACAATTCTACACCTCTCTATTCATAATCTGTAGCATCGTCAGCAAGCTTATTAAGCACGTCTATCATTGAAGCAAACATAAGAATCAAATTCAAGAATGCACCAAAATGTGATCCCCAACGGGTATCTCCTGCTCTTTTGATGCCATGTTCCTGATTTAAACCCCGACCACTTGTAATATCACCATTTGCAAGAGCATGAACAAGATGAAAGGCTTCACTTTCTCGAAGAGCATCTCTTCGTTTGCATGAGACTCCCACGGTGTTTACTACCCTAGTAACCAAATTAAAGAGTAACGAAATCTGATTGTGTTTCTTTGCAACGGCTACAAGAGTTAGCTGAAGTTGATGAGCAAAACAATGAATATAATAAGCAGTTTCATTCTCCCTTTGAATTAAGGCTTTAAGACCATTGAATTCACCTTGCATATTGCTTGCTCCGTCATAGCTTTGTCCACGAACTCTTGAAATACTCAATTCATGCATTGAAAACAAACCATCAATCGTGTTTTTCAGTGATAAGGCAGTGATAATAGCAACATGGACAACACCAATAAAACATTCAATGACACATCCTCTTTTGTCCACATATCTCAAGACAACTTCCATTTGTTCTTTGACTGAGACATCACGACACTCATCAACTAAAATGAAAAATAATTAGTTTTCATGTCTCCAACAATTACATCTCTTATTTCTCCAGCAATGGCACTAACAATTCCTTTCTGAACTGTTGGTGATGTCAATTTGAGATTCTGAGGCGCATTTGACAGCGTGACTTTTTTCACACACTCATTGTGATCCGAAAGGAACTCTAAAAATTCTAGAAAGTTTCCCTGATTCTCAGATTCGTTAGATTCATCATGCCCACGGAAAGACAAACCCTGACGTAAGAGCAACCGAATGACATCAATTGATGCTGTCAAGCGAGTACGGTATTGAACCTTACTTTCATTTGTTTGCTTAGACAAAACAACTTCAATACTCTGCTTCGGGTTATCAAATGCTTGACACTTACTTAAAGCAAGGTTGTGTGCAATATCGATTTCTCCAACATGGTTTTTGAATTTTTCCTTCTTTCTCCATCGTTAAAATCATAACTGACAAAAGTACCACCACCCTCTTGCTCTCCATGAGCACTTCTAAATAAGTAGCAACATAAACAATATGCTTCATCTTTTGCTACACTATACTCCAACCAACTCGCATGACGGTCAAACCAAGAAGAAACAAATCGACGAGATTGTTTCCCGAATTGTGTAAATGGAAAATTATGGCTACGAGGTTGGCAAGGACCTTTCGACCAATATGTTCGTCAAACTTTATCTCGAATATTGGGACTATAATCCATAATATTTGGACGCAAGCCAGGATCCGCAATAAGCTCATCAGAGTTGAACTCATCACGAATTCTACTTGAACCCCCGAAATCAACATCTCGATGCACAAAATGAGCCTTGTCCGTTACTGTTAAAGTTGAAGACTGTAGAATACTATCTTGATTAGGCTGCGAGGATTCTGCCAATTTTCCTAGCTTTTTAAAAAAACTTATCCATTCTGAAAAAAAAGACACACACGCACATTGGAATAAAATTTCAATATCTCAATATCTCAGCACAAATTCACATAGTTAAATAATTGTACATATTATTATATTAGCATATTACACTAAATTTAACATATTAAACTAAAATATAAATGTAACATATTAAACTAAAATATAAATGTAACATATTATCATATTAAATACTAGCACTAGCAGACAGCAATTCATTCAGCAATCAGCATCTAAGGGCAAGAGGGAAGACTCACGCAAGGCCAAGATGAGAATTCAGATCTGGTTCTTCAAGGGCGTCGGCGCCGGCGCGTCGCGGGACTGCGGGACAGCGGAGGTCGACGGTCGTCGTCCGGTCACGGCGTCACTCCGTCGTGACCAGTCGTCGTCGTCGAAGGCTCGCCGATGGGTGGAGCTGTCTGAAGGAGCTGTCGCCGTTGAAGGAGCTGTCTGAAGGAGCTGTCGCCGGTGGGTGGAGCTGTCGCCGGTGGGTGGACCGGTCGCCGGTGAGAGAGAGAGAGAGTCGATTGTGCCTCTCGGCCAGTCTCGGGGAACGGGTATCGGGGATTGGGGAACGGGTCTCGGCCTCGGGGAACGGGATCTCGGGAACGGGGTCAACGCGATTCCCAAAAAAAATTTTATTTTTTTCCCCAGAAGTCAGGGGGTGCTTCAGCCCCCCCTTGTCCTAACATGCCTCTGCCCCTGGGTGGTTGTCGTATCCACAAGTTATAGCGTTAGCGTTAAATAAATTTTAAAACGTTGCGTATATAGTAGGAAAGAAAGAGGGTAAAATAATAGTCTTACCATTTTATATTAGTTTTATATACGGTAAAAACAGTCTCCCAAAATCTTCACAAGTTTGTTTTATGTGCAAGACCCCGGAACCAGGATTTTTTTTCAGAGGGTGCAAAAAATATATGAAATTTATCAAAAAAAATTATTGGTAAAAAAAATAGACGAAAAATAGAATGCACTAAAAAAACATACAAAAAATATTATTAAGTTTCACGACAACCATTAAATACTCTTTACAAGTACAACACAAATCACATTCAACACAAAATCAAATTCCAACAAAATAGTACATTTTCAATCTCCTAATAATTCTAAAGTTAAATAGTCAAACAAGCTCAAGCTCAAACGCCACATTCCAATACATTTATAAACTATTTATGCACCAAATTATGAATTAGACTCCCAATTAGCCAATTAAAAATTAGCAAAGCAAATTAATCAAATAATTAAGATGTTCCACCAAATCACCAATAATTTCTGTGATATAATCAAGGCAAACTCTTCCAACAAAGCTAAATAATCACCAATTGAGAATTAGCAAAGCTAATTAACCAAACATGTTTCTATAGAATCAATTACTGAAATTAAACTATAATGTAAATATGGATTTCTAAAATTAAACTAAATCAGATTGCTTGAAATTAGCCAAGCTTACCTCAAATTCAAGAAATTAAGGTTGCTGTAGACTATTGTTCACTGTTGAGCCTCATCGTCGTAGCGTCGTCGTCGGCGCCTGGCTGACAGCTGTTGAGCCTCATCGTCGTAGCGTCGTCGTCGGCGCCTGGCTGACAGAGCAGAGAAGAGATTGGAACTTGCAAACACCGCCGGCAGAGTTCTCAGTCCACCCCGTCGAGGCGTCGTTGGTATAGCCGTCGCTCGTCAGCCGAACAGCTCGAGAAAATGAGAAATGTTTTAGATCTGAATGTCCGTCCTTCCACGACCGTCGCCTGTTGGCCGTTGCCATCGTCGGTGTCTCGGACCTCTCAGTGGTCGGTGAGATAGTCTCCAGTCCAGATCGGACAAGTGGCCATCACCGGTGTCACGGGCTCACCGCTCACGACTGACGAGTCACGACTCACGGAGTCACGGGGTAGTGGGTCACGGCCGCCGTCCCGGTCTGAGTGACTCACGTAGAGAGAGAGACGGAGGTGAGAGTCTCAGACGGGGTCTCGGGGAGAGAGAACTGAGAAGTGGGGTTCAATTGCCAAAAAAAAAATCCTAAAGTCAGGGGGTGCTTCAGCCCCCCCTAGTTACAAGGTAGGTCTGCCCCTGGTGCAAGAGGGTGTATAGAATTGTTCACAAGTAATTGTTTCAATTTTGTATGTTTGTCTTGACCTTGAGTGATACCGTACAGTTAGCTCCTGTATAGTAGAGGTGCAACTTGAGCCGGGCAACCGTGGACAATCGGTGTCAGCCCGCAAAAATATGGACATGGACTTGCTTTTATAGTGACCATGGTGGACATGGGCTTAAAATTTTGGGCCCGTGAAAAATATGGGCTGTACATGGGTAAAGGTTTCTACAAGCCAGTCTAACTATTATATAATTTAAATTATAATATATTTATAACGCGCGCGCACACACACACACACACACACACACACACATATATATATATATATATATATATATATATATATATATATATATATATATATGGAGAAAGCGAATATGTTGCTAGCCTTAGGCAAGTTGCCTAAGGCTAGCGACTAAAATTACGTAGTTTTGTATTTTTTTTTATTTCTGTTTTTTCTCTCTTCCTCTCATTTGTCAGATATGCACACCCCAACAATTGCCCCATCGCCAGCCAGCCTCCACACCGGCCACTTTCATTTGCCGCCTCCGTCGCCGGTCGTCCTTTGTGAGCCCTAAACAAGAAAGTCCTTTCGCCGCCCCAAATCTTATCTTTAACCCGTCGCCGCCCCAAATCGCCGGCATCAACCCATCGCCGGCGACGCTCAATCTTCACCGCCCACACCATAAACAACTAGTAAGTCACTATCTCACACAACAGTCGAGAGCCAGCGCTGTCTGCCGTCTCTCATCTTGCCACCACTCCTCCGTCGTCGGCGACAATCACCTTCAAACCCAACCCCATCTAGCACCCCAAATCCGCACCCACATCAGCCGCCACCACCACTAACCTCCATCAGCCACCACACTGTTCCATCACCACTGCACAGAAACCAACATAGACCACTGTCGCACATACATACGTTGTCCCCCCAAACCAAATCCATGACGACCCCTATCAACACACACCATTGCACACACATCACAACCCGCCCCCACCCGTCACCCGCACACCAGAAATCCCCACCCCCACTACACCTTTGTTCAACCGTTGCACGTACGCACTAGATTTTCTGTGTGGGTATATATGTTTGTTTGAAATTTAATGGATTAAAGTCTTATTTTGAGTTTCTGATTGATGGAGCAATCAAGTGCTCCCAATATGTTGTGCCTGAATTTTGAATAATTGAGTTGTATAAGAAGCGTGTTTAGGGTTACAGTTGGGGATTGGCTGATCTGCCACAGTGGTGGGTTGCCAATGTGGAGGCTGTTTGACGCAGCAATTGCTGATCTTGCCAGAGGTTATGTGGTTTGGCAGTGGTGGATAACTAATCTGTAATGGTGGGGTTGCTGAGTCCCCGGTGTAGAGGCTGGCAGCAATGGTGGCCGGCGATGGGGATTGGCTGATCTGTGGCAGTGGTGGTTTGGCTAATCTGATGTGAGAGAGAATGACGGGAAAGAAGGGAAAAAAATAGAACACATAAGTTAGACCAAAACGACGTAATTTTAGTCGCTAGCCTTAGGCAACTTGCCTAAGGCTAGCAACATATTCGTTTATATATATATATATATATATATATATATATATATATGGGAGCTGATCCGTTGAGAGCGTTAGCAAAATAGGAGAAGTTGCAAGCGCGATCTGACCGTCCATCCTGAGAGATGGACGGCCCAGATCGCGACTTTTTCAAAAACTGTCAGTCGTCCGCCATACAGTATCGCGGACGGGACTTTTTACCTTTTTGCCCCTCCGCGCCTGTCCGCTACACTGTATGGCGGAGGACATTAAAGTCCTGATGGGAGACAGCAAAAAGACGTCCGCGATACTGTGTAGCGGACGTCCCTAGGCTGACACCTGTCAGGGCCCGTCGCGTCGAAAGGGAAGAGATTCTCTTGTCAGGTCTTTATTTCTGCACGTGTCAGTGTCGGGAATAATTTCCGCTATACAGTATCGCGGACGTCTCTTCCCATATACCCCAGAGTTCCCTAATTCTCAGCTCTTTCGGCAAAATTTTCTTCTCCTTCGGATTCACTTGCTTCCATTTTCGGCTCCCCTCAAGCTTCGAGTAAAACTTGCTTCAATCTTCTTCAGTCAAGCAAGGTAAGTTTCTGATCTCAAATATTTTCTGGGTGGATTGACTGATAAAGTATATATTTTTTCTTGGGCAAAAAAGTATAGATTTTTTATGATGTTCTAGAAATTTGTCACTCTATTCATCAACTTGTGATGTTCTAGAAATTAATTTGTTAACTTTAAAGAAGTTTATTGTAGTTAATTTTGATTTTTTTAAGGGGTGCTAACTTCGGCACATCTATCCTATTTAAATTCGAATTTTTTGAAATACGTTTGTTGTATTTTGGCATGATGAATTTGTCTATTTATCTTAGAATTTTGGCATGATGAATTTGTCATTGCCGAAAAATCTATAGTTAGCAAAATGGGAGACTTTTGAGATTATGTACATGGTATATTTGTCATCTTAAATTTGTCTATTCGTCAAGATAATTTTTAGGTAATATTTTCAGTTGAAAATGTGATTTGATTGTTAAGCGTAATCTATATTTCTACATAGGTCTTGTTTCACAATGTCTGATTTCGTGTCGAGCTCCAACACCCCCGTAGATGCTAGTGATTTGTATCTACGACGAACCTGTCAAACATTGGATGAAGCTGGAGAATGTTTCCGAGCGTATTCATTGAGGGTTGGATTTGGCATTAGAATAAAGACTTCAAGAACGAGCAACGTAACGAAAAAGATATGCTCTCGCTTATACGAGTGCCATAGGGGCAGAAACCCAGTGCAAAATGAGACACGCGTAGGCAACGAGGACAGTGATGACGAAATAGGATATTCGAGCAGAAGACGAGACTTCTTTACGCGAACGAATTGTCAGGTCAAGATGTTCCTAAGCTATAAAGCCAAGCAAGATCATTGGCTTATTAGCAGCCTGGAACTGGCACACAATCACCCGTTAGTAACCCCTTCTAAGGTGAGTCAGATGCATCAACACAAGAAGATGGGTAAGGTCGCGAGGAGCCTAATTCACACAATGAGCGATGCACGGCTAGGACCTACCGACATGATTAATGTTCTTGCTGAACAGGCCGGGGGGATTCAAAATTTAAACTTTAACACGACAAACGTTCGTAACGCGGTCCGAACCCATAGACGAGCCGTGTATGACCTCAATGAGGCTCAAGCCACAATGAGCCTATTGAAGCGGATGCAGATGGAGGACCCGCAGTTTACCTTCGATTATAAACTTGACGACGAGCATCGAGTTAGCACAATTTTTTGGGTCGACGGTCGTTCGAGGCTTGCTTATAAGCATTTGGGGGATGTCGTGACTTTCGACACCACATACCGTACCAACAAGTACTCGATGCCGTTTGCCCCTTTCACGGGGGTCAATCATCATTATCACTCCATCCTGTTTGGGTTCGCCTTGTTAAGGGACGAGAGCGAGAGTTCTTTTGAATGGTTGTTTAGGGCGTGGCTGGAAGCCATGAACTTCAAAGCACCCAACGTAATCATCACCGATCAAGATTTGGCAATGAAGAAGGCTATTGCCACCGTCTTCCCAGATACTCGACACAACTTGTGCACTTGGCACATAAGCAACAAATACCCCGAACGTTTGCATCACGTGTACGCAAAGTTTCCAGACTTTAAACAGGATTTTGACACGTGCGTTAGTAAGTCGTTAACGATTGAGGAATTTGAGGAGAGGTGGGAAAAGCTTGTTGAGGATTACTCATTGCAAGACAACGGGTGGCTCCAGCACTTGTACGAGCTCAAAGAGCAATGGATTGGCGTTTACACGAGGAGGCATTTTTCTGCGGGCATGAAAACGACGGGCATGAGTGAATCTATGAATGCCACATTCGATAGTTACGTGGGTACATCTACCAATTTGAAGAGTTTCGTCACATCCGCACAGAAAGCGGTTGCGTCGTTGTTCGTGAAAGAAAGGGCTGCAGACTTTGCAACCACGTACAAACAGAGGAGAAGGTTGCTTGAGACCCCGCTGGAGCTGAACGGTGCCAAAGTCTATACGAAGGAGATCTTCTTGCTATACCAAGTAGAGCTGCAGAAATCGGGACGATACTGTATAAACAAGGTGGCAGAAAAGTCTACGCGTGAGTACAAGGTTTATTCGCTCGTGAATGACCTCGTTCCTGAGAAGCTGTGCAGAATGTATACGGTGAGCCACGAGACTTTGACGGACTCTGTGACGTGTGTTTGCAAGAAGTTTGAGTTCTATGGCATCCTGTGTAGACACATTCTGCGATTTTTCACCCAGAAGAATATCAGGACAATCCCCGATAAATACGTCTTGCCACGGTGGACGAAAGGTGCTAACAGGTTGCACGGTACCATTGCCTTTCCGGAGCACCCGTATACTGACTTTGAAGAATCGGAGACGTTGCAGTATAATCATCTGGTGACTATGTTCACCCGTTTGTCCATAAAGGCTGCTGCTACAATGGTCGATTATAAACATCTCCTCGAGGTAGCTCAGCAGCAAGAGCCCATCGTCGACCAGTTGGAAGCAGCTTCAGTCACCAATGCGGTTGACACCGAGCCTACGACGGGATCAGAAGATGACGAGCCGGGGGAGGAAGACGACAATGATATCCGGCCGTTGGATCCAATTATATCGCAAACGAAAGGCCGCAAGAGATCTACGCGGATGAAAAGCTCTATTGAAACGGCAACTCAACCTAAAAAGCTGCGAAGGTGTGCATTGTGCAACAAAATGACCGACCACGACAAGCGAAACCATTACAAGGCACTGGGGATAAGTTCAGGGGGTTTGCAAGACGGGGAAGAAGATGACGCCGAAGATGAGGACGAACAAGCTGCAGTGGACCTTTAATTTTTTGTATAAGTTTGACATTTGTAATAATTTTTCGATAATAATTTTTCGACCGAGTACTGGAATTTTTTTTCTGATGGACCTATGAGAGGCCATGAAATCAAATCTAAAGTCTTTATTTAATTTTTTTTTTGTCAGCCCTGTCCGTTATACAATGTAGCGGACGGATATGCAGAGCCCTAATTTTTGTTCTTTTATGTCCGCTATACAATGTAGCGGACGTGATCGCTGAAAAACTTTTGGTCTTCTTTTATGTCCGCTATACAATGTAGCGGACGTCATCGCAGAAAAACTTTTGGTCTTCTTTTATGTCCGGTATACAATGTAGCGGACGTCATCGTTTTTGGTCTTCTTTTATGTCCGCTATACAATGTAGCGGACCTCATCGCAGAAAATCTTTTCGTATTCTTTTATGTCCGCTATACAATGTAGCGGATAACTCTATCCTATGATATAGATTAATCATATCGGGCAATCAGTTGTTATCAGTCCGCTGAGGGCACTCTCTCTGTCTCGAACATCTAACCCAGGCCTGCTGCCCCATCTACGGCGACCCACATCTCCGGTGACCCACAACTCCGGCGATACCACCGTCCTCCCCTCAACGCCGACCTCGATGGCTTCTGGATCGGAGACCACCTACGATTTTATTGGCAACTTTCACCTGGCAGGCAAACACTTTTTCAAAGTCATGATGCGGGGGTTTGAGAATGAACTTGTAGTCCATCCCTCTTTCTCTATATTTTCGTGTGTTAAAAGTATGCTCTTTTGGTTCAAAACTAACTTATTTTTTGTATTATGTGTGTTAGGACATACCGGAAGCCTTGACCAATCAATTTACAAAAATTCATGAGAGTGCAAGATTATATAGCCGCAAGGGGGCATGGCAGGTTGAAATCAAGCTAAAGCCCGGCCGACCCCAAAAAAAGCAATTCGCAGAAGGTTGGAACGTCTTCGTGCGCCAGCATGGCCTCAAACTCGGGGACTTTGTAGTGTTTGAACACCTTGGGTGGTGGGATTTTCAAGTTGTAATCTTTGATCAGAGCGCTTGTGAAAAAATTTCTTTCCCCCAATGTGAACTCTAATTTAGTATTAATAAAAGAATTTATGTTCTTGTTCATTATGTTTTCAAATTTTTTCTCGCTTAATTGTGCCGTTTGAGATTCCTTCTATATATTTAGATCGTTGATTGTGAATCGTACGTTATTTATTATTTATCGATATTGAGATTGTTGATTCTGTCGCCAAAACAAGTCTTCGGGCTCCAATTTATTAAAACAGCATTATGCTACAATGTCGCTAAAACAAGTCTTCGGGCGCCAATTTATTAAAACTGCATTACGCTACAACGTCTAGCTCTACTATATAGCGGACATAAGGCCTCCGCTTAGGCCGGGGTTCGGGAAGGTCGAAACTAAGTGTCTGGTTCATGCCAACCATTTTCTAGTCAGCAACACTTAGTTTTTTTTTTGGCCCTATCTATGTCCTCTTTACTATATAGCGGACAGTAAAGCAGAAGGAAGAGTCCCCAACACTTAGTTTTTTTTTTCGGCCCTATCTATGTCCGCTATACTATATAGCGGACAGTCAAGCAGAAGGAAGAGTCCCCAACACTTAGTTTTTTTTCGGCCCTATCTATGTCCGCTATATAGTATAGCGGACAGTCAAGCAGAAGCAAGAATCCCCAACACTTAGTTTTTTTTCGGCCCTATCTATGTCCGCTATACTATATAGCGGACAGTCAAGCAGAAGGAAGAGTCCCCAACACTTAGTTTCTTTTCGGCCCTATCTATGTCCGCTATACTATATAGCAGACAGTCAAGCAGAAGGAAGAGTCCCCAACACTTAGTTTTTTTTTTTTTGGCCCTCTCTATGTCCGCTATACTATATAATAGACAGTCAAGCAAACGGAAGAGTCCCCAACACTTAGTTTTTTTTGGGCCCTATCTATGTCCGCTATACTATATAGCGGACAGTCAAGCAGAAGGAAGAGTCCCCAACACTTAGTTTTTTTTTTGGCCCTATCTATGTCCGCTATACTATATAGCGGACAGTCAAGCAGAAGGAAGAGTCCCCAACACTTAGTTTTTTTTTGGGCCCTCTCTATGTCCGCTATACTATATAGCGGACAGTCAAGCAGAAACAGTCTCACTTGGTTTTTACACTTTGTTTCCCCCTGATCAAAGCAAATCACACAGAACAAATCAAACACTCAGATCAACAACACAACGATATCAGTGAATCAAATCAATCGCATTCAACAACGATCACTTTTCAGTCAACACAAATGAAATCATCAATCGCATTCAACGATAAGATTCAAGAAGTTGAAGGACAATTAAAAAAGTGAATATAATGTTATTATACGCAAACATTGTTAATTGGGGCCCTCAGCCCCTGCGGGATCCCCCTCGTTACACGGATTTACAGTAAATCTAATAGCTCTAGGCCGGCCATTGATACTTTTCTAAGCCATCCTATACCTAAAGCAGTCTATGCATACTTGGCTACAGACAGTCTGCTTGAGAGTCTCAGCCCGATAGATGTAATCCATGTACATGCAGACGAAGACGCCGCAGTCAAATGAATTAAGTTGCCTGGGCCTACTCCTCTTCAATCGGAGAACAAGTTGCGTTTCGCCCGGTCCCCTCACTCGACTCTCTCGACGACGCTTACTATTGACCATGGCAGCAAATAGATTCTGCGAGAAACATAATAAGCATTAAACATTAAACATAGCAAAAATAATAAAGATTAATCAGTTCTACAATATGCAAGTTACAATAAGAAGTAAACAGGATCTTACCATGGCATCCAACTGGCCTAAGCCTCGGTACATTTCAATCACACCCATCACGGGGGTATCATCGTAGAGACTGTCAAGAACTGATACGGTATTCGTTACCGGTTCATAGCAAACCAAGAACCAATGGGCATTCACTATAGCTGGGATTAGAAACAATTCTGCCACACCTGCGCTCACTGGACTCGGCCGAGCAAGATATGCTTGTAGGTTAGCGGACGGTCTCCACTGGAGCTGGGCATTCCCCTTTCTCGCCTGCTTCCTCGCCTTGTCCCAGTCGTTATACTCTTGTACTAGCATGCGATGAAAGTAAGCATCGAGGATAAAAATGCGCGGACCGTAGTTAGGCTGCTCCCGACTCCTTTGCCTCAGAATTTGCACGTAGTGCGAGATGACAAAGTTGTCTAACCAAATTCCTGGCGCCAGCGAGGACAGTTCTTTTCACGAGGCATTGTAATCCATAGTCTGCGGGTGATCCACGTCATACGACGCTCCGTCCGGGGGGGCGGGGCTAAAATAACGGGCTTGGATTAGGTCATGTTTATGCGGCTTCAGGGGCCTGGCTGGATGCCCTTTCGGATATTGCCCTCGGGGGTCGACCGGTTGCTCTTGCCCTCCGCCGGGGGGCAAGAGCAACGGAAGAAATTGGCCTCCAACCAACAGATCGGCTGGCGGATACTCCCCTTGGGGGGCCCCGGCGGGCTGATAATCGCCTTCGGGGGCCGCGGCCGCTTGATATTGCCGCCCGGCCACTCCTTCCGCCGGCTGATAGTGCCCTTCGGGGCCGCCAAGTGGTCCCGCCAACGGGACAATGGGCAGTGCCTCGTTGAAACCGTAAGGCCAGTCTTGCGTGACTTGACTCTGAGAGAGGGGTTGGGGTTCCGGGAACAAATTGAAGGTCGGGCCGCTGTAATCGGCCCACGACGCTTGAGCATGTCCCATCCCCGGTACAGAGGGACCACCAACTCCCTGGCTCACCCCTGAAGCTTGCCTGGAGGGATCAACGTTGTTCGGGCTGACGCCTGTATAACCCATTCCCGGGCTGTCGACCGAAGACTGTCCCGATGCTTGCCGCACAAAATTCCCGCAGCCTAAAGCCAGTGCAGCAGCCTGTTGGCGAAGATCCTCGCCCATTGCGCTCATCAGATCCTTCCGCTCACTCAACTTCTGGAAGAATGCAAGCGAGGCATTAACCTACATCCAAAGAGATAACAAATAAGTAACTTTAATCAGACATTTATATTCAACACATTCAAGACAAGTCAGACTAGTTGGGCAACTTACGAGATTGTATGCCATACGCTCGTCGATCTGACCCCTAGGCGCATACCTCTCCCCGCGTTCAAAGTTCACTGGGGCTACTCTCCTCCGCGTGATGCTGTAGTACCAGTCATCGTACTGTTCGATGCTGATAACGGGGTCCGTCTCCGAGACGATGGCCACCAGTATGTCCTGTCAAGAAGTCCAGAGCTCTAGTTCGGCCGCGCACAATTCTTGCGCATTGGCCTTGCCAAACTGCTAGACATCCGGTGGGTCCCTGTTAACCCTCATATCTGGGGCACCGGCTGGCAAACCCTGCTCCAACTCAAAATGGCGCATTGCTCGGTCTGGCAGCTGCCACTCTGCGACCTCGAAGTGGATGAGGGGTGTGCGCTGCAACCCGGAGAGCGTGAAGACGAACGACTCTTCTACCCGTCGTGCCAAACGCATGTACGGTGCCCAACGCAATTGGCCCGGAGATAGGCGGTCGAACTCCCCTCGATAGTACGTGATGTTGTGATGGGGATCGACTCTCCTGTGGTAGTAGCTATTCTTCCGGCTGTACTCCCAAGCACACAACCAAGGCCACACTCTATCGGTTCCATCCCTACGCGTTGGTGCACCGGGAGCAAGGTGTTCATAAGACCACACCTGAGAACATGGGCAAATTATATTGATATCGTCGATTCAACAGAAAAAACAATAACGAAGACAAGATTTATATGATATACCTGCAATAGCGAGAGACATGCACATATGGCTTTGGAGTCGGGCCTCGTTGCCTTGTGCAATGCTCGGTACAGATACGAAAGAACCGCTGCACCCCATGCATAATCTCCAACCTCAGCTAGGTTACCCAACAACGGTAAATATCTCACGTTGACCGTGTTCTTCGACGTCATTGGGAATAATATTGCCCCCACCACCCACCAGAGGAAGGCTTGTGTGTACAACACAAGGTCACGGCCCGTATAGTTTTCCGGAAAAACCCCGTAGGTATCTACCAACCACTTCAACTTGATACCACCACTGCTAAATTGATCCTGGGGTATCGAAATTAAGAAGTCCCTAGCGGTTCTCTTATTCGTTGCTTCTGACGGAGGAGCAATTACCGGCCGCCCCGTCACTGGCAACCCTAAGATGAACCCTACATCTTCTAGGGTAATTGTCATCTCTCCGAGCGGGAAGTGAAACGTATTCGTTTCACTTCTCCACCTCTCAACAAGGGCACCTATCAAGGCCCGGTCAAGCTGTTGAAATATCTGCCCATGCGTGAAAATCCCAAACCCAATTCCACGTAGTATCCTCTTCTGGGCGGTGTTCAGTTTCCACGATGTGAACTCGCGAGATACTTCTACGGTGTTGAGAAGTTCTCTTTCCTACGATTTAATAAATACAATTTAAGCAAAACAAACGGTATATACAACAAACGGTATATACAACGTTCGTAATTTTAAGAAAGACGATAAATAATGTATCTTACTCCACCATCCCATATGAGCGTACTGATATGGTTGGCTTGGTCGTATAACACGGATGGGTCTTCTGGTCCAGGGTTAAATTTCATTTTTTGCAACTGAAATTATGAAAAAACCTTCTCAGTTTGGATTTTACGTTTTAAATTTTGATAATCGCTCGCAAAAATACGACGCTAGCACATGCATAATACATATAACGCAAGCACATGCATGATGCATACAATGTTAGCATATGTACTCATATGTATAAATATATATACATATACGGAATCGGATTTTACAAACGCTTGCACATGAACAAAAACATACATATATAAAACGCAATATTCATCACAACTATCGATTACAAACGAAAGCTAGCACATGCATATTACATATAACGCAAGCACATGCAAAGAATGCATACAATGTTAGCATATGTACTCATGTGTATAATAGATATATATACATATACGGAATCGGATTTTACAAACGCTAGCACATGAACAAAAACATAGATATATAAAACGCAATATTCATCACAACTATCGATTACAAACAAAAAAAGTATAGATTTTGTGAACTTACGTGATCAATTTAGGGTATTAAAGGTGTTCTTAAGACGGAATTGCGCCGATCTGCTTGCCAACGCCGCTGGAAAATTTTGTGAGTAGAAAGAGTGGAGAAGAGTGTCGAAGTTACTGTCGTTTGAAAGTATATTGAACGTCCGCAATACAGTATCGCGGATGGCTATTACGTCCGCGATACAGTATCGCGGATGGCTATAACGTCCGCTACACTGTGTAGCGGACACTGTTGACGTGACAGATAAGGACAAGATAACCGTCATTGCCGAAAAGGACCGGCGGGACGGGCCCTAAAAGGTGTCAGCCTAGGGACGTCCGCTACACAGTATCGCGGACGTCTTTTTGCTGTCTCCCATCAGGACTTTAATGTCGTCCGCCATACAGTGTAGCGGACAGGCGCGGAGGGGCAAAAAGGTAAAAAGGCCCGTCCGCGATACTGTATGGCGGACGACTGACAGTTTTGGAAAAAGGCGCGATCTGGGCCGTCCATCTCTCAGGATGGACGGTCAGATCGCGCTTGCAACTTCTCCTATTTTGCTAACGCTCTCAACGGATCAGCTCCATATATATATATATATATATATATATATACATATATATATGGGGGGGGGGGGTTGATCCATTGCTAGCGCTAGCAAGTTGCTAGGGAGCTGATCCATTGCTAGCGCGATTTGGCCGTCAGCAACATAATGTAGCGGACGATAATTTACCGTCTACTACATTATGTTGCGGACGGTAAAAAAATTTGCTGTTATGGCGCGCAATCTGGCCGTCCATTCTCTCGCGTGGACAGCCAGATCCCGCTAGTAACTTGTTTAAGTTGCTAGCGCTAGCAATGTATCAACCCCCATATATATATATATATATATATATATATATATATATTCATGTTACAATATATTTATTTTGTTTTCTTTAGTCATTTAAAACTGTGGATCACACGAGTCTATGCAATCTCGACCGTCAAACTCTTAACCTAATTGAATACAATTTTTCTTTTGTACTTTCTGAACTCTCAGCCCCCACTTCGACAAAGTTAAAGCCTTAAAGCCAAATGTATGCTCATATTCTTATCTTATTTTTCTGAACCAGGTTGAGTGACGGTTCCTACTTTTTCGTTCATATTTAGAGATCTCTGAAGACTTTATTTTTTTATTATAGAATTCGAGACTCTTGTCTTCTTCTCTCACATTTTGTTTCAAAATATTTATTTTCATGCTTATATTTAAGTTCATTTTTAGACTTTAATGTACTATTTTTCATTATCATGAATAAATTGTAGAATTAGATGGTCAATGATATATTTCGAAATCACTAAAAAAAATAAAATCATAACCATGGACATGCCGTGTCCAACCCGTATCTACCAAAAGTTTGATGGATTTGGCGTGGACACATATTATTTGGCCGTAGATGGGCTGGGCTGGACATGGGCACGACTTTTAGAGAGCGGGCTGGTCATGGTCTAACCATTGAGCCCGCCCAAGTTCTATCCCTACTGTGTAGTATGAATAGTGTTCATTATCTCGCATGATCAACGGACAGAGCATGAATTATCAGCGGACTTGTGGCGCATAAAAGACCTTTTGCTTTAATAAATTCTTTTGGCTTTGAATGGGAATTTTCTATTGGCTGCTAGAGTAATACGGGGCTAATAATGCTACTTGCATGGTGAGAAAGTAAGGGTGCAACTTGGGCCGGGCAAGCTGTGGACAACCCGTGTCAGCCCGCAAAAATGTTGGCATGGACTTACTTTTGTAGTAGACATGGGCTCAAAACTTTGGGCCTGCCAAAAATATGGGCTGGACATGGGTAAAGTTTTTTACTAGCCCTCTAGCCCGTGGAAAAACCAGTCCGTCTAACTATTATATAATATAAATTATAATATATTTACTTTATATATATATGTGTGTTACAATATATTTATTTTGTTTACTTTAGTCATTAAAAATCGTGGATCACATAAGGCTATGCAATCTTGACCGTCAAACTCTTAACCCAATAGAATATAATTTCTTTTTTTTACTTTCTGAACTCTCAACCCCCACTTTGACAAAGTCAAAGCCTCAAAACCAAATGTGTGCTCATATTCTTGTCTTATTTTTCTGAACCAGGTTGAGACGATTTCCACTTTTCGTTCATGTTTATAGATCTTTGAAAACCTTACTTTTTCTACTTTATTTCTTATTATAGAATTAGAGACTCTTGTATTTTTTTTCTCTCATTTTGTCCTTTACTTTTTCTACTTTATTTCTTATTATAGAATTAGAGACTTTTGTATTTTTTTTTTTCTCTCTCTCTCTCTCTCATTTTGTCCCAAATATTTATTTCTACGCTCATATTTAAGTTCATTTTGAGACTTTCATGTAATTTTTTTCATTATCATGAATAAATTGTAGAGTTGGATCGTCAATGATATGTTTCGAAATTATTTTTAAAAAAAAAGTAATTCGTAACCATGGACAACCCGTGGACAGCTCGCGTCCAGCTCGTGTCTACCAAAATTTTGATGAGCTTGGCGTTGACACATATTATTTGGCCCGTAGATGGGCTGGGCTGGACATGAACACGACTTTTAGAGATCGGGCTGGTCATGGTCTAACCCTTGGGCCCGTCCAGCCCGCCCAAGTTGCACCCCTATGAGAAAGTGTGGAAGATTGTCGGTGAAGGAAAGAAAAGGAAAAAAAATGAAAAAAAGGAACTGCAATCGTTGCGTCTTGCAAGTGTGTGCATTGTGGTGCCATGTCATTCGTGATGATTGCAAAAAAGTATTACTTTTGTCTATCAAAATAACATTTTCTAGATCCACCTGGTATGCACGGGTGCCATTGTCAATTTTAGTACTTTTGATCCATCGGAGTGAGTTATAATCGAGTTATAACTTAGTGTTATGTTCTCGTCATGTAAACTAGATCAAATGGCAAGGACGACTACAAAACATGTAGTTAGAGTAGGAGGGAGGTTTAGGAAAGTAGTCCATACTATTTGGTGCCGGTTCTATTTGGTTGGTAATACAATGTTTCTACTATCTAAACCCCCCCCCCCTCCCCCCAAAGTAATCTTCCCAATCCATTGCAAAAAGGCTATAAGGTAAATTATTTTATTTTCTCCACGACCCACGAATACAGATGGTTCTCTTCTCATCATGTTGTCGTCGTCCATCGCAATTTCTCTTGAATCCTACCCAGAACCTAATTCGATCGATAAGGTGGTGTCCAATTAAGAGGATGGTGGGGAAAGGCGCAACGAGATTTGGGAAGATGAAGAGATAAGATGAAACGTAGGTGATAAAAACTTAAATATAAATCCCAATTATTAGGAGACACTTGGCGTTCCTAGTCACACTGGGTCAATTACAGTTTTATTGGATAAAATAGGGTTCTTAAAAGACTCTAACATGATCCTCAAGGATATAACCAGAGCCTAACCATGACTCCTAATTCTATTAGCATTCTATATCCATGCATATATAAAGGGGGCCTCTCCCAGGTATGTGGATAATTACACACATAAACACACTCTCTCTCATACTTTTTCATAATTCATATTTTGTAGGTGCGCTCTAAGTATATGAGCGTTTTTCAATCGGAACCCCCCCCCCCCGGCAGTCACTCGTTTTCTGTCTTGCAGGTCATTGTTCCAGGTAAGGGATGGCAATTAGATTCGCACCCGGCAGATCTCCGCCCCGCCCCGCCTTGCTAGGAGGGGGTTATTTTGACCGGATTAGGGGCGGGTATGGTATTTTTTTTAAAATCCGCAGTGGGTTAAGTGCGGGTATGGTATATTGCCCAACCCGCCCCGCTATCCGAACAGCCCCGCGACCCTCACCCGCCCCGTTATACATCAGTTAATATATGTCGTCCATCCACTTATATATATATAGCCCAACCCTAATTCTTTCTTTTTTCCCGACCCTAATTCTTTCTTTCTTCTCTTCACTCAGCCGACATAGCTACCGCCGCTGCCTCTTTGGTTCGCCTTTCCTCCTCTCCCCCTCAAACTGTCAACGTCCACTTCCACCTCGACAACCACCGTCCAGCTCTCCCTCGTACCGTTGGCGTCCATCTCTACCTCGGCGACAATCCACCGTTCCCCTACACCGTCGACTTCCACAATCCACTATTCCCCCCCGCACCGTCGACTTCCACTTCTTGGTGACCCTGTCCAGCGTAAATTGGAGTATCAAGGTGTCAATCTGAGATCTTTTTTTGGTTCGATACGTCCACCTACGAGACTAACATTTGGCATTCGTCCAGTTCTCCTCCGCACAGACCATGGCCACCTCCACCTCGACAACAACAAACCAGCGCTCCCCTGCACAGATGGCGTCCACATCCACCTCCACCTCGGCGATCACTGTCCACCGTCCATCGTCGAGGAATTAGTTTATCTAATCTCGTTTCACTCCGATCCTTCGTGACCTGTTGCTTTTGTTTTGTGGTTAAATTGTTACCTTTTAGTTAGTTTTTCTTTTTTTTGGTTTTGTGAAGTGATGAATCAGTGAGAATTTTAGTGAACTGTGATGACTCAGTGATTATTCAGTGTTTTGTGAAGTGATGAATCATGAGATTTGTAGTGAACTGTGATTGATTACTTACCTGAAATGACAAATTAAACGGAGTTTTGAGTGCTTGAGGGGAAGGGCGGGGTGGGGACGGATTTTTCAATCTTTGTTAGGGTCGGTTATGGTATCGTATATAAATGACCCGATGGCGGGGCGGGGCGGGGCGGGGTGGAGTGGTATTTTAGGGCTACCGGGGCGGGTGCGGATTTTATAAGATCCGCATCCAACCCGCCCCATTGCCATCCCTAGTTCCAGGTAAGGGTTCCTAAGCATATTTTTGTGAGCAATGCATTGGCACCATCCGTACTCACCAGCCTAGCCTATTGACATCAAGAAAACGCAACCACATCATTAAAAAAAACTTATCGTAAATCTTTGAAGAAAATTTAGAACCCAACGAGCTACCGACACCAGCCATATGACAGAGCCATCGACAGCACCGCCGTCAAAAGTCCAGCAAAACAAGAAGCAGCAGGAGCGTCACTACCTCATTAGTCAAAACCCTAGTAGTAACCAAAGGGTTGCATTCACTGCTGCCATCACTAGAGGCGTTACCACAAGAGAGAGAGAAACACAGAACCCATCGCCACTAGAGCCTCGGGCACAACAAACTGTCGAGCACCGCTGCAAAGCTGGGGGAGCAGCAACAACAACGAAGCAAAACTTTCTATTTTTCTTTCTTTCTTTCTTTTTGTTTAAGAATTTGGCAAGCTGTCACCGGCAGCCATATGGTAGAGCCACTGGTAACACCACTGCAATTAGTCAACCCTATCTTCGACGCCTTGATACGTAACGCCGTAGCGAGAGGCCAAACACCAGAGGCCCCCTGCAATTGACGAATCAAGTCACTGCAATCGTCATCGAAGAGCCGTCGTCACCAGGAAAAAAAAAGATATAGAGAGTAGAAAAGCTACCATCGTTAGGGCCCAAGCCACGATCGACAACACCGATATTATTGTCCCTTCAAGGTGCCCACCACCGGCAGCAACCACGCAGCGCCACCTCGCCCATCACTACTGGGCACAATAAAGCAGGGTGAATGTCAAACGGGGGGTTGCTGCGTCTGCCGCTAAATTCCCCCGTCACAACCATCGCCACAGCCTCTACGGTACCACCATGACAAAACGCAACGCCACTGGAGTCACTAGCGTCACAAACCCTCGCCGCGAAGCTGCTGGACCAGCAACAACAACCTAAAAGAAAAAAGAAAAGAAAAAGAAAAGGAAGAAGCAGTGTTCTACATCCATGCCTATATAAATGGTGTCTCCCCCCCCAGGTATGTGAACAATTAAATACACATATATCCTCTTTCATGCTTTTTCAGGAATTCATATCTTGTAGTTGCGCTCTGACTTTAACATCGGAGAGTTATCCACAGGGGATCACACCTGATGGTCACTCGTTTTTAGTTTTGCAGGTAATAGTTCCAGACTAGGGCTCCTGAGCATAATAACACTAGTTTTTTTGCTGCAAACCAAATGATAAGATTACTTCTCCATTTGAAAATTAATCACACAAGTTATAAGGGTACGCAAATATATTTAATTTGCACCTATGTACAGCTCTGATTCCCTCATTTATTTGAGATTTTTCATATAAAAAAAGTACTCCTTCCGTCCCTAAAAAACTGATCATATTTCCTTTTTGAGCAGTTCCACAAAAACTGATCACTTTTAAATTAGGAAAGATTGTGTAGGTATTTTTACATATTTACCATTTTTATACTTTTTTTTATTCTATTTCTCTCATCACGTTTAATTCTCTACTAACTCATTTTCTCTCTCTTGGCCCACCACTTTACACATTTTTATTCTATTTCTCTCTCCACATTTAACACTCTACCAACCAATTTTCTCTCTCACGACCCAGTCTCTCCCCCCCTCTCTAAAGGATAAAATGGGAAAGACACACAATATATAACATAAATCCTTAATATACGTGTAAAGTCAAATGGATCACTCTTTTAGGGATGGAGGGAGCAATATTCAGTCTCGACAGGATCTAATGTTTTTATAGGCTCGAGACCATAGTCCCACTCTTGAATTCAATTATTGGAGCGAAAGAGAGTGGGCTTTTTCAAGCAAGTATATGTAAAAAAAGTCTTCGGGAACTCAGGACAAAACGGAAACATTAGTGGGAATAAGGGGCCGGGTCGAATATGAGAGGCCTCCCAAGCTAAAACAGGAACTCTGTTAGTCATAATTGAGTGGATCTGCAAGCATATTTCATTGTACTGCAAAATCAGAACCTCAGAAATAGAGTTCACTTCCATTTTCATTTTCTTCTTGTAACCATGCTTTGGACTTCTTTTGTGTGTGAATTTTGTTTTCAGGAGCACGTACTTTCACACCTTTCTATGCTTTACACTCTTTTTTGCAATTGAAAATTTCATTAAGAACAATCTGCTAAATGTTTTTGCTACAAACCAAGCGAGAACAGGCATACAAGAGTGTTAAAATTGATATTCTCCATTTTTTTTCTAGTAATGTTTTTTACTCGGTCATAAAAAAAAAATATTAGTATACAATACTACTCTCACTCTAGAATTGAATTAGTCCACTCCAAAATTTGTTTTATCGACAATTTTAAATGTCATTTTATCAAATTTCAGTGACAAAAATTTGGTCATAGTAGGCTGTTTAAAGTTTTCCGTTACGCGTTAGCATGGCGCAGGAAGTGTGTTAATGGGTCAAAATAAGATCCCACATTAAGCCAATTCGGCCAGAGAGTGAGAGACAGAATTAACCATATTTTGGCCCAAGATTAACAGCCCTGTTTAAACTGAAGCCCAATGAAGTTAGCACAAGCCCAATGAGGTAAATGTTTAAAGGTCTTTTCCTTTAAGTTGCTTGCTATTGGTCTTTTTAACTTTTATTATATTTCGTCATCAATGTGGTCCTTATATCACGCGACACGAAAAATTTGCTAATACCCTGCAAATTGTTTTAATCAGTAAAATGATTAAAAATAATAATAATAATCTGCCAAATGATTATTTTAAGATACAGAATAACCCATGGAAGCATCACCTTTTCATGGAAAGCCAACAAAAAATTTTAAAATTTATAATAGGTACTCGCAAACCTATCAACAACAAAAAGAAAAGTCACGCTCACCATGGTTTCTTAGTATAGATAACTGATATAATATTTTTTCTTCCTCTTTTGAATATCCATACCATCTATGGACTTTTTTTTTTTTTATGGAGGCATTTTGGCAGTTATCTTTAGGTCACATAATTTATACGTGATAACTTAACCAGAGGCGGATCCAGGAAGTGCAGTTGGGAGGGACCAAAAAATGTCATAAAAAAATTGATGGATAATATAAAAGAATTCGCGTCGCCATTGAATACGTTAAATACAAAATAGATTGCTCAATTTGACTATTAATCATATAATTTCACCATGGTTTGGGATTTATTTAAGTTACTAAGGTTAGTCAACAACATTTACTAATTGTATTGAATATAAGTTAACATATTAAAAGAATTTAGAATAAGAAAAAGAACTAATCTTGATCACTTCATATATATTTCTTTGTAATATGAAGATATTAAATTTGAATTTTGACAGAATGAAGATGGAATAAAGGAACGAGAAAGACAAAGATTACGACGGTTGGTGGCACAAAAACTCAAAAACACAATTAAGTAAAATCCTAATACATTAATTTTACAATCTAATAGTATTTTTATAAATATTTTCAATAAGATTATTCATTATTAAAAAATTGAAAAGGAAATTTTCAAAATTTTGGAGGGTGCCGTGGTCGGGGTCATGGGGTGGCTCCGCCCCTGAACTTAACACCCAAAATATGGCCGAAGGGCCAAGTTAAAATGTATTATGTCAACTTCTTAAGACTTTTAACAGTAAAAAAATAAATTGTGTTGCACATGCATTGCGTATGGGTGGTAACTAGTTGTCGATAGTAATCTTCCAATATTTTAAAACTAGAAGAAGAGAAAAATAAGAGCACCATCATAAATATAACTTTTTTACGTAACAGGCTAATGTACAATGTGGGGAAGAACCGAGTCAAGCAACCTCGCAAATTGCAGCCTTAGGTGGTGGTATCGGCACTGTCGTGACATGGAGCCTGTGCGGTTGAAACTGTAGAGCATTGCATCTGGGTTTGGCTCGAAAATATATCTTCTCTAAAGGATCCCTTGGGCCTTTTGGGGCTTCCGACACTACGGACTTGGGGCCGTAGATGGCTTCGTTTTCCTTTGGGCTGAAACTTGTCAAAAGAAAAGGAAACCTTGCAAATTGCCCCCTAGTTATAGAACACAGTGTTAGGGGTATTGAGTTCTTTAATGTTACATAGGTGATACTGCGCCGAATAGGTGTTTGCCGCAATTTTTAGGAAGCTTTTATGAGTTTATTATATACTTCGACATTTTTATAGAATATACGTACCGATGTAACACAAAGAAAAGAAAGATACTTGCAGAACTAGGTTAAATAATCGTTAGGTTAATTGTATTTTTTTCTTATTTTCATTAATGCTGGTCTATTGTTGGAAAATTTTATTTTGAATTCGCCGAGAACTGGTCTAACAAAGGATTCGTGCACACAGAGATTGTAATCTCTAAAATACCAGCACTATGAGATCATATTCCCAGCGACACGAGTCTTAGTCCCAAGGGATAATACTCTAGTCGATATACATCCAAGTATTATATCTTAGGAATAGAGAGTGTTTAGGATAAGGAACTACCCTCAGGTAGCAAGACATCCAAAGTCACCATAGTCTGACGGACTCATGGACATTCTACCCGGATACGGCTGGCTATACCTAAATGAGGCCCCCATTCCTTTTTCTCCTTAGATCCTCTTAGTGTTTGGACGATGTTAGATCAATGCAAGTCAAGTGCATTAGGCTATGACATTACACTCCACACTCGTTTTGTGCCCAATGCCTATATTTTTCCTAAGCACCCCTTCACTAGGCGCCCACACATTGAGAACGTGACAAGCTACCATGCCCAAACCCTCGTGCCCTTTAAAGGAGGATGAAAGAACTCTCTTGAGTTGCGTCTTACTCTAGCATCTCGCGTGCTACAACAACTCTTTGTAACCTTCTCATGCACCCCCTGGTGCTCGGCACATCAAAGAGGTTTCAAACACACTGTCTAGTGCCCCAATTGATCTAACATTTTAGCAAAAAATAGGGTATGGCTCTTATACGACTTGTCTCGAACCCAAGAACATTCCCACCCAGATACGGCCAGTTATACCTGAATAAGGCTCCGAGGCCATTTCCCAATAGATCTTCCCAGTTTCTGGACGATGTTAGAGTCAGTACAAAGTCCAGTGCATTAAAAAGTGGCATTGCACGCAAGGCATGGTGTGTGACAAACGCTTATATTTCTCCTACACATCTCTGCGCTAGGTGACCACACAATGTCCGTGCCAATAGGCTCCAAAAACAGGTGATGACGTGAGCTTGATGGCGGAATACTAATATACACTGCATGGTGCCGGTTAATGGGCCAAAAACAAATATACACATTTCTAAGAAACGGGAGACAAGCCCATTAGTTGACCAGGGTGTGGACAATATATTGCCCAAGACTAAAAGCCCTGTTTAAGCTGAAGCCCAACAAAGTTAGCATAACATTCGGGTTAATTGCATTTTGATCCTTTATCTCTTGGGAAAATACTTTTAAGGGGTCACAATCTTTATGCTATTTGCGATAAATCCTTTTACTTTGGATCCGTCATCAATGTGGCCATCTCACATTTTGTGGCCGCTAAGTTCACATGTAAGCCATGTGATATGGAAATGGATGGAATGATATGCAAGAATACTCCTTCAAACCTATTCGGTTAGCAGAAATTTATAAGACTAAAATAAGACTAAGACAAGTTTCTTTGCCATATAAATGTAAGGTCTTTTTTACCTCCCTAGCTATGAGGCTTCATGGATATTATCTACGAGATCTTAAGATCATTTTCATGTCACACAAAGAAAGGCAAAATGAACACATCCATGACAAACTCAAAGTTATACAACAAGGAACAAACAACTTAAGATAAAAGACCTTCAAAAATAAGAATATTTCTCAACCTATTGAGGTTAGGGATAATCACAGTCAACTCTATCGACTCTGAAAATGCTACATGTCTGTCTAGAATCTAAAAATTTATAACTTATATGTTTTTCTGTTATAAGACCATCTGTATTAATTATATACGTTTTTTTCCTTACGTTCAATATACCATAACTTTCAAAACGTCAGTACAGTCAATAATGCATTTCATACCTCGACCTGTTATCAACTTGTTATGCTCCCCAACTCATCATCCCTCACTAAACTTTCCTTCCCATCCTCATCTACTTCATTTCTTCTTTAATGGCTCTAATAAATAATACCGTAAGAACCCACCCTCAACCAAACACAAAAACAAAAGCTAATATACCAAATCAACAAAGAAGCGTAAACCCATTCATCTTTCCCCATATTGATTAACGTTCTGTTTCACACACTCCATTGACTACTCCATAGCAACAATAGTTGTTAACATCAAATATCCATTAACAACATACCAAGATAAAACCAATAACCCAAACATCAACTATAAGCCCAGTTCAAAAATAAGTTTTCCAAGGCAATGAACAAGCAATTAATTAACCATCTGGTATAAGAAAACCAGATGCAATACTTCTTTATTGCATTGCTTTTTCTTGTATGATTTTAATCTATACCTCCACCTTAGCCCATGACTACCATCACCAGACCCGACCATTCCCAAAAGCCATAACCACCTTTCTAGATCTACAATCAGCCCATTGACCTTCACCCCCAGATTTGCTAGTCAACTCAAAAGAAACGAGCACACACATGCACACACTATTGGCTATGAATCTCCAAAGAAAAGGAAGGTAGCGTTTGGTGGTGGTCGATTGTTCCGTTAGAAAGAAAGAGAAGAGAAATAGAGGAAACCATGTGAAAGAAAAATTCTTGACAAATAAAGGATAAAACGAGCCATTTTATAGAATCTATTACTTCTATTTGTATACCGTCTAGTCAAATGACATATTTGATAATATCAAATACGTCAAATGAATATAGATGATTCTGAGATTGCTCCATAACCTCAAGGGTTTAGGGATATTATCCCAAAACAGATACTCTAAAGTTGATATTCTAAAGTTGAAGGGCAAAAAGTGCAATTCACCCTAGCACTGATATCAAGCAAAGTCTTTCCTTTCCCTTCCATTTGCGTCTTTATTTCTTCACTTCTCTCCTCACAGAAGTGAAGAAAAACATTTCAACTTCAAATTTTCTCTGTTTCCAGCAAGGCAAGTCTTTCTCAAAGCAAACTTCCCCCTTACATTTGCCTTTGCCAGTTTTTATTATGCAAGCATACACTCGAGAAAATTTATAATAATACTTACAACTTTTCGTGTATAGAATCTCTTGACGGATGCTACTATGTAGACTTTGTCTTTCTTTTCTCTTTTCCCTTTTTATTCTCGTGATTTTGAGCCCCTTTTCCTCTCTAAGGTGAGTTTTCTTTATGTTAGTCTTAAGACTTTGTTGAAACTTTATTCGCATTTAATTTGGTTAAGTTTTAGCTTGGTGTGGGGTACTTCTATCTTGTCAAATTCTTCATGTACTAATGTTGATTTCACTTGGGTTTGCATCAATTTTGCAGATAAACTGCCGGGTCCGCGTAGAAAAGATTCAGTTTCATTCTTACTGCTGTGAATAGAGCTGTTGATTGATCGTTGAAGTGCCAAACCCTCCATGTGATCAGGTTAAATTCTTTTGTTATGGCATGTAATAGTTGGATTATTAGCTAATTTATGTTATATCAAATGTGTGGTATCTTTTTCGTTTCCCTTTTTACCAATGCTTGCATGTTGTTTGAAGATAGTTTATACCTTATTTTCACCGGGTTTGCTGTTTTTGTATCTTGTAATTTGTAACCTGTTTAGTCGAAGCTTGCAGAAAATTGGTTCCGGTTGCCTGTCCCTTTGTGGAAATTTAAGTGGTTTGGAAAAAGTATCAGTTGGTGGTGGTTGAATTAATTATAGATGGGTTCCTATTAAACTGTTTGGATTCTCATTATTGATGCGCTAGGTTTCAGCCACCTAGCAATTTAGTGCAATGTACAGCTTATCTGGGCATTAGCCGCTACCTGTAGCCAAGCTCCTAAAGCACTTGTTAATTATCGTGGCATTAGCACATACGTGTAAGCAATTGCTGGAAGCACTTGTTGATAAATGGGATATAAATTATCCACTTGTGTTAAGCACTTGAGAGTGTAAGCAATAGCAGTGTTACTTGGTTCGTGGTTCGTTTTGCTACACGGTATGGGTATGGATACGTGGTTCGTCAATCTGTGGGTGGGCGGTGCGTGGGGGGTAACCTTAGTCAAATCACTGTCTTGGGATCGCATGATCGCCTCTTCGGTTCCCTTTGGTAGGATATATACATGGTTGTATGAATTTATATGTAGATATGTGTATACGTCATTTTCTTGCCAAGAAAGTCGAGGGGAAGAAGATTGAATGCAAATCTATTAAGTATCGTTTATCTGACTTCTTCATACTAAATTACTTAGAACACCAGTTATACCAAGATTTGGTCTGCACATATTAAGTTCATTAGATTTTGAGTACCTACCAGCACTCCGAAGTACAATATTTTGGGTCACAGGTACCAGTACGCGTGATGCTAAGGAAGGAGAATATAGAGAACTATTGACAACATTATATCATCTAGTTTGAAAGACCACTTATTTCCAGCTGTAACTTTGCATAGATATTCAAAATTTAAAAGTGAAATCCCAAAATAATAGGAACCGAGGAACAAGAAATTACAAACTTGCCATATTGTATTGTGTATCAGAATCCTTATCTTAGTGCAATATAATGAGCATTCATATGTTTTGTCCGTCACATTGCATCTTGACTACGTGTGCATATCCTACTATTCTGACAACTTGTCACTTATATTAAGAGAATATTTGCCATATTTCATCTCTTTTTACCCGCTAAATAAGTTAAACTTGCTTGGTGAGGCGTGTATAACCATAGTACGTGTAACAACTTGATACAGCATGGATAAGATGTACTATACAGTTTGAGGGCAGAGAGATTAGAGCTGTATTTTGGGATAAACTCTAGAAACCTGACTAGGTAGTACCGAAAATCTAGACACTTAACACAAATACTTCTATGTTGTGATACCAACTTAGAATGTTCTCACGATAACATATGTATGTGCAGTACTTCTTGTGTTCAGTTCTGCTTGTTTGCGTAAAATAATCTCTAACTGCGAAGTGACTACATTTCTGGCATTAAATCAGAATAGTACCTATTGATCTACAAATTTCTCTTCAATTGATGCCAACTCTTTTGTGTTTCCCCCAAGGAGTGTGCTGACTTGAAGAAAAGAAAATGAGTGTCCAAAGTGTTTTGCACGACCTATTTCCTGTCTAAAGAAGAGTTTTTCATATGCTTTGTTATATAATTGTTTCCTGAATGCATTTATGAGGAACGAATGGCTTTTTCTAACAAGAGTAGAGGAGATAACTGACAGAATTATGTCTTCTTGTATATGCTTTTTTTTATAAGAAAAATGTAACATGCAGTAACAATCAAATTGTTTGAAAGTAATTGTGATCTGATGCAAATTTCATCTGACATATAAGTAGTTACAACTAAAGGCAAAAGAATGTTGATAATTGCAACATTTTAGAACCTTAAACACGGTGAGAGTAAGATAGCGGGATAGGACAAGATCCTTTTTTACTATTCTTTCTTTCTCCTCCTCTCTCTTCTTTTTTCACCTGCCAGGTAGGGGGAGTTCTTAGTGGTGTTTTGTGGAGGTGAATGTTTATCTCAAGGTAATTTTTTTAAAAACTAAAGTTTTATTGAGTTTAGGATTAGAAGCAAAAATCAAGGATCGCTTGGTTTCGTGGATACCTATCTTAATATAAAGTATTCCTTGGGCAGGTGAAGTGTGAAGTATGTTTTTCCTTTTCTTTTCAAGGAAGGTGACCCTGGGATAGGGAAAGTGGTCAACGCATATAAGGTAGGAGATCTTCTAGTCACTCTACAAAATTTAGGCCGGTTTGCTGGTGACAATTTAAGTGGATGTTTGGCAAGAACTTGGACAGGGAGACTATCCTTTGTGAACATGTAGATGCCATGGGCAGACTGAGTGGTTATAAGGAACCTAAGCTAATTATCTTCCTTAGCTCCGTTTCTTCCCGGTATGAAAGATATTATAGCATTTTATGATACTTTAGTAGGATGCTTTATTATGGTCATGAAAGGTTCTCAATTTTGTGCAAATAAATGGCAAGGGATCTCAACATGGTGATCTTTAAATTTTTGAATAGATTGTACTTTTGTTAGCATAATTATGATGAAGGTACCTGACAATTGATACTTTGTGGGATGAGATTGTGAGGGTTGTCAGGTTTTGGATGGGGAATCAAAAATTGGTCAGAAAGTTCGGGTATTAACTGTCCTCATGGCTGTGGCTCATGGTTGGTAGTCTTAAATTTATTCTTGTTGCTATTAGATACGGAGAGTCACTCAGGTAATGGGATCATGATGCTTGGTGTAGATTCAAGTTCCACTTGTGTGTGTGTGTGTGTGTGTATGAGAGGGTGGGGCTGAATACACATATTTTTACTTAATGCACTCTCTTTGCCAAACTTTTCTGACCTTATTAGCCCCCGAATAGACTGAGTCAACCCCCCTTCCCCACTATTTTATAAAAAATATTGCAGCTCCTCTTTCTTTGCCATCCCCTCTAACTATCTCCAGTTTTCTTTCTTGCCCTCTTTCTGTCTCTACCTTGTCACCGCAGATTAGGAAAGCCTAAATACACTCCAACCACCCTCATCTTGAAGGCTGAAGTAGCAATAGCTAAAAATTATAATGATTTGATGATAACAATTGACATGAATGCAGAATGACTACATACTGGTCTGGAGTTTTTTCACATTAATAGATTCCAACTCTTATTTATCCTTAAAACGAAAAAAGGAGAAGAAAAGAAGATGGGTTTAAAATTTTCATCTAAAGAAGTCTCGTATATTTTTTCCTGAAATATACAACTTATTAATAATTTTACATACATGAGCACATTTTTTTCCCCTAAAAGATTAAAGGTTTTCTTTGAATGTTCCTTTGTTAACAAAAACTGTGGCAAGGACCAACAATCAAGTTATGTTCAGAGCTTTAGCAATTATATTAACTCTGGTAAACCTTTTTGTATTTAAACACATTTCTGGTGACCTTTTAAGCAAAAGAAACTCATTATTTTGCTGTTCACGTCAATTTGTTAATCTTCAAGGGAGTTTTGAATGTACTTATTTGTCAAAAAGTTATGGAGAAATTATTCATCTTTCAAGAATGGTAGATATTTGTATAGTGACATAACTCTAGTGAGGGAGTAGTGTTTGCAAAAGGGGAGAAGATTTATGTTAAATTTTTGTACTTGTTCTGTCTTTTTGTGTTTCCTTTATTGCTGGGATATTGGCGGGGGTGCTTAATAAATGAATCATAATGACTTAGTTCACCATGGGGATAAGCCTGCCCTTGTGCCAAATACTACCACTTAGCAGCATTTTCGAAAGGTGAAGTGTATTTGAATGGTAATTGGAGGTTTATTTGTTTTAGAAATGCATTAAGGTGTTGACTTAGGATTATGGATCCTAATCTGATAAATTTACCTTCGACTCTCTTCCCATGGACAAGAATAATAGTATAGGATATTTTGATGCTAATTAGTAGTAGAAATTTACGACCAAAGCTACTGTCGAGTAAGTGGTACTCAATGGGTCTCACTTTCCTGCTGTAAGAGACCAAGTGCTCTCAACACTGTGAACTTCCAAAGAGTGATTTTTCTTCAAGTTTGCTGCTAAAATCGTAATCAAGGTGCTAGGACAATGTGCGAGATAGTATCCCAGAACACATCTAGAATAGGAAAAGCTTGGGCAGGCAGTGTGACTATGTCGATTAGGAAACAAGGGAAGTCTTCTCTCAGGTAAATAGATTTAACGCTCGTCACTTGTGCAAATAATGTCAAGGCTATATCTGTACCCAGTCCACTGCTTCCACTGCCGTTGATAAATAATTGGTTGAAAGTAGGCATGGTCTTTATTTAGTACTGCTCTTGTTGTATTCAGGTCGTGGTTCAATGTGGACAAGTAGAGGCTCATGGTGTTTTCGTGGTGGTGTGCAGAGAGTAGTATGAAAGCCGAATTTACCCTTATCAGAATAATCGTGAAATATATCAGTGCTAATTGGCCTATTGAAGTTTAACTGCCTGCTGGAAACTCTGTTTATTTATCAGTGAATTAGGAGTTAAAACTGAGTCAGAAGGTTGTGAAGTTCAGAAGTTGAATTTCTACGTGAAAAGGTTGATCAGGGCCTAGGTTGTTTCGCATGGAATGGATTTTTGACTTTTAGGAGCTCTTTCTAATAATCAAACATCCATTTGTAGAAAGTCGGTTGTATTTGGACTTCAGCGTTGGGATAATTAAGAACTTTTTTAGAAGCAAAGCATATTCTATTTTTAGTGTTAGGTTTCAGCTAATGACTTCTGATATTACGTTTTGTTTTGCATTATCAATATTAGGTACATTGAGATAAATAATGGTGAATTGTATGCATGGTATTAAAAATTTTGTCCTCGTTTACTACGTACCACGTTTGTCAAATGTGACCTGTCATTGATGAGAATCAGCAAGAGTATTGAAGAAGGCCATTCGTGAATTTTTGTTGTCGTAGTCAGAAAGTTGAGCTCTAAATGCTATTACATAGGCTCTACCTTTGCTTTTGCTATAGAAGTCAAATGTTACCTAGATAGGCTGTACTTAAAATAGCACCATTTATGCAGAGGGTCAAATTTTGGAATATGTATGGGCCATGTTTCATACCTCAAGTAATGAAGTTGATGGTCAGTCTTGTTTAGCATATGGTGATTTTGGAGTTATAAAGTAACTACTCCATTAGCTTTTGCCAATTGTGGTCTACTTAATTTATGCGATTCTTATTAAATTTGGGCAATGTATATAGCTTTATCTTTTTCTGCCTGTTTCTGTGTGCTCCAGGTCCTCTTAAATGGGGTTGTCTAACACCCACATTGAAACTTCAAGTCAAACCTTAAAACATAGATCCTGAATTAGAATGTAAATACCTTTATGCTTAGCGATGGGACTGTCTAGCAGCCAAATTGAAACTTCCAGTCAAACTCTCAATTCTCAAACAAATCCGGAATTAGAGTGTGAATATCTTATGCTTTGCAAACTGCGTTATGACGTATTTATTCATCAGTATCCTCTAAAATCTCCAGAGATAAAGAAGTTTGGCGTTGTTTTCCGAGTTGCTGACTGAGCGTCATTTTGTTTTCAGGCTCATCCATAGAGCGAGCCTCCACCTCTGATGATTTTGTTTTGTTAGGCAGTTGTGTTACTCTTCCAAAATGAATAATCAGTACGGTGAAGCACAAGTAAGCAACAAAACCTTGGTGGTCAGTAGTACTTTCTGGCATAATAGCTGCTGAATGTTGAATCATTTGCAGGACGAAGCAACTGTAGTAGGATTTGAAGTTCCAAGATCGCCCGACGCAAGTTACAACAATGTGTACCCTGGGAATGAAGATGAAGGCCGGGAACCACCTATGGTCCCTCCACACCTGCAACACACCTTGCTGAACTGCCCGAGTAGAGACCCTTCTGGTTCCCTTCCTTTGCCACAGAATGTGATTCTCAACCATCTTTACATTGAGAACAGAGAAGGCCCACGATCGGTAGTGGCGCTCGGAACCACTCATCGCTTCCGTTCTAAATGTGTGACCGTCATGCTTTACAAACCAGTTCAAAGAAGAGGAAATAGCAGTACTTGACTTACATATGGTACCCCCCTCCTATGGGCTTGTTTATCTTCTGCTATAATGGGAATTGTGACAATACCCAAAGGAGAATCGGTGGCTAAGTATATTTACGTCCTTGAGACTGCTGGTGAATTTAGGACCAATACCTCTTTTTTAAAATCTATGAACTCAAGGATGGATACTCCATAAACTTTCAAATCTTAGATAAATCACCTTTTACATTTATTTCTTGGTTGGCTCATCATTCTGCACTATGTTTACTTGTGCTTTACGCTGTCATCGAGAATGCTTGCTATACGTAGCGGTAGTACTATGTCTAAGACCATGTTTTCTGATAAACACAGATTGTCCCACCAGGGAGCTAGTTTTCAATTAAATTGTTTCGCCCTACTCTCTATATACACCGCGAAAAGATCATTCATTCTTGGGAGGTATAGAGCCCGGTTGAGATTGATTTAGAAAGCAGATTTCAGTTTAAATCTTAATTAATTTTTAATATTAGATTTAATCTACTTTAAATATAATCTATTATATGTTTGACAAAAGTAGTTGTAGATTAGCTTAAAGTTATGAAAAATGTTCGAAAAGAAAAATACTTAAATTAGTTTCACTACCGTAAGGACACTTAGTAAATAAATCTATAATATACTTAGTGAAACAATGTTAACATAACTTCTTTTTAGAGAAATAAATATATAATGTACAAATAAATATATAATGTACAAATAAATTATGGAGGAAGCTATTTTCAGGCATTTACAAAAGCTGTTACTTATCATTTGAATTAAAAACACTCATAATCTTACATTAGTGCCTATAATACAATGACTAGTCACACCTAATAATTAGTAAAAGGGTATGAGATACCATTTTGTGAGAAATATGATGATAGTATGGTAAATTAAAAAGCCAAATCTGAATGAAAAAAAATGATTATTACATAATCCTAAGTTTTCAAGATTATATAGAACTGAGATAAATTAAATCTCTTAATTTATTTTTTTAAACACTCGTATATTTAATATAACCAATGATTTAATCATCCAAAAATCAGTCGCAAATACCATGATACCTCGTAGACTTGTGGATAACCTAGAGTCTTTGATAAGTGTACATACGTACTTTCCTATCCAAAAAGAAGTTTTAGAAAAATTGTACGGTGCATCCACCAAGAGTTTGGAATGATTAGTCAACGCATTATGATAAGTCAACGCAATGTTGTAAGTCATACATAGGTGTCATTGCATCCCTTGAGATAATTTAGCTTCATGCTTATCAGGAGGTTATCAACTTGAAATGACAGGTCAGTATGTTCATTTCTTTTTGCGTGCATTGCTTCGACGACCTTGTTTGGTGCATGATCACTTTCTGCAACGGACGCAGCAGAAGTTTAATGTCATAGAGATCATTCTGTGCAGAACTTTATTAACTTATCCAAGTAAATACTCCTCGTAAAGAAGACTCCTTGTAACTCAATTTAATGGAAAAAGGAGACCATTTTGTAATTCCATTTTCAGCCTTGCTTGTTTGTTTTCATCCTTGCCCCGACGGAAGGCTGTACACCGTAGGCAGCAGAGGTTGGTTTGTACGGTTGTTGAGAAAATGTTTCGCACCTCTAAACAAATTTAGATATCGCTGAAGTAATTTTCTGGTTGCGGTGCTAATACACTCGAGCCAGAGATGAAGTGATTTTGTAAGTTCTTTCTAAAGAGGTTGCTTCACAAGGGACGGGTTGAAAGCAGATGAGCGAGATCTTTTAGTCCCTTATTTTCTAAAGAGGTTGCTTCACAAGGGACCCAACGTTTTCTTACTTTACGGATAGATGGTCCCTCACCATCTAAAAATGTTAGATATAATTATAAAATAACTTCATGTCTCTCTTAGCCCGTTATCTTAATTCATTAGCCTCCCTTGTTCTAAAATTCCTAAATGATCGCGGACCATGCAATGTTTGCTCAACGCAAAGAGAATTAGATATATGGATTGTTTAACACTAGCTCTGAGATAATACTTGAGATTGTCAATTGTGGCCGCCAAAAGTACCTTAAAACGAAGGAAAAGTATATCTTTTGCTATGTTGTTAAGTACTGCTTTATGGCCTCTAAAATGGGGGGGGGGGGGGGGGGGTGTTGCGCAACCCAAGTTGCCCTATCTATGATTTAATGTACCTGTTCTGCCAGATCTCATATAAATCAAATCCGCCCCATTTAATTCGATTCAATACGAGTCAACCCGTTCAGTTTGTAATTCTTTTTCTTTCAAATAGGTCACTTTTTCCTCAAAGAAAATATTTTCTTTATTCTGGTTCGTAATGGTAGTGGACGAAGGTGGCTACCAGAGTTGGACGGTGGCGATGGGCAGTGGCGGCGGCGGCTACATGATGTCACTGTTTGTTAGCGGTTAGAGGTGGTAGTGGCTATCGAATTTGCTAGCGGCAATCATAGTGGTTTCCGGCAATGGTGGCTGCCGGACGACAGTGACTGCCGGCACTTGAAGGCACACTACAAGAAAAGAGGACTTCACCGACGGACTTTTAGCGACGGACCAAAAATCCGTCACTAAAAGCTACCTTTACCAACGGATAGACCCGTCGGTAAAAACCTTTACCGATGGATCTTTACTGATGGGGTTATACCGACGGAATATCTGTCGCTAAAACGTTTTCCTAATTTTCTATTTTCGATCGATTTTTAAAAAAAATATTTAGCGACGGTGTATTAGCGACATATTATAATTTAATGCTAATTTTTTCTAATTTTTTCAATGACATTTTGTGATGAATTGTATCCGTCGTTAAAAGTCAATTAAAAATTTGAAATAAAACAAGACTTTTAGCGATGGGCTAAGTCCGTCGATAAAGTCTTGTCTTGTTCACTAAATCCCCCTAATTCCCTCCTATATTCCCCCTTTCTCTCTCTTTTCCCTCTCTTTCAGAGACAGCACCCCCCACCCCACCCGGGGTCCGGCGACAACCCCCCATTCCACAAAAGTATGTATTTTTCTTTATAATTACATGTAATAATATTTATAATAATTACGTGTTATGATATTCTTTTTTTATTTTTAAATTTGTTATTATAATTACATGTTAGCTTTTCTGCATAATGTATAGTGTAATTGTATTTAATTTGTTATAATGTATAATTGTATTGATAGTTAGAAAAAATTAACCTCAAGTAATCTTAATTAACCCCAATGAAACATAATTGAACCCTAACCACAACCTAATTCATCGTAATTAAACCCTATTTAACCCTAATCAATCGTAATTAAACCCTAGTTAACTCTAATAAACATAATTAACCGTAATTAAACCCTAATACATCCCTACTTAAACCCTCATAAGCCCTAATTAAACCTAATTAAACATAATTAGCCTAATTGAACCCTAATACATCCCTAATTAACCCTCGTAAGCCCTAATTAAACCTAATCAACCCTAATTAAGCCTAATCAACCCTAATTCCCTAATTAAACCCTAATACATTCCTAATTAATTCTAATAAGCGCTAATTAAAACTAATTAATTCTAATTAAACCCTTATTAAACTTTGATTAAATCCTAACCTTATCCCTAACTCTAACCCTAATCCTAAACCCTAATTAAACCTTATACTCTAATTAATCCTAAACCGTAACCCTAAATACAAACATACTCCTACTTAAGTCGTATATCCTAAAACTTAAACCCTAGAAACAACCCTAACTAAGCCGTAAACTCCATCAGAATCACATGTGACACAATATCAACGCCGTGAATGAACTCCATATTCCATTTAGAAACATGAGTCCGGCTGCCCACATTAGGGATATTCGTTGTTATTTTGTGAAGCCCATTGACAACGAGTTGGTACAAGTCGTTGTCATTTCGAAAAGATTCTTGCATATTACAAATTTTCAAACGCATGCCTGCATAAAAATCCTTAGTTCCCATTTAAAGGTACTCATTACAAAGTAATGCTTTGTAATGAGATTTTGGATGTCTAATTTGAACAATTTGAAAATAACTAAGTGTTTATAAAACAGTGTATCGACTCATGTTCTGTGTTCTATGTCTTGAATATTTGGTACACTTTCTCCAGTATTTCTCCGGGTGCATACAGATCTGGTATTCTAACATCAATTTAATCTTACAATAGCAAGATTTGACGAACGTTAAAATACCTAATTGATGTCGTGTACTTCGAGAAATACGGAGATGTGATACTGAACATAGGACAAAACATGAGTTGGTAACTGTTTTATAGACATGTGCTTTTCTGAATGGGGTACAACCACTACCTATTGGAGAATGGAGGGGGCATAGACATGTTGTCACGTGCATGCTTCATTTACATATCAAGCATACCTAATTATTGGTTTTAATTTAAGGCGCTACATAGTAATCCCAGTGATCATGTCGGTCGATCGAACTTGATGAAAAAGAAAAGTGATGATGATTTCGAAGATTGCATTGATGAATTTCTAAGTTCGCTTATGCGCATCCTGCATATGTTGACATTGAGAAGATAAGGTGTTCGTGCAGTAAATATGAGTTGTTGCATTGAAGAATAAGAATGGTGGTAAAATGACATCTTCTCCGGTACGGTTTTATGGGTGGATACACAAGGTAAGCTCAGCATGGGAAAACATTAGTATTGTTATCCAACCCGGTTAGTGAAGCTAAAGTTAGGGTGGAGGCACAGTATGATTATCGATATATGATTATAGATGCTGGGTATGCTAATGTTGACTGGGGTGGCAACTGCGATGATGAAAATGCCCAACAGCCCAACGAGGGCACTCATCAGTTTTATGATTTGTTAAGAGACGCCAAAAAGCCATTATGGGATGGAATTAGGAAGCATACACGGCTGTCTGTGGTTAGTAGGTTATTATAGTTGAAATTGGACCACAATCTGAGTGAGAAAAGATTTAACGAGGTTGTAACTTCTATAAAGGACATTTTTCCGGAGATTGAGAAGCTGCCATCGTCGTACTATGATGCCAAGAAGATGATGATGAAACTTGAATTGAGTTATAAGTAGATAGATGCGTGCAAATAACGATTGTGTACTATTCTAGAAAGAGAATAAGGACTTGATAAAGTGTCCAGTATGATCATCTGAGGTATAAACTATAGAAAAATAAATTCATTGCATGGAAGGTATTGCGATATTTTTCGGTTACACGAAAGCTTCAGAGGATGTACTACTCCTCCAATATGGATGAACACATTTTTTCAACTCGTAGCAACGATACCGATATGATGACACACCCCCTGATGGAGAGGCGTGGAAGGAGTTTGACCGCAGACATCCAACCTTTGCTTAGGAATTTTGAAATGTTAGACTTAGTTTGGTGACTAATGGGTTCAATCTTTTCGAATAGTCTAACATGCCCTACTGCACATGGCCTGTTATTATTGTCCCGTATAACCCTACCTGGAATGTGTATGAAGAACCCGTACATATTTTTACCGTTGCTTATTCCGAGGCCGAGGAGTCCTGGTAAGGACATAGATGTGTATTTAAAGTCGTTGATTGATGAGCTCAAACAGCTATGGGATCATGGAGTTAAAACTTATGATACATCTCTTAAATAGAACTTTCAGATGAGGGCTGTTTTGATGTGGAGCAGTGTTATTAAAGGCACAGGCGCACCTAAGGCGCAAAAGGTCTCTGGAGCCTAGGTGTAAGGCGCACGCCTTTTCGAAGCGAGGTGTAATTTTAAAATAAATAAATAATAGCGCAGCAAAATAATAAAAAAAGTCAAAAAAAATTCAGAACATGACAATTGACAAACCTTCAAACACTAAAAAATGTCAAATACCATAACATCATAATTTATGGTATTTGAAACTTTACAATCAGGCCAATGCCAGGGCTAGTACTTTCAGAAACGAAACATTTGCCAAATTCCATTTCCCAATCCAACAAACTAAAAAAGAAAACAAAGCAAAAGTTAAGGTAGCAGTGTTGCACATAATTCATGTACAAAAGATAAAAAAAAACCCCATTTACAAGCAGTTTATATGACGTGGATTTGGGACAGGTTGCCAACATGAAAGGTTTATATGACATGTGTTGCGAAATAGCAGTCGATTATTGGAACTTCCTGATATATCTGTTATATAGCCTATATATACTACTTCAAGATATGTTCCTCACAGAAGATATATATTCTATACAAAAATGATTCAGTGAACACAGAGTTACGAAATTAAATAATGTCAGAGAGAAAGAAAGAGAGAGAGAGAGAGAGAGAGAAAGTTGTTGGGTGGAGCACTGAGTAGCTGCTTCAATTGAGTATCGGAGTAGCAGGGCAAAGAAAAGCAGTGGCAGCGGCGACGATCAGAGCAGCAGGTTGCCGACAGCGACGGGAGAAGCGATACGGTGACTGGAGCAAAGGAAGGAAGAATGGCGAGGTGACCGTGAGAGCCCCAACAGCAGCGGTATATGGGAGCAGCAGTGACGGCATCGGGGACTAGAGCAGCGGTTGTCGGTGACAACCGGAGGGGCGACGGCTACGGCGACTGGCGAGGGATTGAAAGTGGAGGCTATGAGCGTGAGATCTGATTTGGGGATTTTAGAGTCAGACTTAGGTTGAGTTGAGCCAACAAAATCTGGGGAAAAAATGAACAATCCCATTTCGTGCGCCTTGATTAGCGCCTCCACCACCGTTGCGCGCCTGGCGCCTTGGCACCTAGGCTCACTAGGCGCGCGCCTTATCGAACGCGCTGCGCCTAGGCCTAGGCGAGGCGCACAGTGCGCGCCTGACTGCGCCTAGCGCCTAGGCGCGCGCCTAGGCACATTTTTAATAACACTGATGTGGACTATACAAGATTTTTTCGCATTGGGAATGACGTGTGGTTGGAGCACACATGGAAAGTTAGCGTGCCCTGCTTGTGTGGGTGTGAACCCCAATCATACGTTAAAGCATGACAGAAAGGCCTCATGGTTCGGATGTCACCATAAACTGTTTCCACTAGATAATCAGTTTCGTAGGCAGAACGATAAATTTGACAAAAAAATAGAGAGTGAGGTTGTCACACTAGACTATCCATCTGGAGATGAAGTGCTTTCACACCTGGAGGCACTTGATACTGACATACCATACGACAAGGATGTCAGATCAAAAGATTCTAGGATATGAGAATGAGCAAAATTGGAGGAAACAATATATATTCTCGGAGTTAGGCTACTGGAGGACACTCATTATTCAAAGCAACATCGATGTGATGCACATTAAGAAGAATGTTTTCGATAATGTGCTGCGTCATGTTCAAGTCAGCGGGAGGATGATACTTCTAAAAGCATCGTACTGTCTAGACAACAAACATGTTGAGAAGGTATGTTAGTGGGTTAAGAATTTGAAGCTTTCAGATGGGTACACATCCAACCAGTGTTATAAAAGGCACGCCTAGGCGCACCCCTCGCGCCTCGCCTAGGCCTAGGCACAGCGTGTTCGATTAGGCGCGTGCCTAGTGAGCCTAGGCGCCAAGGCGCTAGGAGTACAGCAGGGCGGGAGGCGCTAGGCGCACAGCGGGGCGGGAAGCGCATGGCTAGGCTCATAAAATGTGGACTGTCCATTTCTGTTCCGGATTGTTTTTTTTTTGGTTGTTTTAGCTCCGCTCCACTAAAACACTAAACCTAACTCTAAAAATGCCTAAATAAAAAATAGATTTCACGACTTACTCAATCAGCTCTCAAATCTCTACGTCAGCTAGCCGCCGCCGTCCCTTGCTCCAATGAGTCATCCGGTCGTCGCCAAGCCTTCTCCAGTCACTGCCGGTATCATTCATTTTTGGGAGGTATAGAGCCCGGTCGTCGCCAAGCCTTCTCCAGTCAATACCTCTTTTTTAAAATCTATGAACTCAAGGATGGATACTCCATAAACTTTCAAATCTTAGATAAATCACCTTTTACATTTATTTCTTGGTTGGCTCATCATTCTGCACTATGTTTACTTGTGCTTTACGCTGTCATCGAGAATGCTTGCTATACGTAGCGGTAGTACTATGTCTAAGACCATGTTTTCTGATAAACACAGATTGTCCCACCAGGGAGCTAGTTTTCAATTAAATTGTTTCGCCCTACTCTCTATATACACCGCGAAAAGATCATTCATTCTTGGGAGGTATAGAGCCCGGTTGAGATTGATTTAGAAAGCAGATTTCAGTTTAAATCTTAATTAATTTTTAATATTAGATTTAATCTACTTTAAATATAATCTATTATATGTTTGACAAAAGTAGTTGTAGATTAGCTTAAAGTTATGAAAAATGTTCGAAAAGAAAAATACTTAAATTAGTTTCACTACCGTAAGGACACTTAGTAAATAAATCTATAATATACTTAGTGAAACAATGTTAACATAACTTCTTTTTAGCGAAATAAATATATAATGTACAAATAAATTATGGAGGAAGCTATTTTCAGGCATTTACAAAAGCTGTTACTTATCATTTGAATTAAAAACACTCATAATCTTACATTAGTGCCTATAATACAATGACTAGTCACACCTAATAATTAGTAAAAGGGTATGAGATACCATTTTGTGAGAAATATGATGATAGTATGGTAAATTAAAAAGCCAAATCTGAATGAAAAAAAATGATTATTACATAATCCTAAGTTTTCAAGATTATATAGAACTGAGATAAATTAAATCTCTTAATTTATTTTTTTAAACACTCGTATATTTAATATAACCAATGATTTAATCATCCAAAAATCAGTCGCAAATACCATGATACCTCGTAGACTTGTGGATAACCTAGAGTCTTTGATAAGTGTACATACGTACTTTCCTATCCAAAAAGAAGTTTTAGAAAAATTGTACGGTGCATCCACCAAGAGTTTGGAATGATTAGTCAACGCATTATGATAAGTCAACGCAATGTTGTAGGTCTTACGTATGTGTCATTGCATCCCTTGAGATAATTTAGCTTCATGCTTATCAGGAGGTTATCAACTTGAAATGACAGGTCAGTATGTTCATTTCTTTTTGCGTGCATTGCTTCGACGACCTTGTTTGGTGCATGATCACTTTCTGCAACGGACGCAGCAGAAGTTTAATGTCATAGAGATCATTCTGTGCAGAACTTTATTAACTTATCCAAGTAAATACTCCTCGTAAAGAAGACTCCTTGTAACTCAATTTAATGGAAAAAGGAGACCATTTTGTAATTCCATTTTCAGCCTTGCTTGTTTGTTTTCATCCTTGCCCCGACGGAAGGCTGTACACCGTAGGCAGCAGAGGTTGGTTTGTACGGTTGTTGAGAAAATGTTTCGCACCTCTAAACAAATTTAGATATCGCTGAAGTAATTTTCTGGTTGCGGTGCTAATACACTCGAGCCAGAGATGAAGTGATTTTGTAAGTTCTTTCTAAAGAGGTTGCTTCACAAGGGACGGGTTGAAAGCAGATGAGCGAGATCTTTTAGTCCCTTATTTTCTAAAGAGGTTGCTTCACAAGGGACCCAACGTTTTCTTACTTTACGGATAGATGGTCCCTCACCATCTAAAAATGTTAGATATAATTATAAAATAACTTCATGTCTCTCTTAGCCCGTTATCTTAATTCATTAGCCTCCCTTGTTCTAAAATTCCTAAATGATCGCGGACCATGCAATGTTTGCTCAACGCAAAGAGAATTAGAACAACTTTATTCGACAATGTGCTGCGTCATGTTCAAGTCAGTGGGAGGACGATACTTACGAAAGCACCGTAATGTCTAGACAAGAAACATGTAGAGAAGGTATGTTAGTGGGTTAAGAATTTGAAGCTTTCAGATGGGTACACATCCAACCAGTGTTATAAAAGGCACGCCTAGGCGCACCCCTCGCGCCTCGCCTAGGCCTAGGCGCAGCGCGTTCGATTAGGCGAGCGCCTAGTGAGCCTAGGCGCCAAAGCGCTAGGTGCACAGTGGGGCGGGAGGTGCTCGACCCACAGCGGGGTGGGAGGCGCATGGCTAGGCTCATAAAATGTGGACTGTCCATTTCTGTTCCGGATTGTTTTTTTTTTGGTTGTTTTAGCTCCGCTCCACTAAAACACTAAACCTAACTCTAAAAATGCCTAAATAAAAAATAGATTTCACGACTTACTCAATCAGCTCTCAAATCTCTACGTCAGCTAGCCGCCGCCGTCCCTTGCTCCAATGAGTCATCCGGTCGTCGCCAAGCCTTCTCCAGTTGCTGCCGATACCTTGCGTACCTCTCTGCCACCGTTGCTCCAATCGTCGATGCAAACGCCTACGCAGCTGCTTCTCTCTGATGCTGCTTGCTAATCTTCTACTCCAGCTCTAGTCGCTGACACTGACGCTGACCAGCTGCTTCTCTCTGCCGCTGCTAATCTTCTGCAGTTCAGCTCCAGTCCCGATTTGGATGCCCTTTTCTTACTTCTATGCTCAGTCTCTTCATGGTTATACTCATCTTATTGACTGCTACAAAAATCCAAAAACCCCATTAACTCGTGATTGTTAATCATCTCAATGCTCTTCTCAATGCCAATGACTAATGAGGAAGATTAACACACAGAAATAACCAAGTTAGCCTTTAGATGAACAATGTTCTCTGCTTTAGTTTAGTAAAATCTGTTGCAATGCTGAATCTTGTATTTACCTATTGTTAAAGCACTAGCAAATATGTCGAAAACTTGTTAAATTATGATGTGATGGAATTTGAAATTATTTCTAGTGTTTGGAAGTTTGTTAATTATCATGTTCTTCTTTTTTAATAACACAATTTTATTGTTTTAGTGTATTAATTTTTATTTATTTTAATATTGCGCCTCACTTCGAAAAGGTGCGCCTAGGCTCTAGGGACCTTTTGTGCCTTAGGTGCGCCTGCGCCTTTAATAACACTGCATCCAACATACCTCGTTGCTGCAATGTATCAGAGTGTAAGTTCCAAGGGATGAAGAGTCATGATTGTCATGTATTTATGGAACGATTCCTACCTATTGCCTTCCGGGGATTGTTGCCAAATGTTGTATGTGAGACTTTGACGGAATTATCTTATTCGGTAAGTAATATAGAGGTGCTTGAGAAGAACATTCGGTGACAATTTGCAAGCTCAAAAAAATCTTTCCACCATCCTTATTTGATTCAATAGAGCATTTGACTGTTCACTTGGTGTATGAAGTTAAGATTTGTGAAGGATCCACAATTTGCAAGCTTTGGAATGATTTGTGAAGGATCCACAAAGTCCATAGAAATGAGATATGAAGTGCTAGTTTAACTTAAGAGATGATATACCACTTCTAAGAGAAATGGTATAAAAGCTCTAGGAAGAACAAGCTAATCCCCCAAGGCCCTATTTATAGACGTCCGGGACGCTAGAAATGATAAAGATGACCACCTCAATATTTGATAAAAATTGCAAACTAAGAAGTTTAACTAACCGGCCTGTTTATAAAAAATCGGCAGGCTCATCCAGTAAATCTTTTAATACTTTTTCCCAGTTTTGAGAGATTATTTGCCCCTAATTCATTATTTATATATGGTTTTATCAGATAGTATGTACTATATGTCAAAAATTATCTCCATATTCCATGTAAATCAAAATCACTTGCGTCAAGGATAAAATCACAAATAATTTTTAAAATCTCCTAGGTAAGCCACTCTTGACACATGGACTGGACTCAGCCCAATTGATGGACTGGACTAGAGAGCTGGACTGCACTACCAGACTGGACAATTGGACTGGATTAAGTTAATTAAGTTTGAAAAATTATTAGGCCTCCACCGATAATAATAAAATTTAACTAACAATAAAGTCCAATAATTATGTAATTAGAAATGACTTAAAGAGAGCGCGTGTGTGGGATCAAAAAGTAGCATACTTTCCTACTGAAAGTACGAAAAGACCACAAGAATCTGAACAGACTCACAAAAGATTACATAGATATTAGGGCGGACCTTTATAGGGCTTCCTAGGTATCCACCAAGAAGGAATCAGACCAACGTAATTCGGAAAGGGTGATAATATTGTCCGAAGTTGGAGCCAACTGTAACAACGATTGGTCGCCACATAAAAGGCGCATCCTTAGAAGATAGAGCCAACAATAACAATAATTGGTTGTGTAAGAATACTGAAAACTGGAGCTGGAGCTGAAAGCGACGCTGTAAGTGGAACTAGAGCTGGAACTGATAATGACGATGATCTATCATTGCATGATTAGGACTTTGTCTATTGTCGAAGCCACTTAATCGATTGAGGTGGTCAACAGATAAACGAACGATATTGCTAGATGATGGAGCCACTTAATCGATTGGAGTGGTCATCTATAAATATGAGAATAACTTTGACCGTTGCCAAAGCCACTTAATCGATTGAAGGTATGTTATCTTTGATGAATAAAGTTGTGATTGTACTGAATGCTAGAGCCAACAACATGCTCAAGAGACGGATAATCAGTAATTTTATCTAAAAGCTGAAGCCGACAACCCTCTCAAGCGGCTAATAGTTGAGTTTCCAATATATCAATTCACTTCAAATTGAAAAGCACATTTATCCCGAAATTGAGTATTACATTCACAGGGATCATTGGATTCATAAATGCAATGTGCAAGCATTCACGCATACAAGCGTGTAAAGGGACCAAAATTTTAGAACACTTGCTCATGCCAACATGAGGTATAACACACCCACACACACACATGGGGGTCGATGCCTATCTACCGGGGGAGAAAACCTTAATTCTCAAACTATCATATGTCCGTCCACATGTGGTCGTGGGCGGCTCAAATTAAATTTTTTAGCTAGAACTTGCGTTACTGCTACAAAAAGTAGCAGTTAGTTTTTTTTCCTGAATTACCCTTTAATCCAATCGCCCTCCCCCCCCCTCACTCTCTCGCTCTCACAGAGTCTCACTCAATCTGGCACTTCTTTATCTCCATCTCACTCTACCAGTTTCTCTTTCTATTTGGCAGCGTGAGATGATGTCGGCCGATAATGCCGCCCGAGGGACGATGCCAACGAAGAAGCAGACATATGAAGTAGAACAGATCTGTGTGCCGTCGTCGTCCTTCGCCAAAGCTGTCACCACTCCCTCATTCGTTAGTCATTTCTGCCTCATCCATCCGTCTAGATCCGCAAAGATTTTTCATGTCCGTTTTTGTTCTTGTTAATTGAGATTGAGATTGTGGGTTCATAACCCCAGTCCAGAATTCATCCAGATTATCCATGTTTTCTTCCTTTTTTTTTTTTTTTTCATTTGGAATTATTGATTGAGATTGTCTATTTTTTTTCTCCATATGTATTATGTGCCTTTAATTTTTCCATTTGCTTTCTATGATTGATGCCGAGTTCAAGTTCTACCCATTTCTGTGTCTCGGCTCTGCGATTTTCTCTTTGGTTTTTTAAGGTTTTTTTGTAGATAGGGATTGGTGTTATAAGTTTGTGGGTTTTGTTCAGAAATGAGTTAGTGTTAGTGAAAATGTTTTTTTTTGTTTCAATTGGCTGGTATGAGCCGGCAGTATTCATCATAAGAAAGTACCAGATTGCATAGGTGATGAAGAGCTTGTAAGATATTGATCAAAGCTTGTTAATAGGAAGGTGATGCAATGATAAAATGAGAGAGAGAGAGATAAACGAACAACAAAATGAAAAGTGACAAAATAAAAGTGAAGGAGCGCAGATCTGGAAAAAAGCTAACCGCTACATAGATGACTTCTAGTTGAAAAAAAACTAATCAGGGCCATCTACAGTCACACATGCACGGCCAAATGACAGTTGGAGAAATAAGTTTCTCCACCGGTAGATAAGGATCGGCCCATATATATATATATATATATATATATATATATATATATATATATAAGGAGCTGATCCGTTGAGAGCGCTAGCAAAATAGGAGAAGTTGCAAACGCGATCTGGCCGTCCACGCGAGATCTGTGGACGACCCAGATCTTTTTTTTACGTTTTTTTAAGACCGTCCGTTATATTATGTATCGGACGATTTTTTGACAAAAATACCCTCCAACTTAAAAACAGCCCATCCGCTACATTATGTAGCGGACTATTTTCTGACATTTTTTTCTCTTTCTATCTCCTCTCTCTCATTATTACTCTGACTTTTTTTTCTCTCTCTCTCTCTCTCTTTTCTCTCATCCGCTACATTATGTAGCAGATTAGTTTTCTGACATTTTTTTCTCTCTCTCCCCTTTCTCTCATTAATGGTCTGACTTTTTTCCCCCCTCTCTCTCTCTCTCTCTCTGTCCTTTCTCTTCTTTCTGAGTTGTGTCTTTCTCTCACCACTTTTTTCTTCTCTCTCGTCCTCCTCTCCCCTCCTTTCCTCTTCTTTTAGAATTGAAGTTGACAATGGGTACACTATGTGAGCGATTCATGGATGATAAGAATTCTGCTGTTGCAAATTCCTCCGGTACGCAGAGCGATCTGGGGCACATCGATGACACTGAAACTCGAATTGCCCGAATGCGAGATCAATACATGGAGATGTTGTTTCTCCTCAAAAAGCTTATCTTGGTTCTTGATTTGGATCACACACTACTTCACTCCATTGTGAGAACTGAAGAGGAGAACCTAGCGAGCCAAACAGAGACAGACGGCCTCTACGCAACAGAGTCCATCGGCGTGCTAATTTTCTGGGGCCCAGTGTTCGTGCCTTTCTGAAAGAAACAAGCAGCATGTTCGAGCTTTACATATTCACAAAGGCTTGTCGTCCCTATGCACTGGAGATGGCAATTTTACTTGACCTTGAAGGCGTGTACTTCGATTCGACTTAGAGTGTTCTCACGAGAGCATTGTGACCAGGAAGCTTTAAAGCACCTTGATTGGGTGCCAGGGAGATAAAGTGGCATTTTGATTCTTGATGATACAGAAAGGGTTTGGGGCAGATTCAAGGAGAATTTGGAACCTATACAGAAAGAAGAGAAAGGACAGAGAGAGAGAAAGAGAGAGGGGAAAAAAGTGCATTAATGAGAGAAAGGGAAGAGAGAGAAAAAAATGTCAGAAAACTAAGTTTTTAAGTTGGATGATATTTTTGTCAAAAAATCATCCGCTACATAATATAGCGGACGGACTTAAAAAAAAACTTAAAAAAAAGATCTGGGCGGTCCAGATCTTTTTTTTTTTTTTACGTTTTTTAAAGTACGTCTGCTACATAATATAGAAATACCCTCAAGCTCCATCCGCTACATTATGTAGCGGACGAGTAAGCAGTGTCTTCTGGCTTTTTTTTTTCTCTTTCTCTCTCCTTTCTCTCATTAAATTTTTGACAGATTCTCTCTCTCCTTTATCTTGCCGCTACATTATGTAGCAGACTAATTTTCTGGCTTTTTTCTCTTTTTCTCTCATTTTCCTCATTTAATGTTCTGACATGCTCTCATTTCTCTCTCCTCTCTCTCATCATTTTTTTCTCTTTCTCTCTCCTTTCTCTAATTTACTTCGTGACTCTCTCTCTCTCTTAGATATACAAAAACCAGTTGGCAAAACTTGATCAAGAAGGGAAACTGAAAGGTGGAAGGATTTATGCAGATATAGAAGAAGGAAGACAAAAACCCAGTTGTACTTCCCATGAACTCTCCTTTTCAAGCTGCCTCCTTAATAGTCTTGTATTTCCATGTTTAACTTCCCATGAACTCTCCTTTTTCAAGCTGACGCCTTGATAGTCTTGCATTTCCATGTCTGGGCCCTTCCACTTCTTGACCCCATTTCTTCTTTTTAACTACTCTGTTGAGAAGGATCGAAACAAGAAAAAAGCTATACCCAGATGTATTTCAAAGATAGCTTGTGGGTCAGCCGTACTACATGTATGATGAGAGTAGCTATGTATCTAAAATGTAGCCATATTCTGGTTATGGGTTTTACTTTTGAGGCAGGAGAGAGAAAGAGAAAGAGAAAAAAGTACAACTTGGTTTTTGTATATCTGAGTGAGAGAGAGAGAGAGAGAGAGTCACGAAGTAAATTAGAGAAATGAGAGAGAAAGAAAAAAAATGATGAGAGAGAGGAGAGAGAAATGAGAGAATGTCAGAACATTAAATGAGGAAAAGGAGAGAGAAAGAGAAAAAGCCAGAAAATTAGTCTGCTACATAATGTAGCGGCAAGATAAAGGAGAGAGAGAATCTGTCAGAAATTTAATGAAAGAAAAGAGAGAGAAAGAGAAAAACGTTCGCTACATAATGTAACAGATGGAGCTAGAGGGTATTTTTCTCAAAAGATTGTCCGCTATATTATGTAGCAGACGTACTTTAAAAAACGTAAAAAAAAAAAGATCTGGACCGTCCACAGATCGCGCGTGGACGGCCAGATCGCGCTTGTAACTTCTCCTATTTTGCTAGCGCTCTCAACGCATCAACTCCCTATATATATATATATATTGTAGGGACTAAAATCGGCCGTGTTAGTCACAGAACTGGACAGGCAAAAAAAAATGTAGAAAACTGTTCAGTTACTCAGAGAGCTGGGAGTGCCAGAAAGCTGGCCGATTATTCTGTTACTCCTCAATTTTTGGTACGCGGTTTTAGGATTTTTCACATACTTCAAATCACAGTCAACTCACTCTTTCTCTCAAATTCTAGTCCAATAAGGATTTCTCCCATTCTATTCCCTTTCTAATTGTATTACCCATCTATAAATTTCTAAAATCTTCCCTTCTCCTTCATCAATTTTGTACATTGAGATGGAATTTTGATGCACAAGAAGGGGACACGAAGGTGGGCCCCAAGTAGACCTAGCAAAAAACGACCCGGACCCGCGGGTCGATCCGTACCCGGTAAAAAACCCCTGGTACGGGTAGGTATTTTAAAGACCCGTTGAAAATAGACCCGTACCCAAACCGACCCATATTTTTCGGGTTGGTCCGGGTCGGACACGGGTTACCCGGGCTACCCGAACTTTTACTATACAAGTGCTACGGTTTTCTATTTTTAACTTCGCTCAGTCATTCTTTTCTCTTGTCTTTTCCATCTGCCGATCTGCACCGCTCCTCTCTCTCTCTTTCTATCTCTCTCTTACGACACCGCTCTACCTCGCGATGTCGCTCTCTCTCACATGTCAGATCCATCGACGATGGCCAACTACTCCACATCAACTCGACGACGTCCATCGTCTCTCTCACGCTCCGCCGCCAGATCTGCCACAGCTCGGCCTCCAATGTCTTTGATCAGATCTGCCACCGCTCTGTGGCAGCCATTTTCGTCACCACCGCCAGATCTACTTGTATTATTTGTGTTAAATCTTTTGTATGTATTTAAGTATTTTTTAAATGGTGTTTTTTTTCAGATCTGCTTGTGTTTTATTTTGTGTTGCGAGATAATTTTTCTTCCAGATCTGCTTTTATTTTGTAGGTGATTTTTGGGCATTTGTGTTAAGTTATTATGCCTATTGCATGTTTTTGTTTGGAGACTTAGAGTTGAGATGATAGGGATAATTTTTTCCCTATATCTGCTTGAATTATTTTGTAAATGATTTCGGGCATTTGTCTTAAGTTATTGTGCTTATTGTATATTTGTGTTTGGAGACTTGGAGTTTAGATGATGAGGTTGGATTTGAGAATTGAATTTGAGACGATCATCTAAGTGATAATTGTAGAAATAAAACCAGAAAGTGATTGTTGTAATAATAAAAAAGAAGGAAAAAAATACTTTAAAAAAAATAGTCCAGTGAATGTTTATAAATAAAAAAATTCAAAAAATTAATAATTTATCCGCGGGTAATACCCGCCATGTCAAGGTAGGTACGGATTCTAAAAAATCCTACCCGAGGAAAATTGGGTAAAATTTACCCGAACCGGTTTTACCCGTGCCCAGCCGAATTTTACCCGTACTCGGCGGGTTTACTCGTTTGCCAGGTCTAGCCCCAAGTTGAGCGAATTTTGCACTTCTGGCTGATGATCTTGACGGTCAACCATTCGATCAGTACACCGGATGAAGATGAACACCTTCGTCACCATTTTTCTTGGATGAGGTATGCTTTCTTAATTGCTTTGAAATTACACATGCTATTTCACATTGTTTTTACATACTAAACATTTTCATGCAAAGTAGGGCTCACAATATATTTTTTTCACTTTGTTTTCATGCATTCCATGCACAAACCAAATGGTCTTCAAAACTTTCCCCTTTTTCTTTTGATTTTTGCAGCCCCTCCCTTCGAATATCCATTATAGGGGCTCCCCGAATCATGTACTAGAATGGTGGGGAAGATACTGCATTTTGTGGAGAATATGATAGTCAAGATCGGCCTTGATTTGCTTTTGAATGGGTTACATGCTTTTACCCAAAGTAAAAAGCATTTATTGAGCTTGGTGGAGCACTGGTGGGATTCCAGCAACACGTTCCATCTGCCATTCAGGGAGGTTATGCTTACCCCGTACAATTTTGTGAATATCATAATTATTCGAGTTCGAGGAAGAATTATCCCATGGGCCTATGATCTCGACAAGAATCATGACCTCGTAGTCCAGTCTCTTTGGTTTAAGTAGTCCTACAAAATGGGCGGTTCTATTTTGCTTGGTACCATCCCTTCCCATTACGAAGGTCTGACATTTGAGGACGTCGACAAAGCATTGATTGATCAGTAGGTCCGGGGGTTTCTATTGTATATCCTAGGGGAGATGTTGTTTAGCAACGGGGATGACTCGATGCAGCTCTAGTGCTTGAGAGCTTTAGAAGAGATAGGGGAGATCGGGGAGAAAACCTAGGGTACTTTGGCAATGGCCCATCTATATTACTCAATAGGGGGCAGTCTTCGAGCTTGATGGAATGATGTGATGTCTGGGTGGTATGTATCCTCTCCTGAGCTTTTCCTGATTATTTTCTCATGCATTTGATAAGTATATCACTCACAATTTGTCTTCGATCACATATTTTCGCTTTTGAGGTATTGGGGTCGTGCTCACCGTAATTGGGATAGGGGCATATGAACAAGAGTAGACCCGTGATGTACTAGTAGAATTTCTATGACGAAAGGTTTGGGGATTCCATGGGAGCATACCGGGATAGCTTTAACGGCTTGCTTCAGTGCCCGGTGAGTTTCTCCCTTAGGTTTTCTCATGTAAATTTCCCTCTTTTTTATGCTTATTTTATAGACATTCACATCTGTTCTTATTTTTTGAAATCCCTCTCCAAGTGGGAGGGAAAGAAGTTTTATCTACAGAAGTTGGAGCTCACTCAGTGTCAGGCTCTGATGGTGGGGTACTCCCAGGAGCAATTCTACCTACGCGAGAGGGTGCTATTCCATAATCACTCAGAGGTCGAGCTTCGGATCCTTACTGCTGGACCCATGAAGATGTAGGACACTGGACCGAGGTCTAAGACAGAGTTTGATGCGGGGGATCGTGGTGTCCCTACGGTGGCCGAACAACCCTTGCACATACGAGGCGTTCAGTTGGGAGGATCTAACCCCTTCTCTGGCGGTGGAGAGGGTGAAGAGGATCTAGCAGGCTAAGGCGACCTGGGAAAGAAAAAGGAAAGGCAAGAAGGAGGAGAAGGCCGCAGAGGGAATCCCGTTCCTTTCTTGGTTAGTGCTGGTGGCTTTAAGGGGTAAGGTCCAGGAGACGGAGCTGATCCCTCGGTCAAAGAGGGATGAGGATGTGCTAGGGCTCAAAGAGTTAGCCCCGAGTTAAGATGGAAAACTCGGCTCTTAACTTGCATCACACGCAATTTGACTTTTATCATTTTGGCTCAGACGGTCTTCTTTTTGTAAGTTCTGATCAAGCTACTGAGGGACGCTTACCGGATGATTCACAGTCTGAAGAATATGGTGTCCATTCTTTGGGACTTTTTGTAGGTGTATAAGCCATTAGGAGAGAGGACGGAAGTGCTTACACCCACACCCTCGATCTCAATGTCCGTAAGTGGATCAAGCACCGGATAGCGCGAGAGCTAAGCAAAACCCGCTACTACTACCATTTGAACCCCTACAGGGGGAACTCTGATACTGAGGATGGGAGGTCGGAAGAAGATGAGGCAACAAGACGGGTCCTCCTCAGGCCTATCCGTAAAACGGAGTCCCCGCCGCCCAAGGACACAAAGGTAGCAAGCACTAGCAAAGAGAAATCCCTAACCCCTTGCAAGTAAAGAAATTGATTGTGCACCGATCTATTCGAGTCCTGACCGTGCTATACAAGACTTACGAGAAGTCCAGTAGATCGACCAGCCCTTTATGTTTAAAGCATCCCCAATCCTAAGAATGAGGACTATGAAGAAAAGCAGGATAAAGAGGCCTCAGGATCTGGTGACGAGTAGGAACCCAGCCCGAAGAAGCCCCGAGCAGTGATATCGACTTATTCTACCTTAGCCTTGGGTTAGGACTTGGAGTTCATTAGGAACTCCTTGATTGAACTCTACTTTTGATGTTACAAACTCTTTTATTTTTTTCGTTAAGATTTTTATTATTAGTAATAAAAAGCCTATGTAAATACTCTTCTTTGATGTACGTGCACACACACTTGCATAGAAGGAAATGAGTATCAGAAGAAAATTGGATTGAATTGAGTTAGAACTGAGAACAAGAAGAGGGTTCGGCCTCCAAAAAGGCAAACCCTGCAAAAAATTCATCCACACTGACTAACTGGCCGGTTAGTCAGAAGAGAATGTTGAATTTTTTTTATTTCGAACCTAAAACTGGCTGGTTGCTCAAAAGAAATTCCCATTTTTTTTGGGTAAAATCGGCCGGTTGGTTAGAGAGATTGGTTTTTGCAAACATGAATAACAGAGGGAAAATCGACCAGTTTGTTGAAAACCGTCCGATTTATCCGATAAGTTTTTAAAGTTTCAATCCTAGCTCCATACAACTTATGGTTTTCTCCCTATATACATTTGAGATAGTGAGATACATCCTTTAGGAGGGGCAAATGACTCTCATTCTCCCAGACAAACCCCAATGGCCTCCGGAGACAATATGATAAGGTGGAACTCATTTACTTGGATGGTTGCTTTCGCCTGAAGGCGGTCACGAGTCTACATACGGTTGTCTTCCATGAGGATATTCTCTGGGCCGCTTGCTATTTTTTGGATCCCCGGAATCATGTCGTCTGATTTAGTCTTGATGAGCTTTACCCTCCATATGAGGAGTTTTCCCTTTTGTTGGATATCCCTACAGAATTATCCCATTAATTTTCTTGTAATCCAAGACATTTTCTCTCCCTCATGAGCTTCTTAGAAGTTAGCACGGAATAGGTTAGATCCTTCATTCGAGGTGAGCACATTTTGCTTTCTCCCGTGATTGAACACTATTTTTGCTAAATCGAACAATCGTGATAAGAAATATGCGAGCAGCCGAATGGCTGTTTCGGCACTATGTCTAGTTGCCATTACCTTATTATTATGGGCCTGAGAGTTGTTGATGAAAGGTTAGTTGAGTTGATACCTCATGTCTTTGCGAGGGAAAAGCTTAATTTTGGTAGTGGTAGCTGAAACCATTAATGCTATTGTGCATAGGGATCCTAGTGCGGCGTTTTAAGGATAATCCTATGCTTCTCTGCATGTGGCTCTTAGAACACATGCAACTGATAGCATACCTGCTGAGGTGAGGTATTACCCTCGCTCTTACCGTTCTAGGCATTTGGTCTATGAGGGTTGTTTAGGTATTGATGCTTGGACCCGATTCTTCTGTGTCAAAGAATCAAGGACATCCGTTGGTATTGTAATTGGTGGAGGCCCCATGGACCTTATGGAACTGCGCTCTTCGTCGTTTTATTTAATTTAACTTGTCAGAATTTGAGGCAGTTTGGATATGAAAAAATTGTTCCAGCATCTTACAGCAATTTCTTCACGGTGGGAGAAGTCACTCCTTCTCTGATTAAGACTATTTCTCAAGGTTGGGATACCCTTCCATTTTAGCATTGTTCCATAAAGACTGGGATGTTTGTTACTAGTGTAGACCTATTTGCTCCATTATTGTCAGATTCTTACATCTGTTGGCTTTGGCCTCCCATTCGTGACACGTTGTTGGCTAGTGAGAGCAAACTGCGGGCTCAATTGGACATGAATTTTTTGAGAGGCAGTGAGATCAAATTTCATGAAAAAGCTAAGAAGGAAGCTCATTCCTAAAAAGGTTTAGGGTCTGACCCCCAGGACTATCATAAATCATCGTACAACATAGGTCAGGGTTTTCATCGACCTCGGATAGAAGAGGAAATTCGAGTGATATGAACCCAGCGTTCCTGGATTGGCTCTTAGCTGTTTGAAGAAAAGTTCGATGGGGACAAAAATTAGATACAGGCTTTGCACTTCGATGATCCTCAGATCAGACAGTTTTCGCAAGCTAAGGGAAATAAACACCAAAAAATACTACTGATTGTCAAGGCTACTTCGGGCTTTGAAGACGGTGTAGATGTTTCTTCTCCAAGGTCAGTTTGATCGAGGGCATGTAAATGGGGTGAAAATTAGAAAAACAAGGAGCGGTTCAATGACTAAAGCATGGACTCAAGAGGAGAGTATTTTTGTAATGGAGAGACTAAATTTCAGGAAGAAGGATAAGCGAAAGTTTGGCTTGGTTGTATTTCTGCATGGGAATGATCGTCCTTCCGCGAGAAAGAAGAAAGGGACGTGACAGCGATTGTGATAAACAATTTACTCTTAGATTGCTGATAGGATTTATAAGTTTTTTTTCTTTTGCCCTAAATTTTGCCTAGGTTGCCCCTTTGCAGGGTTATCAACATAGTGCGCTTTTTTATTATTTTTCTAGAGAATATAGTCGAATTTATAGCCAGTCGAATAAATATTTGTCGTTCATGTGCGGTCCACACTTGCCTGGGAGTATATCTTCTATGATCTGGTAACCTTCATCTCTGTTACCCATAACAAGTATTCTCCATTTTAATGTCTCTTGTAAAGGTTTTGGTCGCACATAGTAAACTGTGTTTCCCATCTTTTCAAAGACAGGCAATCTTTTGCAGAAGCTGCTTCGGTATATTTACCATCTCAGATTAGGTTTTGGATATCCATGTACCATAGTTCTGCTATCTCAATTTCCTCTATAGATGCGATCATGAAACAGTAAGTCGGTCTATGCCTCTTCCCAATCACAAAAGGCTCTACTTCTTGCTTTTCTGGTGCCTCCACCACCAATGCCAGGATTGCTAAGGCATCAGCAAAATTATTCTTGAGTCGAGGCAGATACTGAAATTCCACATCTTCGATTTTTTCCAAATGGGCGTGGTATGCTTGTAGACATTCATCTCTAATCCTCCACATCCCCTGTATCTGATGTATGATCAGGGCTGAATTACCGTACACTACAATTTCTTTGACTTCGAGGCTTAGGGCACTTTCTAGACCGATTGTACATGCTTTGTATTCAGCGGTGTTGTTAGTACTGTCAAAAGTCAACTTGATGCCTATAGGGGTATGGGCCCCGTCTGGTAAGATTAGTTGTATCCCTACTCCTAATCCTGAAATACAAACATCTTTGTCCGGGAACCTCACTTTCTGTCGGACAATCGGCTTGCTTGTCGACCGTGACCTTTCCCTCTATGGACTTTCCGGTGACGTATTTAATGTCAAACTCGAAAAGTAACAGAAGCCACTTCGTTGTGCAATTGGATAATACCGGCTTCTCAAACAGGTATTTCATCGGATCCATCCTGGCCAACAACCTGATAGGATAAGCCAACACATAATGTCATAATCTCTGAATTACTTAGACTAGTGATACGCACATCTTCTCTAAGGCTGAATAGTTTATCTCTCCACTGGGTTAACTTTTTACTGACATAGTAAATGACTCTCTTGATTAGTGAGTTCTCTAAGTGTTGAGCCAACATTGCTCTGGCTATGGTATAGGTCACAGTTAGGTAAAGCAACACTACAAGAAAACAGGCTTTTAGCGACGGGGAAATCCGTCGCTAAAAGCCCAAATTCCGTCGCTAAAAGTATTAGCGACTGATTAACCGTCGCTAAAAATCCCTCGTATAAAAGTCCGTCACTAAAAGTTTAGCGACGGAATTTTTACATCCGTCGCTAAATATGTGCTTTTTACCGACGGATTTATTTTTCATTAGCGACGGATATTCCGTCGCTAATTATATTTTTAGAATTTTATTTTATTTTCTTTTTTGTCCAATTAGCGACGGATTAAATATTTAGCGACGGAATATTCCGTCGCTAAAAAACTTATTTAGCGACGAAATATTCCGTCGCTAAATATTTAATTGAAAGGAATACTTTAGCGACGGAATAAATTCGTCGCCAAAAGTCAATTTTTTTTTTGAATTTTTTTTTATTTTTCAATTACCTAAACCTGTACAGAAATACAATTCTCAACAACGCGCAATAAGCGAAATACAGAAAAAAATATATATAATCAATTATAAAAAATATTTATTATAAAAGAAATTCATACATGTACAAGTCGGGAACCGGAAATAGCCGGTTAGGAGAGGGGAGAAGAGTACAACCCGGGCGCAGGGGGGGTTGGGGGGGGAAGCTAGGAACGGGCACGGGAAGGGGCTCATCAGGGGTTCCCGAGTCCCGGATCTGGATCCTGCTGAACCGGGGCCGGGGCGGCTGGTCCAGCAGTGCCCTGCTCCCTCATCATCCGGCACACCACTGTAGCAATGCGCTGGATCTCCTCGTCGTCCAACTGAGGCCGAGGAGCCGGTGTCTGTGGAGGGGCAGCAGGGGGTGAGGACGCTCCTATCACGGCACGAGGAGTCGTGCTAGGCAGGCCGCGTATGCGGCCTTTCGGCCGATTCACGACCTCCGGCGTATCCAGCCATCGCTTCAACCCCCCAGTACTCGCAGCCGTACTAGTGGATGCTGATGGCTGTCCGGACTGCTGCTCGGACCCCCTTAGCTGTTCATACGAGGCCTGCAAAAATAGTGGTTTAACGATATGTTAGGGCATTAATTAACGAAACAGACATTGAGGATAGAAAGAAAAAACATTAACTTAAATAAATTGACTCACATCGATCCGCCGCGCAATATCTGAAATATAGTCGCCCGCCTGGTGCGTCTCGTCCTTGTCCTTCTTCCGCACGTGCGTCTGAGTATAGGTCAGAGCTATGACCTCATCCTCCTCTAGATCCGGGTGCTCGACCGCGTTCATGTGTCGGACGATGTCGTGTGGCACCGACCCCCCCGTGTGCGTCGGATCTCTGTTCTGTCTGTTCTCAGCCCCGCTCTTACTCTTGGCGTCCCAACCTGGATCCGCAGCCCACCGATCTATCATCTCCCCCCATACACGGTGAGATATCCAATGTGGGGGATATTTCGTCATGTCCGTCATCGGGGCACCCGCGGGCAGCGCCTTCTTCGCCCGGTCCCGTGCATCGTGGAGCCATCGGCGGTAATTCTTGCCGATGTAGGCAAAGAAAGCCTGCTGCCCCAGTCCCTGCTGCTCAGGCGTATCAAACGTGAACCCCTCCTGTAATGCATTCAATAACACAAATTAACAACATAAAACAAACTGTAATTTAACATTTACTAACGCTGAAAAAATACTTCACCGTACCAGCCACTCCTCCCATAGGGCCTCCCTCGCAGCGGCATCCCATTCCTTCCAGTACAGGCGTGGCTCGAAGAATCGGCCCTTCACAAGAACGCCGATCTTCGTCCTCGCCATATTCTCCAGGATCCTGCCAAAGAAGTAATTAAATTAATTAATACAGTTCAAATATAAATTAACACCCAAAATTTTTAAACATAAGGCATGAGGTGATATTTTTAGTACTTACAGGCCCTCCTGCGTGAGCGTAACTCTCTGTTTATGCTGGAGGTCGATGCGTACACCGCGTGTCGGACCACGGCCTCGTCGAGATCCTACAAAACACAGACATTAATACAGTTCAAATATAAGGCTAGCGAAAATGTACGAAACACCGTTATCAACTATACCTGAGGTAGAACCCACGGAAGATGGAGACGGCTAGGGCGACGGCGATGGCTGGGGCGACGGCGATGGATGGGGTGTCGGTTACGGCGACGGCTGGGGCTGGCCCCCGATGGCTGTCCGCGATCACTCTGTGCCTCGTCATCAGTAGGCAATGACGAGGTGGGACTAACCGGGGAGGAAGCAGCTCGGCGTCCAGCCCGGCCACGAATAGCCCGTATCCTATCCATATCTGACTTCATATAGATTATATACAAAGACATTAACACGTGAAAAACAATAATTTAGGCATAAATCATCATCGGCACTATATATATATATATATATATGAACGGATGTGCAAAAACACATCAATAAACACCAAGTTCTAAAATGTTACTACATTTTTCCCGTGATGTTACAACATTACAAGTCAATCATTTTCAGTTTGCGAATCATCTTCATCACTATCCTCGTCGCCCTCTTCTTCGTGGGACTCGTCGTCCTCTTCATCTTCTAATTCATCCTCTTCATCAGTAGACTCGGTCACATCATCTCCAACACTTTCAACATCTTCCGCGTCATCATCTACGACTTCTTCTCCCACAAGAAGTGTTGTTGGAAGAGGAAGATCGTCCTCCTCGTTGTTGACCTCAACAGGGAACAAGACACGTGGTTGGTCGGCTTGAAAGGAGTCTAGCTCACTGTCATATGTCACGGGCAATTTCTTGGACTTGATAGTTGTATACCAATGAGATTTGGGATTGGCGACGTCCTCCGCGTAAAAGACTTGTACAGCTTGACTAGCAAACACAAAGGGCTCGTCTGATGCAAGTCTTGACTTGACATTGACATCTACAATCCCTTGAGAGCTAACACGGATTCCTCTGCTGCATGTGACATCGAACCACGTACACTTGAACATTACCAGGCGGTTTTGGGAACCCAGATATGTTAGCTCAACAATCTCATCTAGCTCTCCGTACAAATCCATGCAATTCTCGGCATAACAGTCGCCGTTGACCAAGACTCCACTGTTTTGGGTTTGTTTTGTTCGGTCATCATCTTTTACGTTAAACCTAAACCCGTTGATGATATAGCCTCCGTAACAGGATGTTTGTTTGTTAGGGCCTTCGGCTAGTAATTTCAAGCAGGAGGCCACTGGTCTATCCATTGACTGAACCTATTGTAGATGACGGTAAAAATTAAGGATAAATCAGTATACTAATTGGCCACAGAACTGTATATAACACATAATATAATTTCGTTAAATAATCTTACACGGATTTTGAACCACTGTACAAATTGTGATTTCCGATGAGATTCAAGTCCAGCGGGATCAGTGATTAAAGATTCCGCATCGAACTCACTGCAAACCAATATGCATTTAACTCGCTTAACACACACTTTCAATTATGTACAGCAATGTAAGTGAATTAAGACTTTAACTTACTCAACGAATGCCGAAACTTCATCGCAATTTAGAAGGGCATATATTGTTGCAGCACTGTACTCTTCATCTGTTAGCCATCGAGTATACGTTCGGCCGAACGGACTACCTGACTGCTTGAATATTGACAATTGCCCTTCCAAATTTGTGCTTGCTCCGGGATCATTTCGGCCTAGTTGATTTAACCTTGTACCAACATCCGAACCGAAATATTGACTACAAAAGTTTACAAGTTCTTCCATTACGTAAGCCTCCGCAATTGAGCCCTCAACCCGAGCCTTATTACGGACTTTTTTCTTTAAATGGAACATGAACCTAGAAGTTTAGGGAATCGAGTTAGGTGGAATATCAATGATAACAGATGTCGCATTAAGTGTAAACGAACAACTGTAACAATTTAAGGATTACCTCTCGAAGGGATACATCCACCGATATTGCATGGGTCCACCCATCTTAGCTTCATATGCCAAGTGAACAGGCAGATGCTCCATTGAATCAAAGAACGAAGGTGGGAAGATTTTCTCCAGCTTGCAAATCGTCACCACAATGTTCTTCTCAAGCACTTCCATGTTACTCACCCGGATCGTAGAAGAGCATATATCTCGAAAGAAATGAGATAATTCAGTCAAAGTCTCGCAAACAACCCGTGGCAACAGTCCCCGGAAGGCAATAGGAATGAATCTCTCCATGAATACGTGGCAGTCGTGACTCTTCATCCCTTGGAACTTGCATTCCGATACATTGCAACAACGAGATATGTTGGACGCAAACCCATCCGGAAGCTTCAAATTCTTAACCCACTGACAGACCTTCTCCACTTGTTTCTTGTCTAGACAGTAAGGTGCTTTCGGAAGTATGGTCCTCCCACTGACTGTCCGAGGATGCAATTCACGGCGTACACCCAACTGTTGTAGATCCCTTCTCGCTTTAAGGTGATCTTTCGATTTGCCCTTGAAATTCATCACTGTGTTGAACACATTATCAAAAACGTTCTTCTCAATATGCATCACATCCATGTTGTTTCGGATAACGAGCGTCCTCCAGTAGGCTAACTCCCAAAAGATACAAAATTTTCTCCAGTTGTGCTCTTTCCCGAACCCTGCAATCTTCTGATCCGGCACACCCTTACCGTGTGGTATGTCAGTATCAAGTGCCTCCAGGTGTGAGAGTACTTCTTCACCAGATGGGTAGTCCAGCGTGACAACCTCACGCTCGATTGTCCCATCAAATTTATCCTTCTGCCTACGAAACTGATGGCCCGGTGGCAAAAGCTTACGGTGACATCCGAACCACGAGGCCTTTCCGCCGTGCTTTAACGTATGACCGGGGTTCACGCCCATACAAGCAGGGCATGCTAGCTTCCCATGTGTGCTCCAGCCACACGTCATTCCCAATGCGGGGAAATCATGTATAGTCCACATCAAAGCAGCCCTCATCTGAAAATTTTGTTTAAGGGATGCATCATATGTTTCGACTCCATGATTCCATAATTGTTTTAACTCATCAATCAACGGCCTTAAATACACATCTATGTCCTTACCGGGACTCTTCGGCCCCGAAATAAGCAACGACAAGAACATATACGGCTTCTTCATGCACATGCCTGGTGGAAGGTTGTAAGGGACAATAATAACAGGCCAACAGGAGTAAGGTGTGGTAGACTGACCGAAAGGGTTGAACCCATCGGTTGCCAGACCAAGTCTAACATTCCGAACTTCCTGAGCAAAAACTGGATGCCTGCGGTCAAACTCCTTCCACGCCTCTCTATCAGCTGGGTGTGTCAGCACATCGGCATCGTTGCTACGAGTCTCACGGTGAGCCCTCATATGTTCAGCCGTACTGGAGGAGTAGTACATTCTCTGAAGCCGTGGTGTGACCGGGAAATATCACAATATCTTCCATGCAATGTTTTTCTTCTTCCCTTTGTCCGGTTTGTACCTCGAATGATCACACACTGGACATAATGACAAATCCTTATTCTCTTTCCAGAATAATACACAATCGTTATTGCACGCATCTATCCGGTCGTAGCTCAACCCAAGTTTCCTCATCATCTTCTTCGCGTCATAGTATGACGGCGGTAGCTTTTCACTTTCGGGCAGTATTTCTTTGATGAAGGTAACAAACTCGTTAAAACCTTTCTCACTCAGCCCGTGGTCTGATTTCAACTGTAATAACCTACTAACCGCAGACAGTCGTGTGTGTTTCGGAGCTCCATCCCACAGCGGCTCTTCCGCAGCTCTCAACAACTCATAAAACTGATGAGCCCCCTCGTTCGGCAGCTGTGGCCTGTCGTTACCCCAGTCAACATTAGCATGCCCAGCATCCATAATCATATCTCGAAAATCATATCGTGCCTCCTCCCTAACTTCAGTTTGACTAGCCAGGTTGGACGACAAGACTATCGTTTCCCCGTGCTGCGTCCACCTTGTGTATCCACCCATAAAACCGTACTGACGAAGATGCCATTTTACTTCAATTCTTTTTCTCCAGTGCAACAACTCACATCTACCGCACGGGTACCTTATCTTAGCAAGGTCAACATGTGCAGGATGCGCATAAGCGAAGTCGAGAAATTCGTCAACGCGACACTCAAAATCTTCAGCATTCTTCCTTTTCATCCAACTTCGATCGACTGACATGACGACTGAATTATCGTACTGTATACCACCTTCAATAATGACCAGTGTTTAGGCATTGCCGATGTAAATATCAATGCATGAATGTTACAACATGTCTACATATTTCCCCTCCACTCTTGAACAGGTAGTGGTCCTATCCCATTCAGAAAAGCACATGTTTATAAAACAGTGAATAACTCATGCTTAGTCTGATGTCTGTGGAAAATTCGGCAGCACCTCCCCGCATTTCTCCAAGTACACCACATCGATTAGGTGTTCTAACATTCATCTAACCTTGCTCAGGAAGGTTTGACGGATGTTAGAACACCAGATCTGTATGCACCCGGAGAAACACACGAGAACGTGTACCAAATATCCACGACATAGAACATAAAGCATGAGTCAAAATACTGTTTTATAAACAATTAGCTTTTCCAAACTGTCCAAACTGGACATCCAAAGGCTCATTACAAGGCATTACTTTGTAAACTACCTTTGAACGGGAACTAAGGGTTTCTATGCATGCATGTGTTCAGAAATTGATAAGATATGCAAGAATCTTTCCGAAATATCAAAACTGCAGAATGATCGTTGCATATGTTATCAATTCCACATTAAATAGAACTCGTTGGCAACGAGTTGAACCATCTCGTTGCCAAACAATTATTATCATGAAGGCAGGGTTTGTAAACAACGAGTAATTGAACCATCTCTGGGCAACATGGAGTAATTATGGGATGTACAAGGGCTAATTAGGGCTAACTGGGTTATTAGGGAACAAGACACGATTATTAATTATAGCTGATTAGAGTTGATTAGGACTAATTAGGGTTATTTAGTCCTAATTAGGGTTATTTAGTCCTAATTAGGGTTTAATTGTGCCGAGTAGTGATGATTAGTCCTAATTAGGGCTAATTGGGCTTAATTGGGTTATGTTAGGGCTAATTAATGTTAATGAGGGATAGTTTCGGATGATTATAGCTGATTAGAGTTAAATAGGACTAATTAGGGTTATTTAGTCCTAATTAGGGTTTAATTGTGCCGAGTAGTGATGATTAGTCCTAATTAGGGCTAATTGGGCTTAATTGGGTTATGTTATGGCTAATTAATGTTAATGAGGGATAGTTTCGGATGATTATAGCTGACTAGGGTTGATTAGGACTAATTAGAGTTATGTAGTCCTAATTAGGGTTTAATTGTGCCGAGTAGTGCTGATTAGTCCTAATTAGGGCTAATTAGGCTTAATTGGGTTATGTTAGGGCTAATTAATGTTAATGAGGGCTAGTTTCGGATAATTATAGCTAATTAGGGTTGATTATGACTAATTAGGGTTTAATTGTGCCGAGTAGTGATGATTAGTCCTAATTAGGGCTAATTAGGCTTAATTGGGTTACGTTAAAGCTGATTAGTGTTAATGAGGGCTGTCGTCGGATAATTATAGCTAATTAGGGTTGATTAATTATAGCTAATTAGGGTTGATTAATTATAGTAATTGGGTTATGTTAGTGCAAATTATGACTAATTAGGCTAACTACAATCAATATGCGCATAATTGGGTTCATTTGGGCTAATTTGAGGTAATTACAGCTAATTTGAATTTCATCAGGTTCTTAGGGTTAATTAAAACTAATTAGGCTCGTTAGAGCTAATTAGGGTTAATTGATTTACTAAAATATTGTTAATCAGGACTAATTAGGGCTAATTATAGCCAGCGCTGGAGCCACGATTAGATTCTAGGGGGTGCATGCTAAAAATGTCGCATTAACCTAACTAACCTAAATTTAATGCACATTTAACAACCTCAATTCCGACACCTCATATAGGGTGTCGATATGGTGTCCGATACGTGTCTGACACCTCCGGACACGTGTCCGACACATACCGACACGTGTCCGACACATACTGACACGTGTCTGACGCCTTTGGACACGTGTCCGACGCCTCTAGACACGTGTTCGACACCCACCGACACGCACCTCCAGACACATCGGCATACATCTGCATATGTTCATTCAACAACCTCAATTCCGACACCTCATATAGGGTGTCGATATGGTGTCCGATACGTGTCTGACACCTCCGGACACGTGTCCGACACATACCGACACGTGTCCGACACATACCGACACGTGTCCGACGCCTTTGGACACGTGTCTGACGCCTCCGGACACGTGTCCGACACCCACCGACACGCACCTCCAGACACACCGGCATATGTTATTTGTTTTCTAAATGTCGAACACGGTCGATCAGACGTGGTGTCCGTGTCTGCGCTAACTAACAGGTATCTCAATCCAATTGGGTCCCATCCTCCGTCAACAATCTCAATTCTCAATTCTCAAATGCTCAATGCAATAAAAATTAACAAAAATCACACATTCAATCCAATTGGGTCCCATCCTCCGTCAATAATCTCAATATCTCAAATGCTCAATGCACAATTAACAATCTAAAATCATTAATTAACAACCTAAAATCATCAATTCATAATCGCAATTACTTCAAATACACAGCTAATAACCTAAAATCATCGATCAATAATCACAATTCTAAAACGCACAATTAACAACCTAAAATTATCAAACAAATGATCAATGTTCAAATGGGAAAAAAATGTTCAAAATTCACATATCCGATGCGCTTGAATTATTTCAATTTAGGGTTCGATTGTATTAGGGCATTCAATTTAGGGTTCAATTAGTTTCATTTAGGGTTCGGTTCGATTAGGGCATGCAATTTAGGGTTCAATTACTTCATTTTAGGGTTCTATTGATTCAATTTAGGGTTCAGTTGATTTGAGGCATTAAATTTAGGATTCAATTAGTTCAATTTAGGGTTCGGTTCAATTAGGGGGTTCTATTGATTCAATTTAGGGTTCGGTTGGATTAGGGCATTCAATTTGGGGTTCAATTAGGGTTCGGTTAGATTGGGGCAATCAATTTAGGGTTTAATTAGGGGTTCAATTAGTTTAATTTAGGATTCGATTCAATTAGGGCATTCAATTTAGGGTTCAATTACTTCAATTTAGGGTTCAATTAGGGGGTTCTATTGATTCAATTTAGGGTTCGGTTGATTTGAGGCATTCAATTTAGGGTTCAATTAGTTCGATTTAGGGTTCGGTTGGATTAGGGCATTCAATTTGGGGTTCAATTAGGGTTCGGTTGGATTGGGGTTTTGGGTTTCGGGTTTAGGGTTCGCATCTATGATAACCTACCCGAAACAAACCTTGTTTCAACATAAATGCAATAGTTCAAATATTTCAATGTAGCGTACAATATTGTATTATAACTCACTATTAACTCACGCACAGTCCCAGAACGACCCCCTCACTAGATGCGTAAAATTACCAAATTGTCCTTGGGGTTTTCGGCACCAGAAAAATCCCAAAATATCTGAAAATACTATTTTAAGTATCCTGAAGTCATTTTTGGGCTAAAAAGTATTTTAAAAAAAAATTGCCCGTAAATCTCGAACTAGTGTCCAGACCGAGCGCTAAAAGGTTAGTTTCGAAAAAACTACCTATCGGCCTCAGAATGGCACGAAATTTTATAATATGAATCGTATCAGGAAAATAAGGTTTTCATAAACTTTTCAGATTAAAATAACTTAGTTTACTAGGTTAAATAATTCACTAATTCTGATTAATCGATACCATAATTTAGCACCCCTCACAGACACCGAAAATTTTCAAAAAATTTCAGAGCGTACATCTTGTAAAACTCTTGGGGGTTATAGTTTTGCACTTTGTCCAATTCTGATCCTAGATATTTATAAAAAATCATTGAAAACTGCCTAATTTAATTTTAACCTTTAGTGACCATTACCTTTACTATTCAGATTAAGCACACCTAGTATTTCACCTAAATGCACACACATCTCCTTCTACCTTCAACCGAGATGTTCATCCCACACCCACTTCACAACCACACATTACCTCACTTCCAACCCACTTTAAATCATAGAAACCTCATTACACCATTCTAACTCACTACAACATACACTTAAACACTCAATTTAACACATTTACACACCTATAATACACACACCATCAAGAACACACACACACACAGTCACGAACACACACTACACCTACAAAACACGCACTTAACTCCTCGAAAGCCACTTACATGTTAATAAAAACCAAAGAGAAATTAATGACAGGACACGGGAAGCAAACCAGAAGACCTTCACAGGCAGTGGTGGCGGCGCGACAGTGGTGGCAGCGCGGCAGTGGTGGCAGATCGGCAGTGGTGGCGGCGCGACAGTGGTGGCAGCGCGGCAGTGGTGGCGGCGCGACAGTGGTGGCAGCGCGGCAGTGGTGGCGGCGCGACAGTGGTGGCAGATCGGCAGTAGTGGCGGCGCGACAGTGGTGGCAGCGCGGCAGTGGTGGCGGCGGTCCTTCGGTTTTGAAGATGGGCGGCAGTGGCGGTGGCAGGCTCTATCGCCGGTGAGAGAGAGAGAGGGAGAGAGAGAGAGAGAGAAAGAGAGAGAGAGCAACGGGAGAAAGAGAGAGAGAGCAACGGGAGAAAGAAAAGAAAGGGGGATCTGATATTTTTAAGTCCTTTACCGACGGAACACACCCGTCGGTTAAAGTCCGTCGGGAAAACCCTACTTTCACCGACGGGTGTTTTTACTGACGAAATTATTCCGTCGTTAAATAGTTTTACCGACGAACTTTTACCGACGATTATTTCCGTCTCTGAAAAGACTTTTAGCGACGAAATTTAGTCCGTCGCTAAAAGTCCTGTCGCTAGAAGTCTGTCGCTAATTCCCTCTTTTCTTGTAGTACAATAAGGGATTACGGGGTACCGAAGGGCTCAAGACTAGGGGGTCACTCAGGTACTGCTTAATCTTATCAAAACCTTCCCGGCAGAGGAGGTTTCGCTTCTTGGTCGAATCTTTCTTCAACAACTTAAATATGGGCGCACAAATCATAGCCAATTGGGATATAAACCGTCGATGTATTAAATCCTACCTAGGAATCCTTGGATTTCTTTCTCACACCTTGGTGGAGACATCTCCACAATGGCCTTAATTTTATCTGGGTCGACTTCTATTCCTACTTATGGACCATAAACCCAAGTAGATTAGCAACTGTAACTCCAAACACACATTTTTATGGGTTGAGTCTTACATTGTACTGTCTCAATCTCTCAAAATACTTCCTCAGAACTGTGCAGTGATCTTCCCATTTTTTAGACTTAATGATCATATTATCTACGTATACCTCTACTTCTTTGTAGATCATATCGTGGAAAAGGGTAGTAGCGGCTCATCGAAATGTAACCCCTGCATTTTACAACCCAAAGGGCATCACTGTGTAGCAGATTATGCCCTATAATATTGTGAAGGCTATTTATGTTTAATCCTTAGGAGCCATCTTTATCAGATTATCTCCCGCGAAGCAATCTATAAAAGGAACCAACTTGTGCTCCACAATGTTTTCTATGATCGTGTCAATAGTAGGAAAAGGAAAATCGTCCTTGGGAGAAGTTCGGTTAAGGTGTCCGTAGTCAACACACATCTGGACTTGGCCGATCAGTTTAGGGACATGCATTATGTTATCTTACCAAATAGGGTACTCAATAACTTGGATAAACCCTATATCGAGGTGTTTTATAACTTCCTTCTTGGCTTTGAGAGACCACTCAGTCTCAACTTATGGAGTTTTTGTTTGACGGGTTTAACTTCTAGCAGAGTAGGTAGGTGATGCTCCAAGACCGACGGGTCAATACCGGGCATGTTACTATATGACCAAGAAAATATGTCTATGAATTCTTCTAGGAATGTAGTGATACTCTCTCTCTCTTTCTCCCCCCGCATCTAGGCTAGCCTTTATTTTGATTTATTTTATGTTTTTTGGGCATGCCTATGTTGACTTTGACTTTTTCTTCTGCCACTGGTTTGACTCGATTCAACTTTTGGTTGTCTATTTCTTTCATCATTTCTTCTCTTCTTCATCCAATAGTTGTGAGTTATCATTAACTGAGTTGATTAATTCGTCATAACTTAAATCAGCAACCAAAGAGTAACTGAAATTGACCATCACATTATCAATTAAAAAGTTAGGGAAGACATAGTAGGTAAGCAAATTCAGATTGTCTAGGGAAACATAAGCATCTAGGTTATCCGGTTCAAGAATAGTTTCGGCATCAGGATTGGCCCCCGATTATCTCCCCCATAACTAGCCGTCCGTACTCGATCTTTCAATTCAACATGCCACCTTATGCTAAAGTGATCAAGCTTGTCTGGTTAGTAGCTTGGTCGTGCATCTCACAGATAAGCACAAAGATGTGCATATCATTGAAGCATGTTGTCATTCCTTCTAGCTCTATAAGGTCCATCCAATCAGAGGCATTATCCTTGCTCAGTTCTGTTGGGGTTGGCAGTTCTTCATCCTCCACCCACTCACAGTCATAAAATATCTCACATATGTTCATCATCTTTCATGTCTCCGCATTGTAGTCTGGCTCTGAAAATCCGTAGTAAGGTCCTTCTTCTCCTTCCTTAACAAAATATCCATTCATCATAGGGATCTTAGACGTGGCATGAAAATATATGAACCATCCTTCATTTCGGGCTTTCTTAGCATAAGCTATCCTTCTAAGAGCTTCCTTTTCCCCTTTCTTGGCGAGCTTGTATCTCAACCCAAACTAGCATTTCTTTCTCTAGAACCGGGAGATTGAATGCGATAGGTATGTCTAACACCTGAAACTCTACTTTTAAATTGATGGTCCCAACTGTCATAGGAAGCTTAACTGTAGGCTCAGACAGCTTGATTGGAAGGGGTAAATTCTGAGGGATCGATACCAAGGGCTTGAACAGTATGTAGGGGACAGACATTAAGGGCAGAACCACTGTCTATGAGAATAAGAGGAACCCTCTTATCAAAAGCACGCATGGTGATGTGGAGCTGGTCGTTGTGTCTCGGTCCTGACATAAGCAAATCAGATTTAGAGAATGTAAGAACACTCCTGTAATGAATAGCCCCTAGTACTTGGGATAGTTCCTCTGGTTGAGTCTATATGGGCACTTGGGCCTTGCTGAGCAACTTGATCAAGGCATGTATGTGCGAGCAAGAAGCAGATAATAATCCCCAAATGGAGATATTATCTTGGGTCCTTTTTATTATCTTAACACCTCATTATCTGGTAGGTCTTAGGTGAATAGTATGTCTAATACAATTGGCTGGGGATGGTTTGGTGGGCTCAACTAGATCTCGTCAAATATGACACAACGATATTGGGCCTAGACACAAAGCTTATTTCCTCATCGTAATCTTCTTCTACCGAGAAGGCTTCAACTTCTGTCAACTCTTCCCATGAGATGAAATCACAAAACTCTAGTAAGGAATCCAAAACAGAAACAGAAGGAACATTCACATATTAGCTAACTGGAGTAATGAGCGTAGAAGGATCTATCACTCGTAGAACATCGCTGATGGCGTTAACCCTGTGACTTGGTACAATTATTTTCTGACATTGGGCTTAGTAGGAGGGAAGAATTCACCCTTATCAATGAGATCTTGAATGGCATGTCGGAGGCCGATACATTTCTTCGTAGGTGTCCCTAGTGATATGTATACAAAGCTTGAACACCATACCTCTCAGATGTCATTGCTGATGTAGGGGTAGGGGCAATTCAGAAATCATGCCCCCCCCCCCCCCCCCAATAACTTTTCAAACACCTTGGGCAGTGATGCATTTAGTGCGGGAAACTTCCTTCTGGGCTCAATACTTGCGTCTGAGGACACTATCTATTGTACTCGAACATTGTTGACATTGTTGGCACCGACGGGCTTAGGTTGGGCATTGGAATTCCGAGCCCCGGCTCAACAGACTCCGGGCTTCGTCTCTTAGGAAATAGTCTTCTTCTTGATGGCATCTTTGATTTGTACTAGGAATCCCATCAGAGACTTGAGCGATGTATGCCATTGTCCAGAAATGTATTCACGGTATACCAGTAGTAGATTATTCCTCACTATATTAACTTGTTCTTCCACTGTTGGGTGGTTTACCATCTGAGCCGCCTTGTTTCTCCATCTCATGATAAAAGCAGATATTGACTCCCTTGGCTCTTGCTTGGTGGTCTCTATGTCTTTATGAGTGATGTATAAATCAGCATTATACTGGTACTGATTCACAAACTCCCTTATTATATCATCCCACGTTCTGACTCGGGCTTCTTCTATGGTTAGGAACCATTAAGAGAATGATCTTGTCAGGTTGGGCTGGATTCACTTATTTTGTTTGACCCCATAACGGGCCAACATACTCATGTAAATCGTGATGTGGATTTTGGGGTTCGTGATTGTGACACTCTCAACCCAAGTGACATCACCGGTCTGAGTTATCAACCATAATCACTTTCAAAACCCTGTGCTGAATACAGAGCAACTACATCCTCATACTCATACATCATTAATAAACGCTCTAAATTGCGTCCTTACAAGATTTTTCTTACAAACATACATCATACTGCAGCGGAAGACTTTCAAGTCTTTAAACAACATGAAAGTATACAACCTAATATACGACTGTAGTCGTAGGACTCTTATCAACCTATCTCGCAACACATTCTTCATTCCACCATTCCTAGTTGTTCTTACCTCACACAACTGATCCCCTTACTCAACTTTTCTAGCTTGTGTCTTTTTCCTTTCTAGAAGGTTCTCCTTGATCAACCTCATAGCCTGCACAATACAACATAAGGAATGAGCGCAAATCGCCCAGTAAAGACAACACGAGGAGTATTGTGTACAAATGATTCAAGAGACTCAGAGGAATAATAATCATCTCAACGATAGAAATGAATCAAGAGTTCCAATAAATTTTCGACATCAGCATAATTGTCAAACGATAATTTTTCTTTCGTTAGACTGAGCGGCTTTAAGGCCCAATAGAACAGCATTACTGCCACCTCCTCATGGACAAGACTGACTGACCGACAGACAGACTGACTGACTATGCAAGTGAACAATAAAATAGGAAATTGAAAAGATAAACATCAACGAAATACAAGTCATTAAAATCATTAACATCAAAAGAAAATCAAATGCAATGCAACTCACATGACAGACTCGACTCGCGCGCCCTACATCCTCTTTGCCAGTGATCATGTTTCACAGGCCATCCTCCTCATATTGATGTCCCATTTTATGGGATGTTCATCTCAGTCTCAAGTACATAGAAGAGACACTGTCAGCAAGCAAGAAACTCATTTAGAGTGCTTTCCCTAACCACGTTACAGCCAAATAACAAGACTTCATCAACGGGGCGGACTAAGGGAAAATTTATTCCACCTTATGTCCTCAACAACACAGCTCAACAAGGAATACTGGATCAGAAGATCAACCGGTGTTCAGACCTAATCACAAGAGTTCAATGTGACAACATCAACATGGCGGACTTGGGAGAAGATTTCTGCAAGCCCTCAACAACGTTCTTACATAAGAGTAATGTCGACTATTAATAAGTGCCGACATTTCACAACAACAACGCAACGATCTCTACAACATCATCATCAACGATAGGGCGGACTCGGGAGAAGATGCCACAAGTCCTCAATGGTGTTCTCAAAGAGAAGAGATATCGACTATCAATACTTTCTGGCATCTCACAACCACCACACAATAACCCCTACACAATATCATCATCGACTTCAGGTATGCTAATCGAATCGAATCATAGCATACTAGGACACGCATCATCCTCATTAAATTCTATCAACAGGGCGGACCAAGGGAATTTATTCTACCCTAAGTCCTCAACAGCACAATTCAAATATGCATATACCGGTCACAATGACTACCGGTGACCCATCATAACAACAAGAATTCAACAACACGTCATCAACATGGCATGCTAATCGAACAATGAATTAGCATATCAGAACCGTATTGTCCTTACCTGATTGGCTTATAGCCGAAGCAACTCGCAATCTCTGATCGCAACGAGCTGCATCACCTAGTCAAATAATACTCTGCTCGTTAGAAATCATTCCACATATACGCACTCCCAATTCTACCCCTTCCCATTTAATCATTTATAGCGTCTTACGACAGCTTGTTAATTCGATCCAATAATTAGATCCTTAACCTAGCTTACCAACACATTAGCAGTAGCCACTATCTCATTATTTCAACGTATTAACATCATTCCTCACTTCCCACCATTTTGAACACTGAATTACACGCGTTTCCTAAAATTTGGCGTCAACATGGCAAATTATGAAAATATCCCATATAGGCGGCAAATTACCAAATACCCTCTGACGGTTCATTACCACTCCAACACCTCAAATCTGCTTCAAAACAACCTTTCAGGTGTTTTACAACTCTTTCCGGACTAAAAAGTCTTTTGAAAAACTTTACCGGGAAAATTACCAAAATACCCCTCTTCGGGTGGCAAATTACCAAAATGCCCCCTGAGGGTTCTCGGCATCAGAAAAATCTCAAAAGTGCTTTAAAACGCTAATTTAAGACTCCTCAAATCATTCTTGAGCTAAAAAGTATTTTACCAAAACCGGCGTCCGGACAGAACGCTTAAAAGCCCGTTCGGCCAAAAATGGCTAACGACTTCGGAATGACCCAAAATCTTGGGAAATGGAACTTCTCAGCATCATAGAGTCCTCATAAAATTTTTGCGCAAAACTGTGCTCGTTTGGTATTTTAAATTTCACCGCAAAGTTCCAAACTTCCCCCATCCGTTCACCCCCTTCTCAACCTCGGAAAAATCTGAAAATTTTCCACGACATAGGTCTCCTAAAAATAACTAGGGTCTTTTCTTTTCACGTTAGCTAAATTTGACCCTAAGTATTTCCAAAAAATTTGGATAAGAAACTGCTTCATTATTTTTTCATCTTTAGCGACAATTACATGTTACTATTCAGATCATCACACACACTAACACACCTTGGCCACACGCACATGTCTTCTTCCTCCTTCAGCCCGTCACACACCTGGGCACACTCATCCCATAATTGAGCATGGATTTCTCACTTTTCCTCACTTTCAATCATTCAATCGCATCGAAATTTATGTTTTAATGCCCTAAATCCATCCAATTTACATAATTACACCACATTAATCCATACCCATGAACCAAATTGAAGAACACACACCCACGCACACTGAACTCTCACCAATTTCGAAACCCTAATTAGTTTCCTTTCTTTCTCCATTTAAAGTTCTCATAAACATGATTCTAACAAGAATCCATTCAAATTCCCCATCCCCGATTATACATACACAACCGAAATATATATACACATATGTCACATGTTCTTCAACTAAAATTTCACCCAATTCTTCCATAACTTCGAGATTTAGGGTTCAAAATCATACCCAAATGAATTCGAGGTTTTTCCTTTCTCCCTTTCCTCTCTTCTTTCTTCCTTTCTTCTCTTTTTCCTCCCTTTTTCTTCCTCTTTTTGCTGTGTTCTTCACGGGGTTACTGTTCATGACACTATTCATGTTCATAACTTTCTTGTATTTGCGTTCCCGCCCCCCACCTTCTTTCATTTTCTTTTTGTTTCAATTGCATCCACCCCCTTCACGCAGCGTTAGGTTTCATGAGTCATCCGAGACTCTAGCTGGAGGTGGCCACGTTTCAGCTGACTTCTCTCCAATTGTGACACCTTTTACAACTTTCAACAATTTGCACTTTAGTCCCTCAAGTTTCCAAAATTGCATTTTGACCCCTCGACTTTGAAAAATTACAATTTGATTCCAAAATCACCCTATGTAGCCCCCCCTAACACCTCATTATCATCAAAATGATGCTACTTAATAAAGATATGCATCCCGTTCATCATATTTTCCAAAATTACACTTTTGCCCCTTAACTTTCCAAATTTTCATTTTAACCCTCAAAACCACACTAACCTCTTATTTAGCTCCCTAACACTTAATCATCACCAACATATTGCTACTTAATAAAAATAGCACCCCTTAATTAATCAAACTTACGGTTAGATTAATTTTCGGTATTTTTCGGGGTATTACAGTGATTCCATCAAACTTGTCCATGTCGGGTATCTGAAGTTTGGGTGATAATAGGTCTTCTGGATTTAGGGTGAGTGCACTGAGGTCTAACGAGTCATCTGCTCTTTTCATTCTGGCAATCTGATACTCAAGTACAGCCAATTTATCCTTTTATTCCAAGGCCACATGTTTTCCTTCCTCATGTTTAGGCTCATACTGCTACTCGAACTCAGCCTTCTTCTTGTTGTCCTTTTACTCAAGCTTAGACTCACCATCCTGTTCTCTTTCTTAAGGTTTTCAATTTTCTCGGACGTCCGTATATACTGGTCTGCCAGGGCTGCGAAACCGTACTAAAAATCCTTCTGTAGTTCGCTGATGATGCGGACCAAATCTGCCAACTGTGGGTATTTTTTTACTGTAAGGGTTCGAGTGAGTTTCCCGGATGAATCTGTATACCAATTTCTTTTAGCCTTAACTGTGTGGAGAATTTTAAAAATTTTAAGCACATAGACCACACACATAGAACTTGTGGGTTTATACCCTACGGGGAAAGGAGATGATTAACTGCAGGGCTCTGACTAACCGTTCGGTAACCTAGTGGGTTAACTGGCAGGTTGGTCAGTAAAATATTTTTGGATTTTTGAAAAATTATGGAGAGACCATGATACTGGCAAACTGTCCGGTTACCCAGTGGGTTAATCAGGCAGTTGGTAAGTGGGTTTAGGATTTTGGACTGGAAAATTTTTGGGGCTGCTAGATTCCCAACTAAGCGACCGGTTACCCAATGGGTTAACCGACCGGTTGGTCAGTGGATTTAGATTTTAGGGCATAAGCCAGTCAGTTCGAATTCGCAAGTATGACACTTACTGACTAACCGCGCGGTTACTTGGTAGAAAAACTGGCCAGTTAGTCAGAGTTTCCCTTTTTCTGCGAGATCACCAATTAGCTTACAAAACATTGGCTGGTTCCCTTGCACAATATGCCATAGGCCAAAATAGGTATTCTCCCATAAAAGGGTAGAACATTGATATGGTCAAGGTGTGTGGTTTCACTCTCAACGCCGGTGTAAGATCACTCCCTCGGCTCGACTTGTATTATATACCTCCCACCTGTAACTCAGGCAGTTAATAATGGGTGATCAAGTCATTTATTATACCAAGGAACCAGAAGGTACGATGCCTTGAAGCTGAGAGCACAGTCAAATTTGCCTCGCAATTAGGAAGTTCAAGGTTTCAACCGTTGCCCTCAAATAGAAACGTGCACAATAAGAGAACAATTACCATAGTTATAGCACATTGTACATGTCATACACATAATATACAAAACGGCCAAAAAGCAATAGAAAAAAAATTCAAGTCTAGTCCTCTTAGTTTTTAGTTCGCAGCAAAGTCGCCACTGTAGCGAACCACCTCGAAAAAATACCTAGGGACCTCAAAAGATGGGCCTAAGTATTTTTTAAGTTGCCAACTTATTTAGTTAAGCACAAGGGAAAAAGAAACCCTGAAAATGACTCTAAAAATGTCCAAAAGACTACTAATCTAGTGAAAACAGAGAAATGGGTTCGCGAACTAAGTTATACAACGAGAAGGTGTTAGGCATCCGCCATACCCTTTCGGTCTCTACATCATTCATATTGGTTTCGTCATTTTAACACATACAAAATATGCAATAAAGTAAACTCTATGTTTATTCCTATATTATTGCCTTTTTTTTTGGATAATTTTTAGACTTGCATTAATATCAAAGAAAAAGCTACAAGAGTGCATTCCTATTTTATATATTACAAACCAAATGTAAACCAAAAGAAGAAGTGCTAAAGCAGGACATCTATCATTGTTTATGTCTAGAACGTACATGGGTTAAGCATCCATGTGTGAATCCGTACCCTGAGTGCCAGCTGAACAGTCTCTAGTAGGATTATGCTGATGCTGCAAAAATCAAAACTAAGACAGAGGTGGCAGATGACATACATAATAGGCTTTAGCATTGTGTCCATGTCCTACTCCTCACCATCTACGAAAGAATATGTAAGAAATTAAATTTCTGAAGTGATGCAATTGAGCCCAAATACATGCATGAAAAATGGCAATAGCCAAAGTTGTGTGTAAGCTGGCCGCCCGAAAAATGCAAGTTAGACGAGCCATTTGTTTCCTTTTGAGATCCGTGACTATCATATCAAGTCCTACTGGGGAGGAAAGATCACTCCAGCTAGCAGTAACATAGATATGATGGAAAATAGGGATAGTACAACAACAAAGTTTATTGTCATCGTGTAGGATAATCGAGAGGGAAATCGCCAGGGATTGTAATGGATCCACATGTGGTAGTATTGCAGAAGGATGTGCCTAACTTCTTGTGGAACGGCTAAGACTCGTATTATTGTGTTGTGTAAAGGTCGAGCCTATAGGATTTTTAAGGTGGGGTCATAGTTATTAAAGGTACAGGCGCACGTAAGGCGCAAAAGGTCCTTGGAACCTAGGCCAATGCGCAAGACGGAGGCGCGTGCCTTTTCGAAGTGAGGTGCAAAATAAAATTAATTATATATTAGTGCATTAAACCAATAAAATCACGTGAAAAATTTTAGAACATGATAATTTAACAAATTTTGAACACTAGAAAGAGTTTCAAATACAATGAAAAGTAGTTAATTCTAAGTGAATATGACAATGTCATCCCCATCATTAGTGAGGACTAAGGCAACAATGTTTTTCTCAACATGGAATTATAGGCTCCAAGTCTGGTAGAGATTCCTCCTCAATTTCATCTTCTTTGTCTACAAGGTGAAGTGAAGGAGTATATTTACTTGAAAAAGAGTAACCAGCTGAAGACGGGACCTAGCACAATGAGCAAAAATACAAGAATCGGTTGATTAGGGATTTTAGGTTTTTTTTTATTATTTAGATGTTGATTTATTACGATATGAACAAAGAGAAAAAAAACAATGAATGTTTGAGATGATGCCACAATGCAAAAATAAAAATTTGGGATTTTTGGGCTTTTCTTTGAGCCTCCACCACCACCGCCTTGCACGTTGCGCCTGGGCGTGCCCTTTTTAAAGTGGCTACACCTAGCGTTAGGTGAGGCGTAGGGAATGCGCCTTACACCCAGGCGCACTTTTGATAACACTGGGTGGGGTTGCAAACAACATATCAAAAGATACAACCATTCTGATGAAGCTAGATATACCATAATGTGCAAAAAATAAGAAGTGGTGAGTGGCCAGAACTTGAGGGTTTCATGATCCAAGTTATGAGCCATTCTTTAAAAGAAGGATGTGGCTTAGAATCCAGTACTTCGGGTTCTATCTCCATCAAAACCTCCCGTAAAAACTGGGCAATGGTGGAACAGATGGACCGTTTTTCACTGGCTTGTCGACAAGATCCACATATATCTGCAACAATGATATTTCAGATTGTCAGAGAGTGTCTTGTAGCTAATAGATCAATGAGGAGTTGCTAGAGGAAAATATGAATTTTCAGAGGAATACTAAGCTTCCAGAGGGTGTTCCATATGAGATGGGAAATAGAAGCCCCAGGATTAAAGTCCAATTTCGTAGATGTGAGTGTGTCCATTTTTAGAGAATGTAAATGGTTATAGACTGATTTAACCATGTACTGGCCATGTGATTCAAGATTCCAGATGGCCTGGTCTTCATACCCATATGAAGAAATAAAGATGGATTGGATGTGGGCTACTATTGGGGCTGAAAATAGTTGTTCCAGAAGTAGTAAGTTCAACTCATCCCGCGTGATGAGTTGATCCACCATCTTCTACTGACCCACCGAATGGTGGTTAGGTAAAATATCTTGAGGTGTGAGAGTTGGAATCCATTGATCGTCCCATATATGAATGTTACGACCATTCCCTACCTGCCATCTGAGTCCCTTTAACAGGACATCCATATCGACCAGAAGGCCACACCAGACCCAAGAAGCTCTTGAGGTAGATTTAACTATAAGATACGACCACAACCGGCAATATTTAAAAAAAAAAAATACCAAAAGCAGCTCATTGGGATGTGTGAGGATACACCAGCTTATTTTAGCCAATAACACCGTATTAAAGATTCTAGTGAGCCTGAACCCAATTCCCCCCATCGACTTGGCTCAACAGAGAGAGAACTAGTTAACCAAGTGTACTCCATAAAGTTGTGGGTCTCTTGTCCACCAAAAATTGCAAAGGATATGGTCAATATGTTTACAAGTTTGCTTGGGAAAGAGAAGGACATGCATATAAAATGTTAGCAAAGAAGAGAGAACAGAGTGTACCAAAATGGCCTTACCAGCTTTATTCAATAGTAAACGTTTCCACCCTGTACATCTGCTCTAAAGTTTCGAAACCAAGGATTTAAAGAAATCATTCCTGTGTGTCACCACGTCCAGGGTATTTCCTAAGTAAGTTCCAAAAGTAGACGAAACATGACCTCCCAGAGCATGGGTGCAATAGATCTTCAAGTAATCAGAACAGTTGGGGCTAAGTACTAATAGCGATTTACTGGGGTTGGTCGCTTGTCCCGAATCCTCCATATAATTATCCAGTAGAATTTTGAGAAGTTCACACCCAACTAGTATGACATGAAAGAAGAGAAGCGAATCATCCGCGAAAAGGAGATGAGAAAAACTCGGAGACTGATGGTTAAGGCTGATTTGTTTGTTCCTGCGATATTCATCCGCTTTAAGGAGAGACAGAGATAGTACTTCAGTACAAAGGACAAACAAGAAGGGAGAAAGAGGATCACTTTGACGTAGACCTCGTGATAGTGATAAAGGTTGTGAGGGATTCGCATTAATAAGGATTGAGAATGAGACTGTGGTGATGGATTGCACGATGAGGAGAATAAAGTGCTCTGGAAATCCAAATTGTATCAATACAGCCTCAATAAAGGGATCTCTAAAAGACCAAATGAGTGTATAAGATCTAGAAGGTAAATATGACCCGGGTGACTATGAGAATGGTGATCGGTTTTCTCAAGAGCTAAGAGAACCTGGTTGAAATCCGCGATGAGTATAAGAGGACTTGGACGAAAGATGGGATCTGGCTATACTTTCCCACATGGTTTTTCGCTCTTGAGCACGAGGGTCTCCATAAATGAAACCCACTACACAGGTTAAGTGATCATCATTCACAAAGTTTATGAGAATGAGATGTTTAGAACAAAGAACGACAGAACCCAAGATATATCCTCATTCTAACCGAGCTAAAGGCCAACACTATGAGTCCATTAAGGTTTATTCCAGTGGAGTGAATAAAACCCCGAAGCAGGATTTTTGGCGTTGGCGTTGCTCTTTTGTCGGTAAAAATGTCTTTTGTAAGAATACGATCATCGGGTAATGGAGATGGATCTGTTGAAATGCTGATCGAACTGTTCGACGCTGACCCAGCCCTCGACAGTTCCAGCTAAGGATTCGCATTGATCACTATAGGGTTGTTTAGGAACAACTCCCAAAATCCTACAAAACTGGAAGGTACCAGGTGGATATAAGTTTAGGCATTTTAGTTTCATCCGAATTAAGGTCCCTAGAATCAACTAGAGCAAAGTTGGTCATCCTTTTCCTAGAGGGGTGTACCACAATTTTATTAAGACCCCTAAGCTTCGGCCGTTTCTATCACTGGATAAGAACTAGATCGAAAAAGCAAAGGTCCAGAGAAGGTTTCTTACATTTCATATTCTTACTGTATAAAGATAGTATGTCATGTGTGTGGATAGGAAATTATAGAGCATACTGAGGTTTAAAAAATAAATGTGCAAACCGTCCATATAGCTAATGACCATAATAAAGAACCAACACATGCATGCTTGAAGAGCTTATAAAACTTGACAAAGAAGGATAGAAAATAGAGAGAATGGAACCTGATTTCACCACAGGAGAGGGATGCAGAATAGTGCCAATTTTGGACGGTCCAAGATTTTCAATTTCTTTAGATTGCCTTTATCGTCTACATCACAAAGGCGTTTGGGAGAAGCATGAAGTCCCATATTTTTAGAAAAGCCATAACTATCAGAGTCATCCGTCATCAGGAGAGAAGAAGATGAGTCGCTAAAATTCTCCATCCCAATGTTGCGTACAAGATTTGTGTCATCCCCTGGTAATTCAGACATATCTTATAGGAAAGCTTTATCATAAGTCGGTGCGTAGAAGTGATTTCTCGGGAGCTCTAATGCGACATAGTCTAATTCTTTGATCAGGTCCCCGACAACAGCGAGGACTATAGCATCCTCCTGTAAGACATCCATACCATAACTAATAAGCAGGTCTAGAGCATGTCCAATGGTGCAGATATCAGGTTGGGATCTTATTCCTTCAAACTGCCATACTGTCGGTATAATTTCCCCACAGTTATTACCTTTGCCATAAATGATGGTTGAAGGTTCGGAGAGGGATGAGCTATGAGGGTGTAATCCTCAATTGGTTCCTCACCAGGTCAATGGATAAAGGGTTTCAGGGTTTCGATTGTGTATGGGAAAAATGAGGGGTGATGGCAAGGGGGTACAGGGGCCCTGCATCAAGGGAAATCTTTGGTGGCCAATGCTGAGCCAAAGGGGAAGTATTGACAGTGGAGAAGCTAAATGGCCTGGGTTCAAAGGGTGTGGGCTTGGGTCAGTCTAGAGTGGAAGAGGGGCTGATGGGCTAGTTGTAAGAGTGGCGAGTGCAGTCCAAAATGATTAAAGAGGTTAGGGAGAGTGGTCTGGGATGGGTCTGTTAAAGGTTGGGTGTTGGAAAGCCTAATGAGATGTAAAAGTTGATTATAGGCCTAGTGGTTTGATTGGGTCAAACTTAACTTAAATTTGTGAAGTAAGCTCAAACGCCCGGTCATCGGTTGCACTAGCCATGTCCTCCTTTGATCCTAAGTATGCCATCTGGAGTTGCCACGGGGCAAGGTTAGGCACCACTTGGTCATTCTCTGAGTTTGCACATTGTGAGTCAATCGACTTCCCTAAATCCTCATGGGCACCGACCGAGTTGCAGCCCGAGTCAGAGGATCTCGACGAGAAAGGTTGTGCACCCACCAACGGATCGGAGACCGAGAATGAGGTTTGAGAGGCCAAGTGCAAGCTTTCCTCATATTCTTCCATAACCATGTCTTCACCACCCTGAGCGTCTGGCGGTCCATCACCCCTAAGTCCAGTGAGAAGTAATCGGAGTTGTTGGAAGAAGTCACGGATTCCGACAGAGAAAACGCAATAAAGATGTGGTGGAGTTCCATAAGGGGTATTAACAGTGCAAATTCTAAAAGTTCGGTTAACATCGGTATTCGACAAGGCTTGGAGGTAATCACCATACATAGGTTGGCCCGGTTCAAACATCGATGGTCGTTGGGAATCCTAAAAGATGAGTTGAAGTTGTCGAATAAAGCCTTCTTGAATCACCTCACCTGTCTTGATGCATCTGTCCGAGTTGTGTCCACAACATCCATAAACATAGCATAAATGGAAGACTTTTTCAAACTGGAAATTGAGCCATGGAGGTGTAGTTTAGCAAGATAAGAAACACTCCCGTCAAGTGGGGGAGCGTCCACCAGAATTCGTACCAAGATTTCAAAGTAATCCATATATGACTCTTAGTGCCAACCAATCAAGTCTGATAGTTATATGAATCAAATTGCCAATTCTATTAGCCAGTTCCATATAATAGCAATCGCTGGTATATTGAATACCCTAACCCATAAATCCATGTTTTGAAACCTCACAGAGGAGTAGATTATATGTTCACTCCAAGGTTGAAGAAGGAGAAGAGCCCCTTCAATTTTCCAGGGTCCATTATGGAGGACTAAGTGAGGTTCACATGCAAATTCAAAGTAGAAAGGAAATACATTTGGTAATTTTTCCACACTAATGGAGGACTAAGTGAGCTTCACCTTGAAGGCGCCAATTTCATTTTATGAGTCTCTGTAACCTGGATTCAGAGAATTTCTTTATATCACAGAATCGTGCTATTAGGACCTTGTGTTTCTCCATACATAGATTGTGGACAGAGTGTTCATCCAGCCGGAGACTGATACTCCTAGGGGTGGGGATATTCACTATAAGAAATAAGGCTTTTAGCGACGGATTTTCCCGTCGCTAAAAGCCTTATATCCGTCGCTAAAACTTTTAGCGACAGATATACCGTTGCTAAAAGTCCCACGTATAAAAGTCCGTCGCTAAAAGTTTTGCGACAGAGTTTTAAAATCCGTCATCTAATAATGAACTTTTAGCGATGGAAACTCCGTCGCTAATTCTGTTTTACATATTTTATTGTTTTTTTTTGTAAAATTAGCGACGGAATTGAATTTTTAGCGACAGAATATTCTGTCGCTAAAATTTTAGAATTAAGTACTCTTTAAGCGACGGAAATAATCCGTCGCTAAAAGTCAATTTTTTATTATTTTTTTGATGCCCAATCCTGTAATAAAAAAATTCAATCATGAACAACAACTCATAATCCCGAAGACACAAACAACTATATATAATCAACTTTAAAAAATGTGCATTATAAAAATACTCGTAATGTACAAGCCGGGAACCGGATACAGCCGGTTAGGGGAGGGGAAAAGATCGAGTACAAGCCGAGCGGGGGGGACAAGCTGGGACCGGGCACGAGAAGGGGCTCATCAGGGGTTGCCGAGTCCCGGATCTGGATCCTGCTGATCCGGGGTCGGCTCGCATGTCCAGCAGTGGTACCCTGCTGATCCTGCTCCCTGATAATCCTCAACACCACCGTACCAATGCACTGGATCTACTCATCGTCCAACGGATGCCGAGGAGCCGGTGTCTGTGGAGGGGGTGATGACACTCCTATCACTGCACGAGCAGTCGTGCTAGACAGGCCGCGTATGCGGCCTTTCGGCCGATTGACGACCTCCGGCGTATCCAGCCATCGCTTCAACGCCCCAGTACTCGCACCCGTACTAGTGGACGCTGATGGCTGTCTAGACTCCCTAAGCTGTTCATACGAGGCCTGCAAAAATAGTGATTTAAAGATATGTTAGGGCATTAATTAACGCAACAGACATTGAGGATAGAAAGAAAAAAAATTAACAACTTAATTAAACACATCGGCTTACATCGATCCGTCGGGCAATATCTGAAACATAGTCGCCGGCCCGGCGCGCCTCATCCTTGTCCTTCTTCCGCACGTGCGTCTGATTATACGTCAAAGCTATGACCTCATCCTCTTCCAGATCCGGGTTATGGACCGCATTCATGTGTCGGACGATGTCGTGTGGCACTGACCCCCCCGTGTGCGTCGAATCTCTGTTCTGTCTATTCTCGGCCCCGCTCTTGCTCTTGGCATCCCAGCCTGGATCCGCAGCCCACCGATCTATCATCTCCCCCCATACAGTCGGAGATATCCAATGTGGGGGATATGTCTTCATCTCCGTCATCATGGCACCATCGGGCCTCATCTTCTTCGCCTGGTCCCGTGCATCGTGGAGCCATCGGCGGTAATTCTTGGCGATGTAAGAAAAGAAGGCCTGCCGCCCCAGTGCCTGCTGATCAGCCAAGTCAAACGTGAACCCCTCCTGCAAGGCATTCAATAACACAAATTAATTTAGAAAACAAACTCTAATTAAACAAATACTATAAAAGAAAAAAAATACTTCAACGCACCAGCCACTCCTCCCATAGGGACTCCCTCGTAACGGCATCCCAGTCCTTCCAGTACAGGCATGGCTCGGTGAATTGGCCCTTCACAAGAACGCCGATCTTCGTCCTCGCCGGATTCTCCAGGATCCTGCCAAAGAAGTAAATAAATAAATTAATACAGTTCAAAAATAAATTAACATCCCAAATGTACAAAATAAGGCATGATGTGATTTTTTTTAACTTACAGGCCCTCCTGGGTGAGCGTAACTCTCCGTTTACGCTGGGGGTCAATGCGTACCCCGTATGTCTGGCCACGGCCTCGTCGAGATCCTACAAAACACAGACATTAATGCAGTACAAATATAAATTAGCGAAAATGTACTAAATACCGTTATCAACTATACCTGAGGTAGAACCCACGGAAGAAGGAGAATCAACGCGCGTGTGGGATGAATCTACGTCGGGCTGGGGCGACGGCTGGGGCTGGAGTGACGGCTGCAGCTGGGGCTGGGGCTGGAGCTGGGGCCCCATCTGCTGTACGCGATCACTCTGTGCCTTGTCATCAGTAAGCAATGACGAGGTGGGACCCACCAGGGAAGAAGCAGCTCGGCGTCCAGCCGGCCACGAATAGCCCGTATCCTATCCATATCCGACTTCGTATAGATAAATTGCAAAGACATTAACACATTAAAAATAATAATTTGGCAGAAATCATCATCGGCACTATATATATGAACGGAGGTGCAAAAACACATCAATATGAACCAAGTTCTAGACTGTTACTACATTTTTTCCGTGATGTTACAACATTACAAGTCAGTCATTTTCAGTTTGGGAATCATCATCATCTTCCTCACTAGACTCGTCGTCCTTTTCTTCGTGGGACTCGTCGTCCTCTTCATCTTATAATTCACCTCTTCATCAGTAGACTCAGTCACATCGTCTCCAACACTTTCTACGTCTTTCGCGTCATCATCTACAACTTCTTCTCCTACATGAAGTGTTGTTGGAAGAGGAAGATCGTCCTCCTCGTTGTTGACCTCAACAGGGAACAAGACACGTGGTTGGTCGGCTTGAAATGAGTCTAGCTCACTGTCATATGTCACGGGCAATTTCTTGGACTTGATAACTGTATACCAATGAGATTTGGGATTGGCGACGTCCTCCGCGTAAAAGACTTGTACAGCTTGACTAGCAAACACAAAGGGCTCGTCTGATGCAAGTCTTGACTTGACATTGACATCTACAATCCCTTGAGAGCTAACACGGATTCCTCTACTGCATGTGACATCGAACCACGTACACTTGAACATTACCAGGCGGTTTTGGGAACCCAGATATGTTAGCTCAACAATCTCATCTAGCTCTCCGTAAAAGTCCATGCAATTCTCAGCATAACAGTCGTCGTTGACCAAGACTCCACTGTTTTGGGTTTGTTTTGTTCGGTCATCATCTTTTACGTTAAACCTAAACGCGTTGATGATATAACCTCCATGACATGATGCTTGTTTGTTAGGACCTTCAGCTAGTAATTTCAAGCAGGAGGCCACTGGTCTATCCATTGACTGAACCTATTGTAGATGACGATAAAAATTAAGGATAAATCAGTATACTAATTGGCCACAGAACTGTATATAACACATAATATAATTTCATTAAAGACTTACACGCCTTTTGAACCACTGTACAAATTGTGATTTCCGATGAGATTCAAGTCCAGCGAGATCAGTGATTAAAGATTCCGCATCGAACTCACTGCAAACCAATATAGTTGACTCGCTTATCACACACTTTCAATTATGTACAACAATGTAAGTGAATTAAGACATTAACTTACTCAACGAATGCCGAAACTTCATCGCAATTTAGAAGGGCATATAGTATTGCAACACTGTACTCTTCATCCGTTAGCTATTGAGTATACGTTTGGCGGAACGGACTACCAGACTGCTTGAATATTGACAATTGCCCTTCCAAATTTATGCTCGATCCGGGCTCATTTCGGCCTAGTTGATTTAACCTTGTATCAACATCAGGCCCAAAATATTGACTACAAAAGTTTACAAGTTCTTCCATTACGTAAGCCTCCGCAGTTGAGCCCTCAACCCAAGTCTTATTGCGGACTTTTTTCTTTAAATGGAACATGAACCTAAAAGTTTAGCGAATCGAGTTAGGTGGAATATCAATGATAACAGGTGTCGCATTAATGCAAACGAACAACTGTAACAATTTAAAGATTACCTCTCGAAGGGATACATCCACCGATATTGCACGGGTCTACCCATCTTAGCTTCATATGCCAAGTGAACAGGCATGTGCTCCATTGAATCAAAGAACGAAGGTGGGAAGATTTTCTCCAGCTTGCAAATCGTCACCACAATGTTCTTCTCAAGCACTTCCATGTTACTCACCCGGATCGTAGAAGAACATATATCTCGAAAGAAATGAGATAATTCAGTCAAAGTCTCGCAAACAACCCGTGGCAACAGTCCCCGGAAGGCAATATGAATGAATCTCTCCATGAATACGTGGCAGTCGTGACTCTTCATCCTTGGAACTTGCATTCTGATACATTGCAACAACGAGATATGTTGGACGCAAACCCATCCGAAAGCTTTAAATTCTTAACCCACCGACAGACCTTTTCCACTTGTTTCTTGTCTAGACAGTAAGGTGCTTTTGGAAGTATCGTCCTCTCGCTGACTGTCCGAGGATGCAATTCATGGCGTATACCCAACTATTGTAGATCACTTCTCGCTTTAAGGTGATCTTTCGATTTGCCCTTGACATTCATCACTGTGTTGAACACATTATAAAAAACGTTCTTCTCAATATGCATCACATCCATATTTTTTCAGATAACGAGCATCCTTTAGTAGGCTAACTCCCAGAAGATACAAAATTTTCTCCAGTTGTGCTCTTTCCCGTACCCTGGAATCTTCTGATCTGGCACACCCTTGCCGTGTGGTATGTCAGTATCAAGTGCCTCCAGGTGTGAGAGCACTTCTTCACCAGATGGTAGTCCAGTGTGACAACCTCACGCTCGACTGTCCTGTCAAATTTATCCTTCTGCCTACGAAACTGATGGCCCGGTGGCAAAAGCTTACGGTGACATCCGAACCACGAGGGATTTCTACCGTGCTTTAACGTGTGACCGGGTTTCACGCCCATACAAGCAGGGCATGCTAGCTTCCCATGTGTGCTCCAGCCACACGTCATTCCCAATGCGGGGAAATCATGTATAGTCCACATCAAAGCAGCCCTCATCTGAAAATTATGTTTAAGGGATGCATCATATGTTTCGACTCTATGATTTCATAACTGTTTTAACTCATCAATCAACGGCCTTAAATACACATCTACGTCCTTGTCGGGACTCTTCGGCCCCAGAATAAGCAACGACAAGAACATGTACGACTTCTTCATGTACATGCCTGGTGGAAGGTTGTACGTGACAATAATAACAGGCCAACATGAGTAAGGCGTGGTAGACTGACCGAAAGGGTTGAACCCATCGGTTGCCAGACCAAGTCTAACATTCCGAACTTCCTGAGCAAAGACTGGATGCATGCGGTCAAACTCCTTCCACGCCTCTCCATCAGCTGGGTGTGTCAGCACATCGGCATCGTTGCTACGAGTCTCACGGTGAGCCCTCATATGTTCAGCCGTATTGTAGGAGTAGTACATTCTCTGAAGCCGTGGTCTGACCGGGAAATATCGTAATATCTTCCATGCAATATTTTTCTTCTTCTATTTATCCGATTTGTACCTCGAATGATCACATACTGGACACCGTGACAAATCCTTATTCTCTTTCCAGAACAATGCACAATCGTTATTACACGCATCTATCCGCCCATAGCTCAACCCAAGTTTCCTCATCATCTTCTTCGTGTCATAGTACGACGATGGTAGCTTTTCACTTTTGGGCAGAATTTCTTTGATTAAGGTAACAAACTCGTTAAAACCTTTCTCACTCAACCCGTGGTCTGATTTCAATTGTAATAACCTACTAATCGCAGACAACCGTGTGTGTTTCAGAGCTCCATCCCACAGCGGCTCTTCCGCAGCTCTTAGCAACTCATAAAACTGATGAGCCCCCTCGTTCGGCGGTTGGGGACCGTCGTCACCACCGTCGTTACCCCAGTCAACATTAGCATACCTAGCATCCATAATCATATCTCAGTAATCATACCGTGCCTCCTCCCTAACTTCAGTTTGACTAGCCGGGTTGGAGGACAATACTATCGTTTCCCCGTCATGCGTCCATCTTGTGTATCCACCCATAAAACCGTACCGACAAAGATGCCATTTTACTTCAATTCTTTTTCTCCAATGCAACAACTCACATCTACCGCACGGACACCTTATCTTATCAAGGTCAACATGTGCAGGATACGCGTAAGCAAAGTCAAGAAACTCGTCAACCCGACACTCAAAATCTTCAGCATTCTTCCTTTTCATCCAACTTCGATCGACCGGCATGACGACTGAATTATCGTAACGTATACCACCTTCAATTGTGCGAGTAGTTAGGCAGGGTCGATGTAAATATGAATGCATGAATGTGACAACATGTCTATATATATTTCTCTTCCATTCTCTAATAGGTAGTGGTCCTATCCCATTCAGAAAAGCACATGTTTATAATACAGTGAAGAACTCATGCTTAGTCCTATGTCTGCGGAAAATTCGGCAGCACTTCCCCGCATTTCTCCAAGTACATGACATCGATTAGGTATTCTAACATTCATCTAACCTTGACTTGCAAGGTTTGACGGATGTTAGAACACCAGATATATATGCACCCGGAGAAACATATGAAAACGTGTACCAAATATCCACGACATATAACACAGAGCATGAGTTGAAACACTGTTTTAGAAACACAGCTTTTCTAAATTGTCCAAACTGGACATCCAAAGGCTCATTACAAAGCATTACTTTGTAATGAGTACCTTTGAACGGGAACTAAGGGTTTTTATGCATGCATGCGTTCAGAAATTGATAACATATGCAAGAATCTTTTCGAAATATCAAAATTGCAAAAAGATCGTTGCATATATTACCAATTCCACTTTAAATAGAATTCGTTGGTAACGAGTTGAACCATCTTGCCAATGGACTTCGTAAAATAACAATGAATATAAAGAATGCAGGGTTTATAAACAACGAGTGACTACATTCATCTCTGGCCTAATTAGTGTTAATGAGGATTACATTGGGCTAATTATAGCTAATTAGGGTTGATTGGGAGTAATCAGGGTTATTTTGAGCTAATAGCCGGGTTTAATTGTGCGGAGTAGTGTTGATTAGTCCTAATTAGGGCTAATTAGGCTTAATAAGGTTATGTTAGGGCTAATTAGTGTTAATGAGGATTACCTTGGGCTAATTATAGCTAATTAGGCTTGACTAGGAGTAATTAGGGTTATTTTGAGCTAATAGCCAGGTTTAATTGTGCGAGTAGTGTTGATTAGTCCTAATTAGGTTTAATTGGGTTGTTACGCTTAATTGTGCGGAGTGGTGTCCGACACCTACCGACACGTATCTGACACCTCCAGGGACGTGTCTGACACCTCCGAACACGTCTGAAGACATTGATTTATTTTTTAAATGCTGACACCGTGTCTGTCACCCCTTGAAGAGGTGCCGGACACCCCTTGAAGAGGTGTCCACAAGTATAAAGTCAAAATGTGACATTTTTCGGTGTCAGTGTAGATCGGACGCGGTGTCCATGACCTACCGACACCTCGACACCTCATTGACACATCTGGACACATGTTCGACACCTCTCAGTGGTGTTCGAAGACATTGATTTATTTTTTAATTGCCGGACACCATGTCGGACACCTATTGAAGAGCTGTCCACAAGTATAAAGCCAAAATATGTTGTTTCGGTGTCGGCATCGATCGGACGCGGTGTCCCTGTCTGTGCTACCTAACGGGGATTTCAATCCAATTAGGTTCCATCCTCCGTCAACAATCTCAATTCTCAATTCTCTAATGCTCAATGCAATAAAAATTATTAAAAATCACACTATAAATCCAATTGGGTCCCATCATCCGTCAACAATCTCAATTCTCAAATGCTCAATGCAATAAAAGATAATAAAAATCACACATTCAATCCGATTGGGTCCCATCCTCCGTCAACAATCTCAATGTCTCAAATGCTCAATGAACAATTAACAATCCAATTGGGAACAAATTAAGGATAGTTAGGATTTATCCAGGCTAATTATGCTTTAATTAGGGTTTAGGGTTTAAGGTTAACTGGTTCAAATAGGTTTAATCAGAGCTAATTACGGTTAATTGGTTCAATTAGGATTAATCAGGGCTAATTAGGGTTTATTGGTTCAATTAGGGTAAATCGAAATTAATTAGGGCTAATTGGTTCAATTAGGTTGAATCGGGGTTCATTACAATTAATTGGTTCAGTTATGGTTAGTCAAGTTTAATTGGGGTTAATTCGTTCAATTATTTCTAGCATACAATTACATTATAACAACAGATTAATTTCTAGCATATTTGAACAGATTCAATATGATAATTAATAATTTCTAACCGGAAAAAAAAAGTGAGTTCGGGCAGTGATGGTGAAAGGCGGACGACGACAGTGGCGCACGGAAGGCAGCGGCAGCGGCAGTGGCGTGCGAAAGGCGGCAGAGGGTGGTGGTGCGGCGGAGGGGGAGGAACTGTGGCGATGGTGGTGCGACTGTGAGGTGGCTGTGGCAGTATTGGGGCAGCTGCGGGGCGGTGAGGTGGCTATGAAGACAGCAGATGTGAGGGGAGAGGGAAGGGCGGTGTGGTGGGTGGCGGGGGCATGTCGCCGGCTTGGGGGGCTGGTGGGGAGGGACGGAGGTGGGGGCCTTTCGCCGGCATGGTGGTGGAGAGGAACGTTGCGGAGGTGGTCGCCGTGAGGGGGGATCGCCGGAGGTGAGAACGCCGACAGAGAGAGAAATGGCAACAGAGAGAGAAACGGGGAGAGAGAGTGAAAAATCTGAGTGTATTAAAGAACTTTTAGTGACGGAATCATCCCGTCGCTAAAGGTCCATCGGTAAAAACATTTTAACAGACTGATATTTTTAGCGACGGTAGTATTCCGTTGCTTAAATTTTTTTAAAAAATCATCGAAAATTATAAAATTCCCTAAAAATATTTAGCGACGGTTTATACCGTCGTTAAAAGCCCGTCGGTAAAAGTCCGTCGGCAATGTTTTTACCGACGGAATAATCCGTCGGTAAAATATTTTTTTGGACAACGTTTTTACCCACAGAAATTCTGTCCCTGAAATCACCTTTTAGTTCCGTCGGTAAAATATTTTTTTGGACAACGTAATTACCCACGAAAATTCCGTCCCTGACATCACCTTTTAGCGACGGAACTACTTCCGTCGCTAAAAGTCCGTTGCTAAAAGCTTTTTTTCTTGTAGTGATTGTTTGGTAAATTAGGTGGGTAAATGGTCGGTATCTCAGGTGAGGTTACTGGAGATGAGGGTAGTGATGGGGATGGGGAAGAAATGAACGGTTCCATAGGATGGATAGGTGAAACGGAATAGCAGTTGGCCGGAAGGTGAAATATTAAATGTCGTTACCGTAATAAAGGAGAGTGAGTGCCAAATAAAGGTGGGAGAATATTATCAGTAAAAAACTGGATGAGGATAAAAAAGAATTGCTTAAAGGTTGCCAACATGAATCGGGAAACTTTGAATAAAAGAAACATTAAGCCTTTAGAAGTCCTTCTAAAGACATATATGATGACGGATGAAACATTTATTAATAAGATTTCTGTAATATATTTCAGTCATAAGTTTTTTCTTTTTCCTTTTCTTTTTCTTATTATTTTTTTTTTTTTTTTTAGAAACATGTATTATAATCTACAAAAGAGAGAGCTGTCAAAGTGTACAATTTCAGCAACAACCGGAGGACCACCGTACATGATGGACATTAGAGTGCCAAAATGTTGTCATCTCGCACCAAACTTGCTTAGGACAGAAGGACTTTATTAATTGAACATATTTATCTCCTAGTTCAAAACTAATGTAATGCTTGCAATGCTGTGTCTACTGCTTCACATATTTCCACTCTTTTTTGCAACCTGGAAGTCCTTGTAAATATTGAATACTGAAGAACCCTAAGAGCTTTTGAAAGGTTAAGATCAGCAACATAAGATATACTTTGTGGCTCCATCATTGGCAGATCCCTGTCATTTGACCTGAGAATTAGTAGCAAGGGACAGTTTGCTAGAAACATTGGCGGTTTAATACAGGCAAATTGCGCGTTGACAAGGCGCCTACTAATCAAACTTTAAAACTACGCTCACATAATACACACACATGGAAGCATTGATTGACCTCTTTTTATCCTACTTATTGGCCTTTGATCGACAACTTGCAAGTTACCGGACACTACAGTTTGCAAGAAATTTCCACCAGTTGGACTGAGTCAATCTTACAAATTTATTTCATGATATCGGGAATGTGAAAGCATCCCATTAAAAATTAAGTTGGCGATGAGTGAAAAGCTTTATGAGGCCAGACATAAATTGCTATCATATTGTTCTTAACGTAGAATTGTATCTCAACACGCTCAGACTTCTTTTTGAGTGGCCAAACACGTTAACTTTTTTTTGAGTGGGACAAACACATTAGTTAATTGGGTGGCGAAGGATTTAATTTTTAGTTATCTTCTAGGCCTGGATCGACATGTTAAATTATTCAACTCAAAACCAATTGACAGGGAAAGAGCACATAAAAAGAGTGAACATTGCACTAAAATAACGGGAGACCAAATAGGCAAGTAGAAATAATCGAACCAAATACGTTGTGCAACGAGAGCTTTGATACCAATCATAACATGTTAAATTTTCATCTATTCCAAAAGCTTAACAGAAAATGTTACGATTGTTTAGTTTGGCATTGCTCTGGTGGTCACGAATCAGAAATATAGGAGTTGTGACTTTTGCTAATCTTGAGATGTTGACACCATGCCCTATGGGTATGCGATTTTCCAACTTTGCACAGTTTCACCTCTTTCATACTCTATGGAATTTAAATAACGTACATAAAGGCCTACAGCACATAATATACCATTGAAATTAGCTAACTAACTTAAACAACGCGAGGTCTTGAGAAAAAGTAAATTTGTGGCAGCCATAGATAAGTTATTTATCATTGCACTTCACAATATTACACCCGGCCCCCGTCGTGCTCAATATGCTGTAACATAGCTGGGTTAAAAATATAACTATATTTTCATGAAACCACACGACTACCTTAATAATATGTGAAAAGGTAACGAGGAATGTTGCTTCAGCTAATACATATATAAGATAATCAGATTCTGAATGATCCTTTGGGATATACGATGAGGCTTACCCTGTTCATAATCAGATGCGGCGAAGTGGATTCTTTTTGCCTTTTACAACCGTTGGGAATCTCCATTGGCTATTTTAAGCCACTTCCAATGTCAACGCCTCGATCCTATATAAATACCGCCACACCACACCTTCACCGTATAACTCACTTTCCCATCCTTTCTACGACACTCCTATTCCCACAGCGACAAAGGAAACATAGAAAAGAATGGGTGAAATTGAAGGTTCACCAGGAAGCTCCATGCATGGAGTCACAGGCAAAGAGCCAGTTCTTTCGTTCGCGGTGGCTTCACCAATGGTGCCAACCGATACCACGGCAAAGTTTGATTTGCCCGTGGATTCGGAACACAAGGCCAAAGTGTTCAAACTCTTTTCCTTGGCCAATCCTCACATGAGAACTTTCCACCTGTCCTGGATCTCTTTCTTCACTTGCTTCGTGTCCACCTTCGCAGCTGCCCCCCTCGTTCCCATCATCCGCGATAACTTGAACCTTAGGAAAGGGGATGTTGGGAATGCTGGTGTTGCTTCTGTTTCCGGAAGCATTTTCTCTAGGCTTGTTATGGGAGCGGTTTGTGACCTACTGGGACCGCGATACGGGTGTGCCTTTCTCATCATGTTAACGGCTCCAACCGTGTTTTGCATGTCGTTCGTGTCATCGGCCGGCGGGTACATAGCGGTGAGGTTCATGATCGGATTTTCGCTTGCCACGTTCGTGTCGTGCCAGTACTGGATGAGTACCATGTTCAATGGCAAGATTATTGGGCTTGTGAATGGGACGGCTGCAGGGTGGGGTAACATGGGTGGAGGAGCTACTCAACTGCTGATGCCTTTGCTTTACGACATTATCCGACGGGCGGGCTCCACTCCGTTCACGGCCTGGAGGATCGCCTTCTTCATCCCCGGATGGCTTCATGTGATAATGGGGATCATGGTCCTGACTCTTGGCCAAGACTTGCCTGATGGAAATCTCAAAGCCCTGCAAAAGAAGGGTGATGTTGCCAAAGACAAGTTCTCTAAGGTCACTCCCTCTTTCATTCTCTCTCTCTTTGAAATTTCACCTAGGCAAATGCTAACTCACCGACCTGAATAGATTTGACAGTGATGTTAAGACAAAAAGTATAAGGTTATTTCATTTTTAGTAGGAGGAGAATGGGTAACGCCCCATTGATTATTCTAGTAATATACTATATGTGTGTATAAGTTTTTATAAGACTAATACTTGTTTCCTTTTCAGGTGCTATGGTATGCTGCGACGAACTACAGAACATGGATCTTTGTCCTCCTCTACGGCTACTCTATGGGTGTTGAACTGTCAACTGATAATGTGATTGCTGAATACTTCTATGATAGGTATGTTAATTTTATCAATTTCTTCCTTCGTATTTCGTGTCCAAAAGAGGTCATCTCTTTAGCTTTTCAACAACTTTTCTGCCAACTTATTCATCTGTCTTGTATGTAGTAATTGTAATTCAATCAACTAAAGCTAAAATTAATTGGACAATGATTTTGGGACAAGGAGACTGTATTAGCAACAGTGGCAAATGAAACAAAAATTGCTTTGCATATGTGACAGGTTTGACCTAAAGCTTCAGACAGCTGGAATTATTGCTGCCACATTCGGTATGGCTAATTTTGTTGCTCGCCCCTTTGGTGGATTTGCATCCGACTACGCAGCCAGAAGGTTCGGCATGCGGGGCAGGCTATGGACACTATGGATCCTCCAAACCTTAGGAGGTGTCTTCTGTATCCTCCTTGGCCGTGCTAACTCACTTCCCATTGCTGTCACGATGATGATCATATTCTCCGTTGGGGCACAAGCTGCCTGTGGGGCTACATTCGGCATCATTCCATTTATTTCACGTCGATCATTAGGGATAATATCTGGCATGACCGGTGCAGGCGGAAATTTCGGGTCGGGTCTGACTCAACTAGCCTTCTTCACAAGCTCAAATTTTTCGACCGGGACAGGTCTTTCTTACATGGGTATCATGATTGTGGCTTGCACACTTCCTGTGACACTAGTGCATTTTCCACAGTGGGGGAGCATGTTTTTGCCACCAACGAAAGACGTCATAAAAGGCAGTGAAGAACATTACTATACTTCAGAGTGGACCGAGGAGGAGAAGCAGAATGGAATGCACCAAGGTAGTGTCAAGTTTGCCGAGAACAGCCGATCGGAACGTGGGAGGCGGGTCGCCTCGGCTCAGACCCCACCGAATTCGACACCAAATCATGTTTAATATGGAGCAAAATGCTACGATGGTGCAATGGGGTGAAATAATCAGACGTCTTTGGACTTTGTATGTATGAGCTTATGTTTATGTCTTCAACTTTACCTTGGTTTCTTTAGTATCCATAGGGTGAATCCCAAGTTCTCCCTTTTTAAGATGAGTGAGTGCAGTCCTTTGTCTTGTCACGGGCATATGTATCTCTCTTGGTTGTCAACTTCAACCAAGCAATACTGTTATTTGTCACGAGCTTCTTGCAAAATTCAGAGATTAAGTAATTTGCCTCGTTGTGATTCACTCATTCAAAGAAGCTAAATTTGGTGTCATACGCATAAAAGAAGAATGTGATTCACTCACTTGATGATGTGTGTGTGTGGGCGTGTGTGACTTTGATTCGGCCACGGATTACATAGAGAACTTTGGTATCTCATGGTTGGATAAGATTGGCAACTCAACAGAAGTATTACGGAAGTCTTCAATGACTCCCTAGGTTTTTGGAAAAGTTGACTTTGCTTTCTTTCACAAGCTACTATCATGCTTCGCTTCGCCATTAATTATTTTCCAAGGAGTGGCATTCAAAAATTCAAAACAACGTGCACTGCATTATGGCGAAATTATATGCATATTGTACTCGTGAAATTTAAAATTATGAACGAGTGGGTTAGCTACCAGAATAATATACTGATCTATACATATATGTACACAATGTGCTTTACACGTTATATAGTGATTCAAAATAAAAATGTTATAAATCTTGGTAAAAAAAAACATAATTAAAATAAATTAATACAAATATTATAGGTAAACGATAATAAGTAAATTAGTTGTTAACTTCTAATCAAAAACTCGAAGTATGTAAAGTTCGATCATTTGCTCAAAACATGGTCTTACTTTCAAATCCGAGTTGTTAATGTATATTATCATCAACATTTGCCACTATGTATCATACTTGTTTCTTTTGTCACATCAAGTTGTTGCCAAAGAGAACCTTAACTGTTTCATATATATTACATCTTGTTATCGAAGGTACTATAACATTGTAATCAATTTCAAACATCCTCTACAAATATCTAATTTTCACGAAACACTACAAGTTTGACATTGCAGTGATAAAAGTGAAGAAAGTGTTTTAGAGACAACTAATGTAGAAAGTGTACATATAAGAGTTGCCCACTTTCTTGTTATATGTTTCTAGGGCATGTATACATGTCTAGGAAGTGAAACTAAAAAGAGGTTTGAATTACTCCGTATAACTTAGTAATATGTTTCTATGGCATGTATACACATCTAGCTTATGTACATATATATGTACTTGTACGCGCGCGCGCGCGCGCACACACACACACACACACATACATATATATATATATATACATATAGGAAGCTGATCCGTTGATAGCGCTAGCAAGTTGCTAGCGCTGTTTGGCCGTCCGCTACATTATGTAGCGGACGATTTTTCGTCGTCCGCTACATTATGTAACGGACGGGTGAAAAAAATACTGGGCGTGGCGCGCGATCTGGCTGTCCATTCTCGCCGTGGACGGCCAGATCGCGCTAACAACTTAGGTTAAGTTGCTAGCACGGGCAACGGATCAGCTCCATATATATATATATATATATATATATATATATATATATATATATATATATATATATATATATATATATATATATATATATATATATATATAGGGAGCTGATTCATTACTCGTAGAGGAAACTTATTCCAGCGCTATCTGGTCGTCCATCCATTGTGGACGGTGAAATTTACATTAATACTCCCCCCCCCCCTCCCCCTGTTTGCCTACGAATCCCTTCGACTTATTAAATACCTTATAGGCATTTTAGTCAAAATCACCGTCCACTAGATAATGTAGCAGATAATGGTTTTTTTTTTTTTTTTTTAAAGTTAGATGGTCCCTCCATCCACCATGGATGGACGGCCAGATGGCGCTGACAACTTATTTAAGTTAAGTTGTCAGCGACGGCAAGGGATCACACCCGTATATATATATATATATACCGATGGAGAAATAAGTATTTCTCTAACTGTCATCTGGTCGTCCACGTGTGTGTGTGTGTACATTACTTTTTTTAAACTCTAACTAGCTTGATTGCTACTCTTTGTAGCGGTTAGGAATTGTGCCCAAAATGTCCCTTGTGTGCCCCCAATACAAGCATATATTGTCTAACCTCTATTAATTGTAGCGGATTAACCGCTACAACAATCTTTTGGTAAAGCTTGAGAGTTATCCTAGTTTGAAGCATCATTGCTTGCCTCTTTGTCTCCCCCTTGAGAACTTGATTGTTGCTCCCCTAGAACAGTTTCTTTGAGGTTGTCTTTTGTTGTTTCACTTATGTCCAAAGTTCTCATGTCATTGTCCATATCATCTACATTAACAATGTTAGTCCTCAGAAGAAAATGATTAGTCTCATCAAAAGTAACAATTATGGATTCTTCTACAACCAAAGTACTTTAATTGTAAACTCTATATGCCATATTATTATTAGAGTAACCAAGAAAAATTCCCTCATTGGTTTTGGAATCAAATTTGCTAAGGTGATCCTTAGTATTTAAAATAAAGCATTTGCATCCAAAAACTCTAAAAAAGCTCACCTTAGGTTTCTTATCATTAAAAAGCTCATAAGGAATTTTTAATAAAAAATTTCGCAAGATAACTCTATTAAGAACAAACATGCACAATTGACCACCTCCGCCCCAAAAGAACTTAAGGTAAGCCATATTCGTTAAGCATTGTTCTTGTCGCTTCTTGCAATGACCTATTCTTTCTTTCGGCAACACCATTTTGTTGAGGAGTTCTAGGAGCCGAAAAATTATGTGATATACCAATGTCATCACACAAAGCTCATATTTTTTAATTTTCAAATTCTCTACCATGATCACTTCAAATATAGGTTATCAAATATCCTTTTTGATTTTGAACACATTTTGCAAATGAAGTGAACACATCTAGAGATTCATCTTTGGTAACCAAAAAGAAAGTTCAAGTATAACCAGAATAGTCATCAACAATAACAAAACAATATGATTTACCACCAAGACTAGTAGTAGGGATTGGTCCAAATAAGTCCATATGAATTAATTACAAAGGTCTAAAAGTAGATACCATTTTTCTTCAGTTTGTGAGAGACTTTCTTTTGCTTACCCATTTGACAAGCATCACATACTGTCTTTCTCAAACTTGATCTTTGGGAGTCCCCTCACAAGTTCTTTGATTGAAATATCCTTCAAATGCTCCATATGTATGTGTCCAAGTCTTCGATGCCAAAGCCAAGATGTCTCACTAATAGAACTAAGACACTTAACATCTTGGTTAGCTAAATCACTTAATTGTATGGAATAAACATTATCATTTCTACTTCCTACCAAAATTGTTTCATTATTCTTCATAGATTGTATAGTGCAATGAGAAGCCTCAAAGATTACTCTAAAGCCTTTATCACTAAATTGACTAATACTTAGCAAATTATGTTTCAAACCTTCAACATATAATAGATTCTCAATTAAATGTGGTTCCTTACCAATCGTACCTTTACCTTTGATTTTTCCTTGTGCATTGTCACCAAAGGTCACCTTTCCTCCTTCTTTAAGATCGATCGAGGTGAAAAGAGATATTTTGCGGGTCATATGTCTTGAGCATCCACTATCAAGAATCCACTTCTTACTACTAGATTTTGCTTTGAGACATACCTATAAACACAAATCAAGTAGTAAATTTTGGTACCCATATTTTTTTGGGTCCTTGGGTGTTAGTCTTACATTTGTAGTCATAAACTTTCACAACCCACATTTTCTTTATACCTCTAACATAAACAATTCTACAAAGACAATAATTAGTTGTATGCCATTTCTTGTTGCACCAACCGCAATGTGTAAATGGTGTACAATAGTTCTTTGGTTGTTTTATATGAATATTCAACCTAGCTTGTTGTTGAAAATTTTAAGGTGGCAAAGTCAAGGGATCTAATCCAAGACAACCTTTGTTTAGACAAATTATTTGGCATCCAAGCATGACATCCAAATTGTTTTGACCATCAACAAATTTTTTGAGACATTTTTTCAAATCACAAATCTCAAGTTTTAAATCGTCATTTTGTTTTTCTAAAGCCAAAGTTTTGCAAGAGATTTGTTTTGAGCTATGAGTGTTAACAATTAATTCAACCAAGTCATTATTCACATGTTTCACATATAAATCGTTGGAATTGCATTCATTCTTGGCATGGAACTCATTATTTTTCATTTTCAACTTCTCTATTTGCTTATTAGCCTCAAGGAATTTTTTTTACAAAATAATGTTTCTCTTAAAACATTTCTTGGATTCCTTGTATAGGCTATCATAAGCATCTTCGAAGCTTTCACTATCATTATCACTACCGGAAGAAGAGCTTACCTCATCATTTGTCATGAAGCACACATTTGCTTGTTTATTCTTCGCATTGTCTTCATCACTTGATTCAAAGTCACTCCATGTTGGAGTATGTTCGGAATTTATTGCTTTTTCCTTCTCCTTGTTCTCTTTCTTAGAGAGTTATCTTTTTTTAACTATTTCCCATACATCTCTTTTTTTCTTCTTCTTATTTTTGTATAAGGGACAATCCATCTTCATGTGTCCCGGATTGTGACATTTGTAGCAAAGCTTCTCTTCGTTGTTAGCATTTTGTTGTCTTCTCCCACCATTCCTTCTAAACCTTAAGAACTTCTTGAAGTTCTTTGCAATCATTGCAACATCCTGTTCGTCAAATTCTTCTTCATCATCACTTGACTCATTATTTGAAGATGAAGCTTTAAGAGCAATTGATGTAGGCTTCTTCATGACGTCCTCTTGATCAAAAGATTTGAGTTGCATTTCGTACGTCATTAGTGAAGACATTAATTCATCAAGAGGAAAGATGTTAAGATTCTTCGATTCTTGGATGTCGGTGATCTTTGCATTCCAAGCTCTTGGTAAAGAGCTAATCACCTTTCTTACGAGATCACCATTAGTGAATTTCTTGCTCAATTGCTTCAAACGATTCATAATGTTAGTGAAACGAGTATTCATGTCTGTAACGGATTCATTTGGAAGCATTTGGAAGAACTCATAATCTCTAAACAATAAGTTAATTTTGGAATATCTAAGAAAGTGAAGTTCCTACATGAGTAACTTGTAGAGTATCCCAAATACTCTAACGGAATTACACATAATGACTCTATTGAGCTCATTAGTGTCTAAAGCACAAATAAGACAATTTTTCGCTCTAGCATTCATACAAATCATTTTCTTATCATGATCACTATACTCCATTTGGATTCAGGCTCCTCAACTTTGTCAACCACCTTCGTCGGAACGAATGGACCATTCTCTACAATATCATACATCTCATAGTCTTGAGACTCTAAGTAGATTTTCATCTTAACTTTCCACACACTATAATTGGTCCCATTAAACAGTGGAGGCCTAGTGGTAGAACTACCCTTCATTCCCTCAACATAAGCCATGATCGATTAACTCTCTAGGCATTACCCAATTTAATCTATGAGCCTTGATGTTTCTCTAATGAATGGAGTTTTAGAATGTTGTTTCCATAGTGTATGAAGAAGCCCCAAATCATTTATATAGAGAAGATATGAAATATAGCCGTTAGAGGCATTATATGAGCAAAACTGCAATTGCAGTCGACTGTATTCCAATGCAATCCACTGGGATAGGCTACTGGAAGTCATTGCAGTCGACTGTAATACCTCACTGCCCAACTTATAGTCGACAAATGCAACCGATTGTTTTCCAGAAAAAAGCAATTTTCCTATTTTTCAAAGTATGAAAAAGTTAAGGGTTAATTACACTCATGTCCCCGAGGTTAGGGTGAAATTACAGTCAAGGACACTAAGTTTCAAAAGGTAACAAACCGTGACCACAAACGTTTAAAAGGTAACACTTGTGTCCATCCGTTAAGTATCCGTCCAAAAAATATACTTTTTTAATACTTTCATCAATACGTAATTTTAAAATGGCAATACTGCCCTTGTACTGTATATTTTCATATTAAGATACCAAACCCTAATTTGAAAATTAAGGTTTTCAATTGGTATATATATAAAAATTTCTAAACTTAAAATTTAAAATTTTGAAACTTTAATATCTAATTAATTCTATCTCTCTCCAAAATTTCTATTTCTTAATATAGTTTTTAATATCCTTAAAATACCTTTTCTTTTCCAAAAGATATGAAAACCCTAATTCTAACCCCCCCCCCCCCCCCTGTTCTACCCTAATTTTCATTCTCCCCAAATTCTAACCCACGACGTTGCCGTCACCGGCCCCCCAGCCCCTGCCTCCATTGCCCCTCCTCAGCCCCACCCACCCCCGCCGTCCCCCCGGCCGCGCAGCATCTTAAACAAATCGCGGCCTCGTTTACCTCGGCGCTGTCGCCTCGATAGCCGGCCACAACCAAATCAGATCCAGCCACCCCTAGCTCGCCACAACCACCATCACCTTCCCTCATCCCCCCCCCTCCCCCCGCCCCTGAAATATACTCAGCCGAGACATAGTCGGCGCCGCCACCACCACCACCCCCCCACAGATCCCGATATGACCTCTCTCACCTTCATACACCACCGACGACCAATCAACCACCATAATTGTATCTGCGGCCCACCGTCGTCTCTGCAACCAACCACGACCATACCCACGGCCTTCCACCACCATCAAAGCTTTTAGATTTGTTTTTTTTTAATTATTTAACTCAAATCTTGTTTCTGTTGCGTGGGTTCATACAGTGTATTGATCGGCGGTGTTGTTGTGTATGGCTTGCTCCGGCGTAGGGGGCACGATGGTGGTGTGGGGGTGGGTCACGGCAGTGGTGCATGGTAGTTGGCAGTGGTTTGTGTAGGTATGGTGGGGGTAAGCACAGTCAAGGTATATGGCTCTGCTATGGGAAGAAAGATAGGAGAAAAAAATATAAGAGAGAAATTTATCTTTAAAAGTAAAGGGTGGCATGTTAAGAAATTACATTTTAAGTCATGGGCAATACGGTCATTTTGCTAAAACCGTTATGTATTCTTGTATTCCGTTAGGTCAAAGGATATAAGTGTCTATTTTCCAAACTTATGGACACGAGTGTAATTTCACATTAACCTCAGGGACATGAGTGTAATTAACCCAAAAGTTTATGCATGCAAGGGAAACCTATGGGCAAACTCTAAGTCACAGTCATCGATACGATCAACTCTCTATGTCTAGTTACAAAGAAAGGAATAAAAGCATTGGAAGATTCAATCGAAGTATTCCATCTTTTGTGTGTTCCGTTGAGTGACTTTGATCGATTTGCTCGTCTATTTGTCTGTTGCATGAGTATGAGATTGTACCTATTGCTTCATGAACTCAATACATGTTAGACAACATAATCATCAAATGTTATTTATCATCAAAATAAAATATAATCCTACGTTAAATAACCGTAGGGTTAACAGTATCTATGACCACCAATACTAGGTGTTGGAAAAGGTCCACATATGTCAGTGTGGATAACCTTTAAAAAGTCCATACTTTGAGTGGCACCATGTTTATTGCCTTATACACATTTTCGTTTAATACATTCAATACATGTGTCAAAATCTAAGAAATCTAAAGAATGAAAAGTATCATCCTTAATGATGCGTTCGATTCTGCCTCGTGATATGTGACTAGACGATGTCACAATTTAGCAGAATTTTCATTATTTTTTTTTCTCTTACCACAAATTTTAGCAAGTATATCATTCACATTCATTGTTTTCAAGGATTCAGTAAGATAAGCATTTAAACGTAATTTGTAGAGATTTTCCTCTAACAAACAGAACCAATAGCCCTAGAGTAAAGAAAATAGAAGTCACTCTCCAAAATTAAAGGGAGAGTTCCTAAAGCTTCAACTTGAGCTTTCTCTCCATCCTTTGTTTAGCTTCTTCACAGAAAGGAATCCTTGCAATGAATTAGTTATGTTAACAGTTGCACTTGTGTCAACCCACCATATATTTAAATGAGCATCAATTCTATAAGACTCGTAACAAAAATGCAAATAGGTAAATTATCTTTCCTTTCAAACCACTCTCTGAATTTGTGACATTCTTTCCTCATATGTCCTTTAACTTTACAAAAGTCACACTTGGGACCAAAAGAACCCTTGGTACGACAAGAGCTTGCTTTATCAATGATCGTTATAAGAGCACTCTTATCCCCGAGCACGCGACCTTTGTCAAATTTCTTTCCTTTTCTTTTAGATGGACCGGTTATGGCAACGTGAGCACCATCAAGGTCGTTTGAATTTTAGCCTCTCTTCTTCTTGGACACACATGGAAATCAACTCGCTCATCTCCCACTTCTCTTTTTGCGTGTTATAGTTGATCTTAAAAGGACCAAACTGTGCAGGAAGGGAAGTCATAATAAGATGCACGAATAAATCTTCAGAGATTTCCATGTCCAAGCCTTTTAGTTGAGAAGCCATATCATTCATCTGTAAAATATACTTACAAACACCAACGGATCCACTGTACTTGAGCATAACCATTTTAGTGATGAGAGTAATAGCATTTGCCTTGTAAGAGTCTTAAACTTGCTCTTCAATATGAGCAAGGTACATCTTAACATTATCTGAGTCAGGAATAGCTCCATAAATTGGAGTCGGAATGGAGCCTTTCATAATCATTAGGGATATGCGGTTGGAATGCTCCCACTTTTCATAAGCCGTCTTTTGCTCAGTAGAGCTTTCAGCCGTAAGGACAGCAGCGCGTCAACCCGCAAAGCATAATCTAAATCCATAACTCCAAGAATTATGCTAATTTACTCTTTTTATTTTCTAAAATTGGTGCCGCTCAATGATTCATTAAAGAAATATAGTCAGTAATTGCAGCAGAACTATATGTTAAATTATAACAATAATCATGCACGTCAGTACCGAAATCCCACATGATGAAAATAGTCAGTTCATCATTTAACATAATAAAATTAATTGAGGGATAAAAATTTTATTTGTATGGAAAAGGTAAATATGCAAACCCTTTTCCCAAGAAAAAATATAACATATCACTTATAACCTTCCGTTTGGTCGATTATTAACATACAAGTGGTTTTTCACCCTAAGCAATTTGGAAATCATTACAAGCAACATGAGCACGAATTATATCAATGTTGGGCAGAAAATAATTTGACCCATGCAACTTACTATTTCCTTTCTTTCCGCTAAAAGATTAAAATATAATCTTCTGTTAGGCCGATTAATATTTTTAATTAATAAGCGTCAGGTGATGTGATTTTATCATTCTCTCATCTTATAAAAGACAATAAACTTTTGTTGGGCTGCTTACTACCAAATTAAGTAAGAACCAGTAATTATTTTCAAGTTCATTACAGTAATCTAAACATGTCAAACGAAACATAATGTTTTAGCATGATCTCGTAAATTTACACTAATTCTTGAAAATAATTATAATACGGGCACTTTAAATTCATTAGTATCCAACAACATAAGCCAATGTTACACCCACACACACAACATGGGCAACTTTGCAAATTTTATTTTGCAATGCCCAATTGAAATACACAAGCCCTTCTTAAAAAAACATTTTTAGAGTGGCCAAAACAGGCCCAATCAGCACCTAAAGGCCCACTTTTAAATGATCACAACAGCCCACTTCAGAGGCCACAACAGGCCCTTCTAGCTGGCCAAAACAGCCCAGTCTATGGTCGAAACAGGCCTAATGAATGGCCAAATGGGCCCAATTTTCTGGCCCAAAACAGGCCTAACCAAGGTCTCGCCTTTCGGCCCAGTTTTGCTAGGCTAAATAACAGGGCACCAAACTTTCCTTTAACGGCCCAATCTCGCTGGGCCAATATTCAAGGCCGACCAACAGGCAAGGCCACATGCCCAAAAAAAGAAAAAAAAATTAGCCTACATAATCTGGGTCAATACCACAGGCCCAAATGCATAACAAAGTAATATGGGTACCGATACCCTTCAGCGCAACCCTTTTTTTTTTCCTTATGTTAACGTTAAACATAGTTCTTCAAATATTTCAAGAATCTTAAAGTAGAAGTTCTATGTTCATGCAAATGATTAACATGGCTCTGATACTATTATTTCATTCATCTTGACTCCATAATCAAGACCGTTAGAATCTTACAATAGCACAAATATAAGAATAATAGAGTTTTGAACTCACTGGAATCGAAGGAAGTCATAGATTACCAAGAGCTTTATTTCGATGATAAAATAATGCTAAGATGCGGAAGCGAACGTATCCCCTTTGGTATTGATCTTCACTACTCTTTTCTGTCCTTGATGATGGAATAGGGTTGTGTACTTTTCATTAGTTTAGGAAGCAAAAGAGTAGTCAAACATTATAATGTCCTAGCCTCTAAGAAAAAAAAATATTTATATAGAAAAAGTAGTGTGATCAACCCTAAGCTTGTCAAATCTCAATCATCCATCAAAGTTAAGAGATTAGGGTCTATAGATCTTTTATACACCATAAATCATTAGTGTATTGGAAGCTAAAATTAAATAGGCCCATAATGTTATTTAGCCAATTTAATTAATTAATGTCCAAGTCAAATAAATAGTCAACATTAGTATGACCAATTAGGCCACCTAATTAGATTGGACTGATCAAATCCAACACTTTATTCACCTTGCGGTAAAACATGAGCTACTCAGATCTCCTAGTCACAATGCATCAGGGTTATGGAATTTGCATGAGGGTTGGCGAAAGGGAAGAGGTGTTGGTATCCTTTATTAATTATTATGTTACATAATGCAAATCGACATTAATGCCCAGCTCAAAAGCCTTATCTAGCCCATCTTTTATGGCCCATAGTTTCGCTATTATATTGCATGATGTGTGGAGTGTACCGGTAGAGCCTTGAATTCAGTTCCGTATATGATTTTGGATGACCGATCCCGCTCTTGCTCTTCTTCTGTGAGTAAAAACACAGTATCATATTGACCCTACCAAAGGTTTGTACTTATGGTTTTGCAAGAGATCCATAAAACAATTTTAGCAATGGAAAATAATGTCGCTAAAAGTGAGAATTATGTTGGTCAAAACTTTTATGATGGACCACCCGTCAATAAAAGTCGGTGACTAGAGGTCCTGTTGATAAAATATCAGGGACGGCAAAAGGCATTTCCTCCTTAAAAGCTAAATTTTATCGACAAGATTAATTACTTTTAGCAGCGGAACAATCCGTCGCTAAAGGTATTTGAAGCATTTTTTTGAATTTTCTAATACTAAAAGACTTTTAGCGACGGACATAAAGTTCGTCGCTATACTATGATAGTTTTAGCAACGTATAGTCCATCCCTAAAAAGGGCCACAGATCTTTTAAAGGATTTTTAACGACAGAATATCCGTTGTTTAGAGTCTGTCAGTAAAAATAGAAGAAAATTTTAAAAAAAAATCGATATCCAAACCAGCTTCCTGTGATTCAATTTACACAAACATTTAAAATTATCCACATCCAACCCATCTCAACCAATCTTTCCAATCCGTCAGTAAATAACCCTAATGAACTAATCCATCCAAAATTTCAGTGAATATCCATCTATGTTAGCACAAATATGTACAATGTCACATACGCAACTTGTTTCCCAACTGATGGGCCTAATCCATAACAACTTTGAAGTCATAAGGGACCCTGAAGGAAGAAGGATGAAGGATGAATTATCCAGGAGGTTAGGGGACTAAAATATCTAGGAGGGCAAGGAAATAAATACATTAGGCTCTGTTGTCGTCCAAAACGGCATCTTGCTTGTCGTCATCCCTATCTTCACCGATTGTTTCACTGTTAAATGTGAGCATATTTGTACCTGACGAGCAAATATGTATTTTCCCACGACATCTACAATGTAGACAATGTAAACAGGGTCCAAATCTTCTTGCAAGTACGCTCTCTATGTCTGTGCAGTAGAGGATGAGGATGGTCCCATCAGCATTTGCAGGCAAGTTGGTCTCACATACACGCCCTTACTTATAAGGTAAGATGTATCATATGATAATCAATTAAGCACAAAAATCTCACTTAGAACATTTCATCATCTCTAGTATACTCAAGATATGTCAATTTATCTCATATAACAATTAAGCTCATAGCTAGCTCCCCCTAGTTAAAACAATATATGATCTTCTTCTAGTGTTCTCTCAAATACACAATCACATAGCATATAGAATCAAGATTATTTATGTCCCTTTGTCATCAACAATACGACAAGGGTATGCGTGTGTGTGAAGAGATAGTTATATGCAAGATAATGGCGTGAAATGCATATAACTCATGAACTCATACGGAGACATCAAGAGTTCCTTCATGATCCAACGAAAGATATGCAATGTAGCTCAATAATCTCGTTTACTTCATGCATTATTCAAGAGTAACAAGATAGTACGTAAGCTTCCCTATCAAGTTACCATGTGCATACTCCATCCTAATGTATGCACCCCCTTAAACAATGCCAACGATATTCAACAAACACAACTAAATGTCTAATTGGGTCATGCTCTTTTTTTGACATTACAAAGAGGTGTGTGTGTGTAGGAATGACAGTGTGAAGCATTAAGACGACATAATCTCAACATGAAACTTTCGCAACGCAAATAATGGTCATCAACAATCAATGTTTCTAATATAACTGCAAGAGGACCATCCATTGTCATCTAAATCCTATAGGTATCCAAGAAAAGTAAACAATTAAACAATTTAGAGCATAGTTTGCATGAATTCGTAACAAGCAAGTTATATTATAGATATGACTATTTAAGCATACTCGATGAAATATAAGTTTAGCACATAGAACAATGTTGAAAAGATCATTAAGCTTTACCCTCTCGGTGAATTATCAAGGAACTGAGCTCATGAGTGATCATTCTTGAAGTCTGTTTTCTTTGACAAGCTTTGAGGCTCTCCTCATTTGAAGTATCATGTCCAACCTTGGAATACTTGCTCTCCCTTAAAATTTAGCTTGTTGCTCCTCCTTTTCAAAATTTTCTTGGAACCTTCTCCTTGTTATTTGCCATTGCTTTGGACAGCCTACACTCACAATTTAGGTCTAGTTTTTGGTACCCATACTTTCTTGGGTCTATAAGTGTTAGTCTGAGCAACATTAAGAAATTCTTTAACAACCACATTTTCTTTATACCTCCAACGTAAACAATTCTACAAGGACAACTAATCCAATACCACTTTTGTTTAGGCCAATTCTTTGGCGTCCAAGCATGACGTCCAAGTTGTTTTGACCATCAACAAAATTTTCAAGACAATTTTGCAAATCACAAATCTCAAGTTTTAAATCTTTGTTTTGTTTTTCTAAAACCAAAGTATGACAAGAGATTTGTTTTGTGCTAGGAATGTTCACAACCAAATCATTATTCACATGCTCCATATAAAGATGGTTAAATATGTATTCATTCTTGAAATTCAACTCATTAGTTTCACTTTTTAAGTCATCTAGCTCTTTTAAAATCGTATGCACTTGTTTTTTCAAAGCATGATTTTTTTTGGCTAATTTCATGGATTCTTCATATGAAAGAGCATAAAGCATTGCAAATATCATCATTGGAGCAATTGCTATCACTATCACTATGTGAAGAATTTACCTCATCTTCCTTTTGAGCCATAAAGCATAGATTTGCATCTTTATCATGGAAGTCGCCACCTTCATCTCCATTTGAGTCATTATCGCTCCAAATAATGGCTTTAGTTGATGTCATTATGGAAGGCTTCTTTCTTGACTTTTTCTTCTTCTTATTTTCCCATGAGGTACTCTCCATACTTGAATCATTCTTCCTCTTGTGTGAGTTTTCATCTTTCATTATTTTGAGAAACTCATTAAATTTATTTGCAAGTATGTCCGTTTCTTTGTTATTCAACTCTTCCTTTTCTTCACTTGAAGATTGATCCATTGTTAATGAAGCTTTAAGAGCAATGCAATTCTCTTTCTTCATTGGACCTTTTTTTCCGAATGACTTGAGTTGCATTTCATAGGTCATCAATGAGGAAATTAATTCATCTAACAGGAAGGTATTGAGATCCTTTGATTCTTGAAATACGGTGATTTTTGCATCTCATTATCTCGGTGATGACCTAATTACCTTTCTAACAAGATCACCACAGAAAAATCTTTCCCTAATTGTTTCAAAGTATTAACAATTCTAGTGATATGAAAACTCATTTCTGAAATAGATTCATTGAAGCGCATTTGAAACAATTCACATTCTCTATGCCATAAATTCATCTTTGAATCTCATAGAAAAAAAGTCCCTTCTTGAGTGACTTGAAGGGTATCCCACATACTCTTAGCCGAATCACACATAATAACTCAATTGAGTTCATTTGTGTTTAAAGCACAAACAAGACAATTCTTAGCTCTAGAATTCATAAAAAGTATATTTCTATCACAGTCATGTAATTCGGATTTCTCCTTGAGCACAAGCTTATTCCTAATCAACTTGGTTGGAACATAAGGGCCACCTTCAACGATTTCCCACATTTTAAAATCTAAAAATACTCTCATCTTAATCTTCCATATACTATATGAAGACCCATCAAAAAGTGGAGGTCTAGTAATAGAACTCCCGTCAAGACTAGGAAACCCCATGATCTTTTAACTCTCTAGGTATTAACCAAAACATCAAGAACCGAAGCTCTGATACCACTTGAAACCAATAAAACAACCCTAGGAGGGGTGAATAGGGTTTTTAAAAATTAATGGAGAATTTAAACTAAGCACAATCATAAATCTTAATCAAGTCAAGTAATACTTCAATGAATATGCTAATTATACAATCTCAAGAAATTAGAGCAATAAGTAAAGAGATTGAGTTAGAGATACTTAACAAGATGATTTAAATGGTTCGGCTTGAACTACCATCAAGCCTACATCCACCTCTTCAAAGAAGTCCCTTGCAAGAGCATTAGAATCCACTAGTAACAATCTTTTTCTAAGTCCAGATCAAAACTCTTAAAACACTTGGTGATAACTCCACACCAAACACAAGCCTTAAATCCACAAAGCTCGCCCAAGACTTGACAAACTCAAGCCTTGATCACAATCCTTTTATAAAGATCAATTGTGTACAAAGAAACCCTCTTGAAAGGAAATGAGTATAAATGAAGCTCCAATACAATAGAGAGATGAGAGAATTGATGACTTGAAGAATGCTCACTCTCAATCAAAGAATTGCTCATAAAGATGTTCTCTTTAAGGATGTAAAATCATGAAGATAAAGAGAGAAAAGTTTAATCTATGAGCCTTAATGTTTCTCTATTGAATAGAGGCTTAGAATATGGTTTTCAAGGTGTATGAGGAAGCCCCAAATTATTTATATAGGGAGGTTATGAAATATTGCCGTTATAGGCATTATATGAGCAAAACTGCAATTGCAGTCAACTGGATTCCCTCTAAACTATTCGTTAGGGTCTTGTCCTAAAAAATATACGTTGGGATTGAATTTTCACCAATGCCATCGACTGGATTGGAATGAAGTCGACTGTATTATCCTACTGCCTATCAGCTGCCTCACAGAACCCCAATTTCTTATTTTCGGCATAACTTTCTCTAGAAAAATTGGATTGAGGTGTCGTTTTTTTGTATTGAAAAGCTGATGAATTTTTTTATAAAAATATGGAAAGTTTAGAACCAAAATGTTTTTTTAATAAAATCTGAGTAAGCTCCAAAGTTCACTCATTTTCAATTTGAAGAACCACACTTGTGTGAATGGTTATAAACTCACATGCAATGCACAAGGTGTCTTAAGGTCGCTTTAGGTCATAGTCATCAATCCAAACATCAAACAAAGACTAGTTACATAATAGTAAAGATCAATCATAATTCATAGTAACTTAGCCTACGCATTTTTTGTTGTTCTTTGACATTGGACTTGGTGAAGCTTCCAAAGTATGTCCTTATAGCTTTAAGCTTCTTTGACTTTAACCCACATATCTAACTTCAAATGTGTTGTCGTGAGTGTGCATGTGCATACCTAATAAGAATCCACTCAAATCACACTTTAGAATATGATCAATATGTTGTTATCATCAAAACTAGACGTAAGCTTAGGTTATCCAACCATAGGGCTAACACGTTCAACTCCGTCAGTGAAGTTCCATCACTAAAGATCCTTACCAGCGGCTCATTCAGTAGGTAAAACGTTTACAGCGACTCACCTTTAGAGATGAAAGTTTTTAGCGATGGAACCATACCCGCCACTATACGACTCTCGGGGAAAAACACATTTTCTTATAGTGATAGTTTTTCCAAGCTTTAAAGTCAATTGACATAATGTGAATTTCCTTTGCCATTTTGATTGATCTGTTGGTTATGTACTCAAGGGAACAAGTTTTTCTTTTAAAGAAATTTTTTTCCTGCTCACCCATATTTGGTAGATGGTGATGCCAAAAATGGTGTCCTAGGGAGTTATGGAGAAGGAAATTCAATGGGAGCTTTATTGGCACCATAAATGAAGAGGAATACCAAAATGTTTTTTTTGGCATATCTCTATGCAGTAGTGTTTGCCAAACTTGAAGTCTCAATCCCTATGGAAGTGAAGGACCAATGCCACAAAAATATTATATCTGGGACATAGCTTGTTAGAGGCCTAATGCAGTTGCACTGCGCAATTAGGGATGACAATATGGGGCGCCCCGCCCCGCCCCGCCACATCCCAAGTTGTCTCATCATTTACCCCCCCCCCCCCCCCACATATATAAATCCCATTTAGCTCCAACCCATCCCATTTATCTCGATTCTATATGTGTCAACCCATTTTCTCAGTTTTTTTTGTTTTAAAATAGTGAAATTTCTTTTACAAAGCACTATTTTCTTCATATTGATAGTGGCAGTGGGTAGAGGAGGCTACTGGGGTTGAACAACACCGGTCTGCAGTGACAACTACAGGAGTTTAATGGCAGTAACAATCAGTGGCTCACAGAATTTGATGACAACGGGTGATGGCGGCGACTGGTAGCAAAGGCTGGCAGTAACCGGCAATGGCTTTCATGATTTGACAGCTTGGAGGCAATGGCCCTCAGGGGTGGTGGCTGGTGGTGGGTAGTGACAAACGGCGGTGGCAAGTGGCAGTCAATTGTGGCTACCAATCGAAGGCGCGCGTGCGCGCGTGTGTTTGAGAGAGAGAAAGAGACATGTACATAAGGTACATTTTTTAAACTCTATTTGGGTAAGGCTGGGGATGGGGAAATTCCCAATAGCCACATTTTATTGGATTACCCATTTTCCTCATCCCAATTTTTCACATATCCGTTTAAGACTTCTGCAATAGGTAACATGTGGGGTGGGGTGGGACGGGGTTCCAATTATGCAAAGGAATACTGTCATGACCGGTTCTCTAAAGGACGATCTGAATGCTATGAGGGCAACTAGTATTCCATGTATAGTTCCAACTTTTTTCGATTCCGTTTTCCTCAAACCTTAACAGAGCCTCATAAGCACATTTTGTGGAACAGACTCCCAGGTAAAAGGCCAGACTAAGGTATCCTCTTTAATGTTATAGATTGGCAGCGCGGTTGCTAAGATTTGGTTGACAGTGGTTCTAGGGATAAGATTGAATAATTAAGAGAGATCTTAAGATCCCTAGCAGATTGTATTGGCCATTTTTATGTCATCCCAGAGTTTTTCAAGGGTCCACTAGCACAAATACGAAGTATTCCACATGGAGCCATTGGTTATAACAAAGGCGCACTTTCTCCATATTTTTAAAGTTCAACCACATGAAAGTAAAAAGCATGTCCTGAGGTTTAATGATACTTTTCCAATTGGGCGAGGATTTAATGGCCCGTTTTGCTTCCTAAATTTGGATATGAAGGTAGTTTTTTTTATTAATGAATTTTCTCCACGGGATGTCAGGTTCAGTCCAAAGTCTCAAAGCTAAATTTAGCCTTGTTCTTAGAAAGTCACGAAGAGTAAGGCCACTGGCTTTTTTGTTGGGGTGATTGTGTGCCAAGGGAAGTGGGTGTTGATTTAACTTGGATTATAGTTTGTACCTGTGATTCTAATCATACAGTTTAAAACCAAACTCTATGCACTCTCATTGCACTTCTATCAGTTTCACCCAACTAGGCTGCTTAACTAGTACTAATTTTGGCTGGTGTATTGTTGCTTACAATTAGCAGTGCACTTTGCAATTCAAGGATATTTATTTTGCCATATGTAGTACGATTTTTAAGAAACACTCTCGTTAGGCCTATATCAGGGATCGGCGAGTGTTCCAGCATGAGGACTCCGCTCCTCCCAAGTAGATGACTCATCTTGGACACGAACCCAGCCCTTCGGGTAGACAAATCCTCTGGGTGACTACCTTGGCACGCTTAGAGTGCTCTAGCATAAGGACTCATCGCGGGATAGGAAACTCTTACATGACATTATCTCTATCAGGTGCTCTAAGTACTCCAGCATGATGAATCTCCTCTCACCAGATAGGCAACTCCTCCGGGACATTACCTTGACCCGTCGGGTAGGCGAATCCTTTGGGAACTACCTTGGCACGCTTTGAGTTCTCCGGCAAAGGGACTCATCGTCAGATAGGTAACTCGCCCATGATATTTTTTATGCTAGAGAGCTTTGAGTGCTTCTGCGTGAGGATTCCCCTCTCGCCAGGTAGGCGACTTGTCCAGAATACTACCTTAGTGCTTTGGGTAGGCAACTTCTTCGGGACACTATCTAGGCCCGTCAGGTAGACAACTCCTCCGAGACACTACCTTGGTGCACTCTAAGTGCTCTAGCCGAAGGAATCACCGTGGGATAAGAAATTCGTCTGCGACAAGATCACGGTCAGGGTATCTATATGACTAGTCTACATGCTCCAGTACTGAGGCTCTTCTTCGGCATTCCTAGGGACCATGAGCCCCAGGTCAATTCGAGATAGGAGCAGGTCTTCAAATAGCATTACGCCTAGTCCGCTTAGTGGTTGGGTGTTGGGCCTTTTCCACCCGTTGTCAGGTTCTCTGCGTCTTTCTACGCTCATATGGGACTTAGTAAGAGCTTTGGACTAGTGGCTTAAGGGCGTTCTCTGGCCACACCTGCCATATGTGTACCAGTATTCCTAAATAGACAGAACGAAGTTATGCGAGGCAAGTTAGGTGGATATGCAATCAGATAACCTGTGGAGCAACGGCATGTGGCCCCCCAGTGAAGTATCACTCCCATGGAGCACCGCATGTTGCTTTATGACACCATTTTCCCAACTCTTATTAATAATGGACTTTAAAATTCATTCAGGACGATTGGAAACTCATTTGAACATTTTACTTTCTCACTCTAAAAGTCCAGAGCAAAAGGATTCTGGCGAGAAACACCCTGCATTTCAGACCATGGCTTTGCAGCTTGACTCTAGACCCTTACTCTGGACCTAAGCATTGGACTCTTGAGTGTAGTAAAGTATTCACTTTGCACCCTCGCCCTCACAATACTGCCACTCCTCAGGCTCTGTATGGAAAGTCTTTATCTCGGCCCTTGTTCTGCCCTTACTCTGTCGTACATTTGTACGCTTGGCTTCTGACTTGTACTGCATTTCTTGTAGTACCTCCTTTTATAGAGCAAACTCACTTCCTTGGCGTTAATCCCTAGACATCTAACCTAATTGCGTCAAAATACAAAACAAGATCAATCATAAAGTAGTGTTTCGGTTATAAAATAATAATCAAAACTATACTCAAGCCATTTAAATTTACAAAATAGTATCAAAAGATACTGGAGTACAAGTTACACTAATGAATTACTTATTCGTACTATTTTCCTGTAAACTTTAATCACCAAAGTCCATTTTTTATTTTTCTTCCAGATAAAATTTTGCTTTTGTCCTATTTAAAGTTGTGATGCAAGAAATTTGATTTCTCATTGTCATAACTATTTTCGTTTTGGAGTTTTATGACATAAATAAAAGTATATTTATCTCTAAAACTATCTGGACAATTAATCAGTTACAATAAACGTTATCATGCAATTCAATGCTTCGACAATGGACGCTATTAGATTGACCTTCACATGCTTTGCACGGGGAACAAACCATGATGTTGATCGACATATTAGAAACGAATCTCACCTAGAGTTGCCGATAATTGCGAATTGGCCTGGATATGCAAATGGGAGGAACATTCTAACAAATTGCTACAAAAATTATGCTATTGCTCAACAGTATACCTTTACTACGCCTTGACAGCTCGCCTATTTTCAGAAGAAGAGGATATAAAAGACTGGACACTGGTACTACAAAGAGGAAAGGCATTTTGATCCGCCAGTCTTTTTCATTTTTCTCCATGGCCAATCGAAAGAAAATGGGGGTTTGAAGTACTACGGCGTTCCACCCCAAACTCAACAAATTAAAATGGTTAGTTGCACTGCGATATGCATTTAAACGTTAATTACATTTGAAAGTACAATATCAGAGTTTAAGTACCAAAATTCGTAATTAGTAAAAATAAAGTAATTGGTGGTTCGGATCAATGGTCCTGACTATCTATGACTGTTAAACGTATTAAAAGAAAAACTATTATCTCATTTAGCTCCTCGTCTAATTGCATCAGTCCTCTCCAATCATCCAATTTTAAACGATCAGAACTACTAATTTAAAATCATGCAATATTTACCCCTTTGAGATTAGCGTTTATCATTTCACCATTTAAAAAAAGAAAAAAAAAAGAGGAACATTTAATCAAAAAGTGATGCAACGAATGATGTCGGCATTCTTAACCGGTCCCTTTCATGCAAGGTACACCTTTGTTTCTTAACTATTAACTGAAACACACATGTACGGTACCGCATTCGCCGTACAGCCTTTGACTTCACATATAACAATATGAAAACAGAGTTGATGCTTCACGAGATTCCCGAATTCGAGCGACTCCATGTTCGTGCATCACGCACCCCAGACAGAGTTGAAGCAGTCAGCATTGGTTTACACTGGGATTTAATTTCTTTTCACTAGTCAGCCAGCCTCTCAATTTCGGACCCATATATCTAGTCTAGTTGTAAGATTTTGATGAAGATCATGGTATGATGACAAAATTCAAAGAAATAATTTCAACCACTTAATGCAAATGTTTGAGCAGTGCCATACACCTACATTACTCCACTATCAGTATTCGATCTTGGCATCTATGTACGATCATGTTCTGCTACCGTTTTTTTTCTCATAATATGTAAACCATTTTTTTCTTTTTCGTTTTTCTTTGTAAATAGAGTATAGGGCCTACATGTATAACAATATCGTCTCCGGCACCAAATAGAAGTGCAAATCTAATTATATGTATATGAAAGTCAAAGTTGAGAGAATATTATACAGTCATCGTTTATTTGGATACTCTCTTAGTTTGTCATATGAACTTTCATATTTTGAATTTTTAAAATGTTTTAAATTTATTTACATTTGTAATAATAATTTGGATTCATTCTCTCTCTCTGATTTGAATTCTTTCTTTTCATTTGAAATTCAATCAATTATGTAAATTTTACATTTTTCTCTCTTTTACGTCATCACGCCTCACTCAAAAACTTTATTAATATTTTTACAATTTCATTAATTCCTAAATTTTGACAAAAGTAATTCTCTATATATTCTTTTTTAATCTTAAATCTTTTTTATTGTTTAGGGAAACACAATATTCTTCATCAGTTTTTCTCTTAAACTACCCTAATCTCATTCCTTTTATTTCATTGCAAGTTTTATATATAGTTTACGCTCCCATTTTTTCAATCATTCATTATGCACTGTTACTATTTTCTTGGTATTCTTGAGTAATACAACCTCAACACACGAGTTATTATTGTTAATATTATCACTGCAATTGTTATTAGTTAGAAAAGACTATTTCTATTATTTCATACACTATTTTTCATCTTCATTTGTCACCAAAAATGAACAGTTATTACTTAAGTTCATTTCTAACGATAAAAATTGGTTGGAGAATTCCTTTAAAAAGGTAAAAATAAAATTTTGATTATCTTATTGTCACTACTAAAAATAAAAATGTAATTTATTATTTGGCATACAAATATCATATCTCTCAATAAGTATTTTAATAATTGTTATTTCCGTGTGCAACGCACGGGATCAAAACTAGTATATATATGAAAACCGAAGTTGAGAGAATGTGTCTACATCACCGCTTATGTGAACACTTTCTTTTTTTGCTATGTGGACTAAAAAATCTACTCTAATATATTCACTTCTAAATTTATATCACTAAAATTTAGTTATTTTAAATGAGTGATTGGAGATATTCATTTATACAAATTAGTCTCAACTAATTCTTCTTTCAAATGTGAAAATCTTATCATAATCCTCTTTTCCGTTTAATATACTAAAATCTCTCCTTGAATCTTCCCAAATTAACTACTTGCAATATTACCTCTCTTATTTATATATATATGTTACAATTGTCTCATCCATTCTATCCTTTTATTTGTTCAACATTATGAACTCACTCTCCATCTCAATCGTTTTTGGCATGGTAAGCTTTTGTTGGTTCTTCTTTGTTTTTTTTTTCCTTCTCATTTTGGTAAAGGTTTTACGTGTTTCTTTCACACAACATCATTTATTTTGAACATTTTTTGTGAATTAACCTCTATATTTTGCTTCTCATATTGAATTTATGTAGAAAACATGACGGCTTTCACTTTTGGTTTTGTTTTTTTATCCATTTTTGGAGCTTCTTGTCAAGATTGTTGTTTCTAATTTTGTAGTGTTTGAAGTTTCAGAGAGAAAATAACTGGGGTGGGTGAAGTTTTAGAGAGAAAAGAACTGCCCAGGGAATTGGAAAATTTAGGAGTTGGACGCCAACGTCAATTCAAGAAAAGAAAAGTTTTGGTGCATTTCTTAGTTGTTGTAGAATTTGATATTTTTATGTTATCCCCACTATCTTTACATAAAAAAAAATGGGCCAAGGTAGATCTATTTTTTTATCTTACTTCTTCATTCTTCTCATTTGTTACCAAATTTATTTGTTTTACTTTTGCCTGTTCCAATGTTATTATTATTTTTTTTAATCTCATGGGCAATATTTCATGACTTTCTTTCTAATAAAATGGTACTAAACACTACATTTTTTTTTTGTTACTAATATATCACAAGATAGGTCAACACTTCAAGAATATCACTTATAATCATCCTAATTAATGTCTAATTGTACGAAAAATACTTTTTAGATCTTGTTTATAATTTTGACATTCGAAGAAATTCACATTCTTCTTTCATATGTTTTTGATATATGGTTATTCATAACAAAATTGTATTATGAAATCTATTCAAGTGGTCAGATAATATTTTTGTAATTCGTACACAGTGCTCTATGTGCAACACGCGTGATCAAAGCTAGTTATATATATATATATATATATATATATACACACACACACACACATATATATATATATATACACACATATATATATATATATATATATATACACACACATATATATATATATATATATATATATATATATATATGTGTGTGTGTGTGTGTGTGTGTGTGTGTGTGTGTGTCGTGATCAGTGTTGTTAAAGGCGCAGGCGCACCTAAGGCGCAAAAGGTCCCTGGAGCCTAAGCGCAAGGCGCAAGTGCGGGCCTTTTCGAAGCGAAGCGCAATATTAAAATAAATAAATAATAATAATACACAAAAATAAAAAATTATGTAAAAAAAAAAAAGAACATTACAATTAACAAAATTTCAAAGGAGTAAGATAAAAGGAGTAAAAAAAAGGAGTAAAAAAATAGAGAATAAGATAAAAGGAGTAAAAAAAAAGAGAATAAGATAAAAGGAGTAAGTAAAAAAAGAGAGAAAAGGAAGAGAAGTCAGGAAGAGGGAAAGAGATAGGACAGCCGGCCCTAATTGGGCAGCACCGCTCCCGTCTCCGATTGCTCCACGGCCGGCCACTCTCCATCGCCGGCGATTAACTCCGGCCACGGGTACATCGACCACCACCGCGACCCTCCAAAAAATTCAACCGCCACCACCAAGTCGTCGTGGATCGCCATCACCGGCGCCAACTCCGGTTGGCAGCCCCATCGCCGACCAACTCACAGCAGCCCCATCCCCGGCGAGCAACTCCAGCTGCCCCTTCACCGAGCCTCCGCGATCGTCGCGCCACTTCCACCCCCGTACGAGATTTATCACCGGTCAGCCCCTTATTTCCGGCTACACCTACGGTTGCCGGCGCCCAAATCCCCGTAGTGTGGCCTTCATCGCCGCTGCTTTATTCTGTCAACTCCATTGCCGGCGCTTTCGTGCTTCCACTGAAGGCACCATCAAGCAAACGCTGCTGCCGACCACCCATTCTGTTCAGCCAACGCGCCTGGATTTGCGCCTCCACCACCGTGCGCGCCTGGCGCCCAGGCGCCTAAGCTCACTAGGCGCGCGCCTTCTTGAACGCGCTGCGCCTAGGCCTAGGCGAGGCGCTGAGTGCGAGCCTAGCCGCGCCTTGCGCCTAGGCGCACCTTTAACAACACTGGTCGTGATCCATTGCTAGCGCTGGCAACTTAACCCAAGTTGCTAGCGCGATCTGGCCGTCCACACATGAGATGTGGACGGCCAGATCGCAAGTGTAGACGGCCATTTTTTTTGTCGTCCGCTACATTATGTAGCGGACGGCCAGATCAACCGCTATATAATGTAACGGACGCGATCTGGCCGTCCGCTACATAATGTAGCAAACGGCGAGATCGCGCTGGCAACTTGTCAGCGCTAGTAATGGATCACGACCCATATATATATATATATATATATATGTGTGTGTGTGTGTGTGTGTGTGTGTGTGTGTGTGTGTGTGAAAGCCAAAACTGAGAAAATGTTGGCACGTCATCGTCCACATAGACATTCTCTCCTTTCGCCACGTGGATTTAACTTATAATATATGACATTAATTTTAATTACTTACAATTATCACATTCCATTTTTGAACTCGATTTTCTCTCACCAATAAGTTAAAAATTTTCTTATGAGTTAACTTTCAAAAGTAACTTACAATTATAGCACCTTAATCAAGTTTTCATAATTATCATTTTCTAATTAATCTATTTAAAATCTGATTCCACAACTATTCTTAGAGTATTTGCACATAATCAAATTTAATCCACGTGGATTAAACATATCTATCTAATTCATAATTATAAATTTCAGAAGGTATATTGGTTTTTAAATTTTTTTTTACATCTGAATTGCTTACTACCATTTTCTCAAATTGCCCTTCACTATCCTCTTTTGGAAACAACTTCTTTTTGTTCAACTATAGGCCCGTATTCCATCATCCTTATAAGTTATGTCTTGGTTTGACATACAAAGGCACCTTCGACGTGTCGACATAATTATCCCCTTTTTTTTAGTTGTAACTATTATCAAATTGAGTTCGAAAATGTATTTTTTTTGCGTACAACGCACGAGAGAACAATACGAGTATACACAAGAACCTAAAGAGTACTGCATACAACTTTTCTGAAACTTATCATGTTCAGCATTTATGTCGGTCCCCTAGTAAAGAGCAAAGCTACGTATGCGCTATGACTAGTACACATCTTGAGCTTTAGGAACTTTATATGAAAACTAGAAAGAACTCTGATCTTACCATCAGTCATGAGGAGTGTCTGTGATGAGGACAAGCATTTGATGGACTTTGGTCGCACATTCTTTGGCCCGTTTGGCTAAGATCGGGATAGAAATTCTCATGAATACGTAGGATCTGTTTTTTTTTCTTCCTGTGCGGTTATAGATTTCCAATGAAAATCATATTTTTTTTTTCTTGTGCAAGGTTATAGATTTCTAATGAAAATCATACTTTTGGAGGACGAATGTAGCCATTGTAACCTCCAAAAAAAGTTGCATGTTATTTTCATATTACTTTTTTACAAATTCCATCACAAGCAAAATATATTTAACCTACTATGTATCTCTTATTTTTGTTTTTCGTAGTTTAAGTAGTAATTTGAGTTCACCTAAAAATTCTATTGAAAAGTTAGCTAAAAACAATAACTCATGTTAAATTACAAATGATTTGCTTAACCGACTAACTTGCACAATTTCTTAATCGATATATAGTGCAAAAAGATTTCTCGCTTCCCTATACGCAAGCACCAAATAAGTGTCAATAGTTTTTACCTGTTTTTATTGGGAATTTGAGAACTACCATTTAGAAAAAGAGAAATGCCATGATGGATTGAAACCTTAACCACGTATAATTTAATTTGTTGTGTTTTGCCAATTTTCTTTTTCTCTTTGCTCTCCTTCTTCGTTTTCTTCTCATGTTTTTTCATCACCACATGGTGTCACTCAAAAGAAGACGACAGACATTTAGTGTATAATGTACAAAAAAAAAACTCAAGAATGTACATAATCTTAATTTTGATACCAGTATATCTTTTCGATTTTACCTGTGAAAATTTTTGGTTAGACCACCCGGTTTCCGGAAACCACATTAAGAGCCGACTAATCCGGGTTCGAGCTGGGCAGGACCACATGGGCGGAAGCTCCCTGACCAAGTTTTAACGCAGCTGCATTCCCAGGGCTCGAACACGAGACCTCTGGTTAAGCTAGGACAACTCCTTACCAGCTGACCTACGCGCTTGGTGGTTTTTACCTGTGAAAATTGAAAAGACTAATGTGATGAATCTTTGCCCTTATCAATTCAAGAGTACTCATAAAGTACGTTTATAGCCTAACTTTATACAGTATATTCAGCAAAATTGATAAAAGATCTCAAATAGGAAAATGGCACCAAGATTATAAAACAGACGGATCAATAAAATATAAGTGCAATATCATTAATATATTTATCTAGCATTTTCCATTCCTAATTCTTTGGCAATGCCTTATGGTGGTTTTACAATGTCAACGCCTATTTCGTTATAAATACCCCCGCACCTCGCACTTCCATAAGCACACCAACACTTCCTTTTGCCTTGGGTAATAGGTACCCTCATCACCCCCTTCTTCCCGAAAGAATGGCTTCTAGTGAAGGTTCCTTCGGAAGCTCCATGCATGGAGTAACAGGCAGAGAACAGACCTTTGCCTTCTCCATTGCTTCACCAGAAGTCCCCACTGATAGCACTGCCAAATTTGCCTTACCAGTTGATTCCGAACACAAGGCAAAAGTCATCAAAATCTTCTCTTTCGCCCAGCCCCACATGAGAGCCTTCCACCTTTCATGGATCTCCTTCTTCACTTGCTTCGTGTCCACTTTCGCAGCCGCTCCTCTCGTTCCCATCATTCGCGATAACCTAGACCTAACGCGAAGTGACATAGGGAACGCTGGAGTTGCTTCTGTATCCGGTAGCATTTTCTCTAGGCTTGTCATGGGCGTGGTCTGTGACCTTATAGGCCCGCGGTACGGGTGCGCCTTTGTTAACCTTTTAGCAGCCCCAACCGTTTTTTGCATCTCGTTCATATCATCAGCCGGGGATACATAGCCGTCAGGTTCATGATCGGCTTCTCACTTGCCACGTTCGTCTCGTGCCAATTTTGGACGAGCACAATGTTTAACAGTAAAATTATTGGGCTTGTCAATGGAACTACAGGCGGGTGGGGAGACATGGGTGGTGGAGTCACTCAACTTCTGATGCCTTTTCTTTTTTATGTAATCAAACTTGCCGGAGCCACTCCTTTTACCGCCTGGAGGATCGCCTTCTTCATCCCTGGTTGGCTTCATCTGATCGTAGGGATCATGGTCTTAACTCTTGGCCAAGACTTACCAGATGGCAACCTCAGTACCCTACAGAAGAAGGGTGAAGTCCCCAAAGATAAATTCTCAAAGGTCAATAACATCTCTCTCTCTCTCAAAAAGTCCTGTACGTGTTTAGGATGTTTGATGCTACGTCACTCCCATCACACCCTAATTCTGCTATAAGAATGGATCCTAATGAACACAATAATCAGAGTGGAAGTACAACCATGGAGCTACAATTTGAGTAGAAGCACAAATAAACATCCTACCTTTTCGGATTTTTTTGTTCTCTTTCTCCCTCCCTCCCTTCCTCCCTCTTTACTATTTTTCATTTTTTACTGCTCAGGTGTTTAAGCATGCAGTGACAAACTACCGAACATGGATTTTTGTCCTCCTCTACGGCTACTCCATGGGAGTGGAATTGTGCATAAACAATGTCATAGCTGAATACTTCTACGACAGGTTAGCTTCATTCTTCTCACCTAGCTTCACCCGACACCCAAGACTTTAACTGATCATCACTAAACTCTTCTAATAGGTTTGATCTTAAGCTTCATACCGCCGGAGTCGTTGCTGCAACCTTTGGTATGGCCAACTTTGCTGCTCGGCCTTTTGGTGGGTACGCATCCGACCTGTCAGCCCGAAAATTCGGCATGAGAGGCAGGCTATGGACATTGTGGGCAGTTCAAACCCTAGGAGGTGTCTTCTGTATCTGGCTCGGCCGCGCTAACTCCCTTCCCATCGCCATATTCGCCATGATCCTCTTCTCCATCGGAGCCCAAGCCGCGTGCGGAGCAACATATGGCATCGTCCCTTTCATTTCACGACGATCCTTAGGTTTAATCTCCGGCTTAACTGGCGCCGGTGGGAACTTCGGGGGTGGTGTGACGCAGCTACTCTTCTTCTCGGGGTCTAGGTTTTCGACTGCCACAGGTCTCACTTGGATGGGGGTCATGACGGTGGCTTGCACCCTGCCTGTGGCACTTGTGCACTTCCCGCAATGGGGAAGCATGTTCCTACCAGCATCAAAAGACGCAAAGCACAGCGAAGAATATTACTACGAATCGGAGTGGAACGAGGAGGAGAAACAGAAAGGGTTGCACCATGGAAGTATCA
>JAVXUO010003057.1:0-272782 GCA_033065855.1 Escallonia rubra | reverse complement strand
ATCAATTGTGTACAAAGAAACCCTCTTGAAAGGAAATGAGTATAAATGAAGCTCCAATACAATAGAGAGATGAGAGAATTGATGACTTGAAGAATGCTCACTCTCAATCAAAGAATTGCTCATAAAGATGTTCTCTTTAAGGATGTAAAATCATGAAGATAAAGAGAGAAAAGTTTAATCTATGAGCCTTAATGTTTCTCTATTGAATAGAGGCTTAGAATATGGTTTTCAAGGTGTATGAGGAAGCCCCAAATTATTTATATAGGGAGGTTATGAAATATTGCCGTTATAGGCATTATATGAGCAAAACTGCAATTGCAGTCAACTGGATTCCCTCTAAACTATTCGTTAGGGTCTTGTCCTAAAAAATATACGTTGGGATTGAATTTTCACCAATGCCATCGACTGGATTGGAATGAAGTCGACTGTATTATCCTACTGCCTATCAGCTGCCTCACAGAACCCCAATTTCTTATTTTCGGCATAACTTTCTCTAGAAAAATTGGATTGAGGTGTCGTTTTTTTGTATTGAAAAGCTGATGAATTTTTTTATAAAAATATGGAAAGTTTAGAACCAAAATGTTTTTTTAATAAAATCTGAGTAAGCTCCAAAGTTCACTCATTTTCAATTTGAAGAACCACACTTGTGTGAATGGTTATAAACTCACATGCAATGCACAAGGTGTCTTAAGGTCGCTTTAGGTCATACTCATCAATTTAAGCATCAAACCAAGACTATTTACATAATAATAGAAATAAATTATAATTCATAGTAACTTAGCCTATGCATTCTTTGTTGTTCTTTGACATTGGACTTGATGAAGCTTCCATAGCATGTCCATTATAGTTTTCAGCTTCTTCGGCTTTAACCTACATATCTAACTTCAAATGTGTTGTCGTGAGTGTGCATGTGCATACCTAATAAGAATCCACTCAAAGCACACATTAGAAGATGATGAATATGTTGTTATCATCAAAACTAGATGTAAGCGTAGGTTATCCAACCATAGGGCTAACACGTTCAACTCCGTCAGTGAAGTTCCATCACTAAAGATCTTTACAAGCGGCTCATTCAGTAGGTAAAACGTTTACAGCGACTCACCTTTAGAGATGAAAGTTTTTAGCGATGGAACCATACCCGCCACTATACGACTCTCGGGGAAAAACACATTTTCTTATAGTGATAGTTTTTCCAAGCTTTAAAGTCAATTGACATAATGTGAATTTCCTTTGCCATTTTGATTGATCTGTTGGTGATGTACTCAAGGGAACAAGTTTTTCTTTTAAAGAAATTTTTTTCCTGCTCACCCATATTTGGTAGATGGTGATGCCAAAAATGGTGTCCTAGGGAGTTATGGAGAAGGAAATTCAATGGGAGCTTTATTGGCACCATAAATGAAGAGGAATACGAAAATATTTTTTTTGGCATATCTCTATGCAGTAGTGTTTGCCAAACTTGAAGTCTCAATCCCTATGGAAGTGAAGGACCAATGCCACAAAAATATTATATCTGGGACATAGCTTGTTAGAGGCCTAATGCAGTTGCACTGCGCAATTAGGGATGACAATATGGGGCGCCCCGCCCCGCCCCGCCACATCCCAAGTTGTCTCATCATTTACCCCCCCCCCCCCCCCCCACATACATAAATCCCATTTAGCTCCAACCCACCCCATTTATCTCGATTCTATATGTGTCAACCCATTTTCTCAGTTATTTTTTGTTTTAAAATAGTGAAATTTCTTTTACAAAGCACTATTTTCTTCATATTGATAGTGGCAGTGGGTAGAGGAGGCTACTGGGGTTGAACAACACCGGTCTGCAGTGACAACTACAGGAGTTTAATGGCAGTAACAATCAGTGGCTCACAGAATTTGATGGCAACGGGTGATGGCGGCGACTGGTAGCAAAGGCTGGCAGTAACCGGCAATGGCTTTCATGATTTGACAGCTTGGAGGCAATGGCCCTCAGGGGTGGTGGCTGGTGGTGGGTAGTGACAAACGGCGGTGGCAAGTGGCAGTCAATTGTGGCTACCAATCGAAGGCGCGCGTGCGCGCGTGTGTTTGAGAGAGAGAAAGAGACATGTACATAAGGTACATTTTTTAAACTCTATTTGGGTAAGGCTGGGGATGGGGAAATTCCCAATAGCCACATTTTATTGGATTACCCATTTTCCTCATCCCAATTTTTCACATATCCGTTTAAGACTTCTGCAATAGGTAACATGTGGGGTGGGGTGGGACGGGGTTCCAATTATGCAAAGGAATACTGTCATGACCGGTTCTCTAAAGGACGATCTGAATGCTATGAGGGCAACTAGTATTCCATGTATAGTTCCAACTTTTTTCGATTCCGTTTTCCTCAAACCTTAACAGAGCCTCATAAGCACATTTTGTGGAACAGACTCCCAGGTAAAAGGCCAGACTAAGGTATCCTCTTTAATGTTATAGATTGGCAGCGCGGTTGCTAAGATTTGGTTGACAGTGGTTCTAGGGATAAGATTGAATAATTAAGAGAGATCTTAAGATCCCTAGCAGATTGTATTGGCCATTTTTATGTCATCCCAGAGTTTTTCAAGGGTCCACTAGCACAAATACGAAGTATTCCACATGGAGCCATTGGTTATAACAAAGGCGCACTTTCTCCATATTTTTAAAGTTCAACCACATGAAAGTAAAAAGCATGTCCTGAGGTTTAATGATACTTTTCCAATTGGGCGAGGATTTAATGGCCCGTTTTGCTTCCTAAATTTGGATATGAAGGTAGTTTTTTTTATTAATGAATTTTCTCCACGGGATGTCAGGTTCAGTCCAAAGTCTCAAAGCTAAATTTAGCCTTGTTCTTAGAAAGTCACGAAGAGTAAGGCCACTGGCTTTTTTGTTGGGGTGATTGTGTGCCAAGGGAAGTGGGTGTTGATTTGACGTGGATTATAGTTTGTACCTGTGATTCTAATCATACAGTTTAAAACCAAACTCTATGCACTCTCATTGCACTTCTATCAGTTTCACCCAACTAGGCTGCTTAACTAGTACTAATTTTGGCTGGTGTATTGTTGCTTACAATTAGCAGTGCACTTTGCAATTCAAGGATATTTATTTTGCCATATGTAGTACGATTTTTAAGAAACACTCTCGTTAGGCCTATATCAGGGAGCTCCGAGTGTTCCAGCATGAGGACTCCCCTCCTTCCAAGTAGATGACTCATCTTGGACACGACCCCAGCCCTTCGGGTAGACAAATCCTCTGGGTGACTACCTTGGCACGCTTCGAGTGCTCTAGCATAAGGACTCATCGCGGGATAGGAAACTCTTACATGACATTATCTCTATCAGGTGCTCTAAGTACTCCAGCATGATGAATCTCCTCTCACCAGATAGGCAACTCCTCCGGGACATTACCTTGACCCGTCGGGTAGGCGAATCCTTTGGGAACTACCTTGGCACGCTTTGAGTTCTCCGGCAAAGGGACTCATCGTCAGATAGGTAACTCGCCCATGATATTTTTTATGCTAGAGAGCTTTGAGTGCCAGGTAGGCGACTTGTCCAGAATACTACCTTAGTGCTTTGGGTAGGCAACTTCTTCGGGACACTATCTAGGCCCGTCAGGTAGACAACTCCTCCGAGACACTACCTTGGTGCGCTCTAAGTGCTCTAGCCGAAGGAATCACCGTGGGATAAGAAATTCGTCTGCGACAAGATCACGGTCAGGGTATCTATATGACTAGTCTACATGCTCCAGTACTGAGGCTCTTCTTCGGCATTCCTAGGGACCATGAGCCCCAGGTCAATTCGAGATAGGAGCAGGTCTTCAAATAGCATTACGCCTAGTCCGCTTAGTGGTTGGGTGTTGGGCCTTTTCCACCCGTTGTCAGGTTCTCTGCGTCTTTCTACGCTCATATGGGACTTAGTAAGAGCTTTGGACTAGTGGCTTAAGGGCGTTCTCTGGCCACACCTGCCATATGTGTACCAGTCTTCCTAAATAGACAGAACGAAGTTATGCGAGGCAAGTTAGGTGGATATGCAATCAGATAACCTGTGGAGCAACGGCATGTGGCCCCCCAGTGAAGTATCACTCCCATGGAGCACCGCATGTTGCTTTATGACACCATTTTCCCAACTCTTATTAATAATGGACTTTAAAATTCATTCAGGACGATTGGAAACTCATTTGAACATTTTACTTTCTCACTCTAAAAGTCCAGAGCAAAAGGATTCTGGCGAGAAACACCCTGCATTTCAGACCATGGCTTTGCAGCTTGACTCTAGACCCTTACTCTGGACCTAAGCATTGGACTCTTGAGTGTAGTAAAGTATTCACTTTGCACCCTCGCCCTCACAATACTGCCACTCCTCAGGCTCTGTATGGAAAGTCTTTATCTCGGCCCTTGTTCTGCCCTTACTCTGTCGTACATTTGTACGCTTGGCTTCTGACTTGTACTGCATTTCTTGTAGTACCTCCTTTTATAGAGCAAACTCACTTCCTTGGCGTTAATCCCTAGACATCTAACCTAATTGCGTCAAAATACAAAACAATGATCAATCATAAAGTAGTGTTTCGGTTATAAAATAATAATCAAAACTATACTCAAGCCATTTAAATTTACAAAATAGTATCAAAAGATACTGGAGTACAAGTTACACTAATGAATTACTTATTCGTACTATTTTCCTGTAAACTTTAATCACCAAAGTCCATTTTTTATTTTTCTTCCAGATAAAATTTTGCTTTTGTCCTATTTAAAGTTGTGATGCAAGAAATTTGATTTCTCATTGTCATAACTATTTTCGTTTTGGAGTTTTATGACATAAATAAAAGTATATTTATCTCTAAAACTATCTGGACAATTAATCAGTTACAATAAACGTTATCATGCAATTCAATGCTTCGACAATGGACGCTATTAGATTGACCTTCACATGCTTTGCACGGGGAACAAACCATGATGTTGATCGACATATTAGAAACGAATCTCACCTAGAGTTGCCGATAATTGCGAATTGGCCTGGATATGCAAATGGGAGGAACATTCTAACAAATTGCTACAAAAATTATGCTATTGCTCAACAGTATACCTTTACTACGCCTTGACAGCTCGCCTATTTTCAGAAGAAGAGGATATAAAAGACTGGACACTGGTACTACAAAGAGGAAAGGCATTTTGATCCGCCAGTCTTTTTCATTTTTCTCCATGGCCAATCGAAATAAAATGGGGGTTTGAAGTACTACGGCGTTCCACCCCAAACTCAACAAATTAAAATGGTTAGTTGCACTGTGAAATGCATTTAAACGTTAGTTACATTTGGAAGTACAATATCAGAGTTTAAGTACCAAAAATCGTAATTAGTAAAAATAAAGTAATTGGTGGTTCGGATCAATGGTCATGACCATCTATGACTGTTAAACGTATTAAAAGAAAAACTATTATCTCATTTAGCTCCTCATCTAATTGCATCAGTCCTCTCCAATCTTCCAATTTTAAACGATCAGAACTACTAATTTAAAATCATGCAATATTTACCCCTTTGAGATTAGCGTTTATCATTTCACCATTTAAAAAAAGAAAAAAAAAAGAGGAACATTTAATCAAAAAGTGATGCAACGAATGATGTCGGCATTCTTAACCGTTCCCTTTCATGCAAGGTACACCTTTGTTTCTTAACTATTAACTGAAACACATGTACGGTACCGCATTCGCCGTACAGCCTTTGACTTCACATATAACAATATGAAAACAGAGTTGATGCTTCACGAGATTCCCGAATTCGAGCGACTCCATGTTCGTGCATCACGCACCCCAGACAGAGTTGAAGCAGTCAGCATTGGTTTACACTGGGATTTAATTTCTTTTCACTAGTCAGCCAGCCTCTCAATTTCGGACCCATATATCTAGTCTAGTTGTAAGATTTTGATGAAGATCATGGTATGATGACAAAATTCAAAGAAATAATTTCAACCACTTAATGCAAATGTTTGAGCAGTGCCATACACCTACATTACTCCACTATCAGTATTCCGATCTTGGCATCTATGTACGATCATGTTCTGCTACCGTTTTTTTTCTCATAATATGTAAACCATTTTTTTCTTTTTCGTTTTTCTTTGTAAATAGAGTATAGGGCCTACATGTATAACAATATCGTCTCCGGCACCAAATAGAAGTGCAAATCTAATTATATGTATATGAAAGTCAAAGTTGAGAGAATATTATACAGTCATCGTTTATTTGGATACTCTCTTAGTTTGTCATATGAACTTTCATATTTTAAATTGTTAAAATGTTTAAAATTTATTTACCTTTGTAATAATAATTTGGATTCATTCTCTCTCTGATTTGAATATTTTCTTTTAATTTAACATTCAATCAATTATGTAGATTTTACAGTTTTCTCTCTTATACGTCATCACGCCTCACTCAAAAACTTTATTAATATTTTTACAATTTCATTAATTCCTAAATTTTGACAAAAGTAATTCTCTATATATTCTTTTTTAATCTTAAATTTTCTTTATTGTTTAGGGAAACACAATATTCTTCATCAGTTTTTCTCTTAAACTACCATAATCTCCTTTTTATTTCATTGCAAGTTTTATATAAAGTTTACGCTCCCATTTTTTTCAATCATTTCTTATGTACTGTTACTCTTTTCTCAGTGGTCTTGAGTAATACAATCTCAACACACGAATTATTATTCTTAATATTATCACTATAATTGCTATTAGTTAGAAAAGACTATTTCTATTATTTCATACACTATTTTTCATCTTCATTTGTCACCAAAAATGAACAGTTATTACTTAAGTTCATTTCTAACGATAAAAATTGGTTGGAGAATTCCTTTAAAAAGGTAAAAATAAAATTTTGATTATCTTATTGTCACTACTAAAAATAAAAATGTAATTTATTATTTGGCATACAAATATCATATCTCTCAATAAGTATTTTAATAATTGTTATTTCCGTGTGCAACGCACGGGATCAAAACTAGTATATATATGAAAACCGAAGTTGAGAGAATGTGTCTACATCACCGCTTATGTGAACACTTTCTTTTTTTGCTATGTGGACTAAAAAATCTACTCTAATATATTCACTTCTAAATTTATATCACTAAAATTTAGTTATTTTAAATGAGTGATTGGAGATATTCATTTATACAAATTAGTCTCAACTAATTCTTCTTTCAAATGTGAAAATCTTATCATAATCCTCTTTTCCGTTTAATATACTAAAATCTCTCCTTGAATCTTCCCAAATTAACTACTTGCAATATTACCTCTCTTATTATATATATATATATGTTACAATTGTCTCATCCATTCTATCCTTTTATTTGTTCAACATTATGAACTCACTCTCCATCTCAATCGTTTTTGGCATGGTAAGCTTTTGTTGGTTCTTCTTTGTTTTTTTTTTCCTTCTCATTTTGGTAAAGGTTTTACGTGTTTCTTTCACACAACATCATTTATTTTGAACATTTTTTGTGAATTAACCTCTATATTTTGCTTCTCATATTGAATTTATGTAGAAAACATGACGGCTTTCACTTTTGGTTTTGTTTTTTTATCCATTTTTGGAGCTTCTTGTCAAGATTGTTGTTTCTAATTTTGTAGTGTTTGAAGTTTCAGAGAGAAAATAACTGGGGTGGGTGAAGTTTTAGAGAGAAAAGAACTGCCCAGGGAATTGGAAAATTTAGGAGTTGGACGCCAACGTCAATTCAAGAAAAGAAAAGTTTTGGTGCATTTCTTAGTTGTTGTAGAATTTGATATTTTTATGTTATCCCCACTATCTTTACATAAAAAAAAATGGGCCAAGGTAGATCTATTTTTTTAACTTATTTCTTCAATCTTCTCATTTGTTACCAAATTTGTTTATTTTATTTTTGTGTGTTCCAGTGATTTTTCTTTTATTTATCTAATATGCAATATTTCATGACTTTCTTTCTAATAAAATGGTACTAAACACTACATTTTTTTTTTGTTACTAATATATCACAAGATAGGTCAACACTTCAAGAATATCACTTATAATCATCCTAATTAATGTCTAATTGTACGAAAAATACTTTTTAGATCTTGTTTATAATTTTGACATTCGAAGAAATTCACATTCTTCTTTCATATGTTTTTGATATATGGTTATTCATAACAAAATTGTATTATGAAATCTATTCAAGTGGTCAGATAATATTTTTGTAATTCGTACACAGTGCTCTATGTGCAACACGCGTGATCAAAGCTAGTTATATATATATATATATATATATATATATACACACACACACACACATATATATATATATACACACACACACACACATATATATATATATATATACACACACATATATATATATATATATATATATATATATATGTGTGTGTGTGTGTGTGTGTGTGTGTGTGTGTGTGTGTCGTGATCAGTGTTGTTAAAGGCGCAGGCGCACCTAAGGCGCAAAAGGTCCCTGGAGCCTAGGCGCAAGGCGCAAGGCGCAGGCGCGCGCCTTTTCGAAGCGAGGCGCAATATTAAAATAAATAAATAAATAATAATAATACACAAAAATAATAAATTATGTAAAAAAAAAAAGAACATTACAATTAACAAAATTTCAAAGGAGTAAGATAAAAGGAGTAAAAAAAAGGAGTAAAAAAAAAGAGAATAAGATAAAAGGAGTAAAAAAAAAAAGAGAATAAGATAAAAGGAGTAAGTAAAAAAAGAGAGAAAAGGAAGAGAAGTCAGGAAGAGGGAAAGAGATAGGACAGCCGGCCCTAATTGGGCAGCACCGCTCCCGTCTCCGATTGCTCCACGGCCGGCCACTCTCCATCGCCGGCGATTAACTCCGGCCACGGGTACATCGACCACCACCGCGACCCTCCAAAAAATTCAACCGCCACCACCAAGTCGTCGTGGATCGCCATCACCGGCGCCAACTCCGGTTGGCAGCCCCATCGCCGACCAACTCACAGCAGCCCCATCCCCGGCGAGCAACTCCAGCTGCCCCTTCACCGAGCCTCCGCGATCGTCGCGCCACTTCCACCCCCGTACGAGATTTATCACCGGTCAGCCCCTTATTTCCGGCTACACCTACGGTTGCCGGCGCCCAAATCCCCGTAGTGTGGCCTTCATCGCCGCTGCTTTATTCTGTCAACTCCATTGCCGGCGCTTTCGTGCTTCCACTGAAGGCACCATCAAGCAAACGCTGCTGCCGACCACCCATTCTGTTCAGCCAACGCGCCTGGATTTGCGCCTCCACCACCGTGCGCGCCTGGCGCCCAGGCGCCTAAGCTCACTAGGCGCGCGCCTTCTTGAACGCGCTGCGCCTAGGCCTAGGCGAGGCGCTGAGTGCGAGCCTAGCCGCGCCTTGCGCCTAGGCGCACCTTTAACAACACTGGTCGTGATCCATTGCTAGCGCTGGCAACTTAACCCAAGTTGCTAGCGCGATCTGGCCGTCCACACATGAGATGTGGACGGCCAGATCGCAAGTGTAGACGGCCATTTTTTTTGTCGTCCGCTACATTATGTAGCGGACGGCCAGATCAACCGCTATATAATGTAACGGACGCGATCTGGCCGTCCGCTACATAATGTAGCAAACGGCGAGATCGCGCTGGCAACTTGTCAGCGCTAGTAATGGATCACGACCCATATATATATATATATATATATATATATATATGTGTGTGTGTGTGTGTGTGTGTGTGTGTGAAAGCCAAAACTGAGAAAATGTTGGCACGTCATCGTCCACATAGACATTCTCTCCTTTCGCCACGTGGATTTAACTTATAATATATGACATTAATTTTAATTACTTACAATTATCACATTCCATTTTTGAACTCGATTTTCTCTCACCAATAAGTTAAAAATTTTCTTATGAGTTAACTTTCAAAAGTAACTTACAATTATAGCACCTTAATCAAGTTTTCATAATTATCATTTTCTAATTAATCTATTTAAAATCTGATTCCACAACTATTCTTAGAGTATTTGCACATAATCAAATTTAATCCACGTGGATTAAACATATCTATCTAATTCATAATTATAAATTTCAGAAGGTATATTGGTTTTTAAATTTTTTTTTACATCTGAATTGCTTACTACCATTTTCTCAAATTGCCCTTCACTATCCTCTTTTGGAAACAACTTCTTTTTGTTCAACTATAGGCCCGTATTCCATCATCCTTATAAGTTATGTCTTGGTTTGACATACAAAGGCACCTTCGACGTGTCGACATAATTATCCCCTTTTTTTTAGTTGTAACTATTATCAAATTGAGTTCGAAAATGTATTTTTTTTGCGTACAACGCACGAGAGAACAATACGAGTATACACAAGAACCTAAAGAGTACTGCATACAACTTTTCTGAAACTTATCATGTTCAGCATTTATGTCGGTCCCCTAGTAAAGAGCAAAGCTACGTATGCGCTATGACTAGTACACATCTTGAGCTTTAGGAACTTTATATGAAAACTAGAAAGAACTCTGATCTTACCATCAGTCATGAGGAGTGTCTGTGATGAGGACAAGCATTTGATGGACTTTGGTCGCACATTCTTTGGCCCGTTTGGCTAAGATCGGGATAGAAATTCTCATGAATACGTAGGATCTGTTTTTTTTTCTTCCTGTGCGGTTATAGATTTCCAATGAAAATCATATTTTTTTTTTCTTGTGCAAGGTTATAGATTTCTAATGAAAATCATACTTTTGGAGGACGAATGTAGCCATTGTAACCTCCAAAAAAAGTTGCATGTTATTTTCATATTACTTTTTTACAAATTCCATCACAAGCAAAATATATTTAACCTACTATGTATCTCTTATTTTTGTTTTTCGTAGTTTAAGTAGTAATTTGAGTTCACCTAAAAATTCTATTGAAAAGTTAGCTAAAAACAATAACTCATGTTAAATTACAAATGATTTGCTTAACCGACTAACTTGCACAATTTCTTAATCGATATATAGTGCAAAAAGATTTCTCGCTTCCCTATACGCAAGCACCAAATAAGTGTCAATAGTTTTTACCTGTTTTTATTGGGAATTTGAGAACTACCATTTAGAAAAAGAGAAATGCCATGATGGATTGAAACCTTAACCACGTATAATTTAATTTGTTGTGTTTTGCCAATTTTCTTTTTCTCTTTGCTCTCCTTCTTCGTTTTCTTCTCATGTTTTTTCATCACCACATGGTGTCACTCAAAAGAAGACGACAGACATTTAGTGTATAATGTACAAAAAAAAAACTCAAGAATGTACATAATCTTAATTTTGATACCAGTATATCTTTTCGATTTTACCTGTGAAAATTTTTGGTTAGACCACCCGGTTTCCGGACACCACATTGAGAGCCGACTAATCCGGGTTCGAGCTGGGCAGGACCACATGGGCGGAAAAGCTCTCCCTACCAAGTTTTAACGCAGCTGCATTCCCAGGGCTCGAACACGAGACCTCTGGTTAAGCTAGGACAACTCCTTACCAGCTGACCTACGCGCTTGGTGGTTTTTACCTGTGAAAATTGAAAAGACTAATGTGATGAATCTTTGCCCTTATCAATTCAAGAGTACTCATAAAGTACGTTTATAGCCTAACTTTATACAGTATATTCAGCAAAATTGATAAAAGATCTCAAATAGGAAAATGGCACCAAGATTATAAAACAGACGGATCAATAAAATATAAGTGCAATATCATTAATATATTTATCTAGCATTTTCCATTCCTAATTCTTTGGCAATGCCTTATGGTGGTTTTACAATGTCAACGCCTATTTCGTTATAAATACCCCCGCACCTCGCACTTCCATAAGCACACCAACACTTCCTTTTGCCTTGGGTAATAGGTACCCTCATCACCCCCTTCTTCCCGAAAGAATGGCTTCTAGTGAAGGTTCCTTCGGAAGCTCCATGCATGGAGTAACAGGCAGAGAACAGACCTTTGCCTTCTCCATTGCTTCACCAGAAGTCCCCACTGATAGCACTGCCAAATTTGCCTTACCAGTTGATTCCGAACACAAGGCAAAAGTCATCAAAATCTTCTCTTTCGCCCAGCCCCACATGAGAGCCTTCCACCTTTCATGGATCTCCTTCTTCACTTGCTTCGTGTCCACTTTCGCAGCCGCTCCTCTCGTTCCCATCATTCGCGATAACCTAGACCTAACGCGAAGTGACATAGGGAACGCTGGAGTTGCTTCTGTATCCGGTAGCATTTTCTCTAGGCTTGTCATGGGCGTGGTCTGTGACCTTATAGGCCCGCGGTACGGGTGCGCCTTTGTTAACCTTTTAGCAGCCCCAACCGTTTTTTGCATCTCGTTCATATCATCAGCCGGAGGATACATAGCCGTCAGGTTCATGATCGGCTTCTCACTTGCCACGTTCGTCTCGTGCCAATTTTGGACGAGCACAATGTTTAACAGTAAAATTATTGGGCTTGTCAATGGAACTACAGGCGGGTGGGGAGACATGGGTGGTGGAGTCACTCAACTTCTGATGCCTTTTCTTTTTTATGTAATCAAACTTGCCGGAGCCACTCCTTTTACCGCCTGGAGGATCGCCTTCTTCATCCCTGGTTGGCTTCATCTGATCGTAGGGATCATGGTCTTAACTCTTGGCCAAGACTTACCAGATGGCAACCTCAGTACCCTACAGAAGAAGGGTGAAGTCCCCAAAGATAAATTCTCAAAGGTCAATAACATCTCTCTCTCTCTCAAAAAGTCCTGTACGTGTTTAGGATGTTTGATGCTACGTCACTCCCATCACACCCTAATTCTGCTATAAGAATGGATCCTAATGAACACAATAATCAGAGTGGAAGTACAACCATGGAGCTACAATTTGAGTAGAAGCACAAATAAACATCCTACCTTTTCGGATTTTTTTGTTCTCTTTCTCCCTCCCTCCCTTCCTCCCTCTTTACTATTTTTCATTTTTTACTGCTCAGGTGTTTAAGCATGCAGTGACAAACTACCGAACATGGATTTTTGTCCTCCTCTACGGCTACTCCATGGGAGTGGAATTGTGCATAAACAATGTCATAGCTGAATACTTCTACGACAGGTTAGCTTCATTCTTCTCACCTAGCTTCACCCGACACCCAAGACTTTAACTGATCATCACTAAACTCTTCTAATAGGTTTGATCTTAAGCTTCATACCGCCGGAGTCGTTGCTGCAACCTTTGGTATGGCCAACTTTGCTGCTCGGCCTTTTGGTGGGTACGCATCCGACCTGTCAGCCCGAAAATTCGGCATGAGAGGCAGGCTATGGACATTGTGGGCAGTTCAAACCCTAGGAGGTGTCTTCTGTATCTGGCTCGGCCGCGCTAACTCCCTTCCCATCGCCATATTCGCCATGATCCTCTTCTCCATCGGAGCCCAAGCCGCGTGCGGAGCAACATATGGCATCGTCCCTTTCATTTCACGACGATCCTTAGGTTTAATCTCCGGCTTAACTGGCGCCGGTGGGAACTTCGGGGGTGGTGTGACGCAGCTACTCTTCTTCTCGGGGTCTAGGTTTTCGACTGCCACAGGTCTCACTTGGATGGGGGTCATGACGGTGGCTTGCACCCTGCCTGTGGCACTTGTGCACTTCCCGCAATGGGGAAGCATGTTCCTACCAGCATCAAAAGACGCAAAGCACAGCGAAGAATATTACTACGAATCGGAGTGGAACGAGGAGGAGAAACAGAAAGGGTTGCACCATGGAAGTATCAAGTTTGCAGAGAATAGCCGATCGGAGCGCGGCAAGAGGGCTGCTCTTGCATCAGCACCAACTCCGCCAAATTCTACGCCGTCCCATGTCTAATGCATGATATGATGCAGTTTCTTGATGCAATATAATTAATGCAAGTGGGAACCAAATAAGAATATGCTAAACATAGAGATCTCTAGCTAGTTATTTTATATATATATATAAAGTCTAAAAAATGGAGAAGGAAAGAAATAAAAGTACAATGGTCGTCATAGCAGTGCGGTGCTTTCCGTACGAGTTTCTTCTTTATTTCTCATGATCTTCTTCTTCTTCTTCGTCTTCTTCACTTTCTTACGATGTAACTAGTAAACTGTCTAGTTTATTTCTAGCCAGTCGTTTTTCATATTCGCGTACTTTCCAGTCGTACATTAAATAAAATCGGATTGCTCTTGTTATTTCCGCTTTCCTTTTTTCATCTCTTGCCTTTATATATGTCAGTAATTATCCTCAATTTGGAAACATAGTGAACTGTGAGCCAATGAAAGATGAATCTCGGTCTGCTTTGGATTAGATGGTGAATGATCTCTTCTTAGAAGCAAGATTCTTTTACAGTTTAACTTTTGACACATTAGATGCCCACTTTGACTCAAGTAATATGAAGAATGGTATACATACGACAAACTTCTCAATTTTTTATTGCAATCAGCAATTGTACTGTTTTCACATTTATATTTTTCTCCCAACTACCTTGTGCGACTATTTGCTGCGACATATATGGCTGCCAAAGTTGGATGGCAACGGCACAAAACAAAACGAAAAATGATAACAGCAAACAAGCGGAATGTATATTCGCACGCCATTATGTATTTTCTCTCCTTCATTCTTCGCAAAATGTTATGTCATAGTGCACTTTTTACCATTAAAATTAAGGTAAGAAACAACATATATGGTGTGAAAAATAGACATTTCCGCAAACAAAAGCAGAAAACACTCATGTGTTTCAATTTAAGTCGGAGGGCGGAGCTAGTGATGGCACCGCTGGGCCAGTGCCCATCTATTGCTCCGACTCTTTTTCCTATTTATTGTATTTTTAGCTCACTATTGCAAAAGTATCCACCGAAAATTTTTAAAAATGCTCAAAGGAAATGTCTTTTTAGTTCTTTTAAATGTTAAAGTACTTAAAATTTAAGGACATTTGAAATAAACGTTATTTTTGTCATTTTAAATACTAAACTTACACAAATAAACAAAACAAAGCAAAATCCAAACAAAAAAAGTCCACATTCAGGAGAGTGAACACACTATAGACAGAACAACAGCTATCGCTACACCGCACACCTCACTTGGATTCTTCTCTCCCTCCTCCGGTCGTCGCCGGCAGTTTTCACAGTGGATTTCCCACCGACCAATGGTTGTACTCTCCTTGTCATTGCGTTGCTTCTCATGGCAAACATCTTATATTTTGCTCTTACCATTTCACCACCAATAAAACCAATCACTATTTAACGTGATGGTTTTTCTCTTACTATCTCTAGTGTACTTCCTATTCAACTTTGTCATGTTTTTTTTTTTTTTTTTAAGAGGAGAAATATTTCATATACAAAAAATTTTACAATATGTCCCAGCTAGATCATCTATTTTACAAATATAACAGATAACATCAATTGCTACCAATATTACATATTAACAACTAATTTATATACTCGATACAAATTACAATTAGGATACAGCAGAGCATATCCTACACTTCAGCCTAACTTTATGTAATAAGCGGAGGCCTAAAGGTTACATAAAACCTAGTACAACAACTATGAAACATCGTACGTAAACCTAAAAACAAATCAATTACAATGAGAAAATCAACCGGAACTGTACAAATAATCCAAGGAGTACTTGACAACCAATCACATCACAAAGACAAGAGGCAGTCGACCTTGCATTGTTTGCACTCAACAAAAGGTGGGACACAAATCTCGGACTATTAGTAGTATTTGTTATTAATAAGGTATTTGTCAACAAAAGAATTTGTTTGGTAACTCGTAGATTTAGCCTTCCAGACGGGTTGGAAGCGGATGTCTTAAACGATTACCAATAAAATAGCATATGATTTCCATTCGGCAAATGCTCAGTCGGATTCTGTGATTGCTGAGTTTTGTACATTATGACGACAGTTAAGCTAAAGAATTTTTTTTAAGTCAATTAAGTAGCCCCTTGGTGCAAATTTTCTGACTCGGCCATTGATTCAAGTACCATATATGACCGCCTGAGGTCTCTCTGTCTTTTTTGCATACCGTAGGACATCAAAATGAATCATTTTAACATGGAACTTTTTCATCATAATTGAGTTATACTGCTTATTGTCAGAAACATAGCAGGCTCCAACTTAAGTGATTAATGCAATAACACTAAGCAAGATAGAAGCTCTATTTGGAAAAGTGGGAAATAAAGAAAGCCAGGTCCAAGTTGGTAAGTTGACCCTCTAACTTGCTTTCCGAAGAGAAGTCAACGAACCAACTACGTAAAAGTTAAATAATCAGTTTCTCAGTTGATCGCAGACTCAATTTTAAATATAAGCAACATGGGTGGGTGGGCGCGATTCCCGATCCACCCTTAAGCAGTCACATCATAAATGTTAAGTCAAGAACGAAATAAAAATACATTTTAGGTGTAAAATTTTATGCTTCTATATTGTTCTAATCAAAGCTAAGTTGACTTCTATGAATAGATGCGATATGATACAATGGTTGCACGAGAAATTATAGGAAATGGCGCTCCATATTAATTGGGACAATCTTGTCCAACCTTCTAACTTTGATGTGTATTACCGTGATACAATGGTTGCACGAGAAATTATAAGAAATGGCGCTCCATATTAATTGGGACAATCTTGTCCAACCTTCTAACTTTGATGTGTATTACCGTGACAGCGAAAATTTACTAAAAAATTTAAGAAAAAATTTAAGTAGGCTACGTACGTCATGCATATTTGAAGCAACAATTGCATATGCAGGTCCAAAAAAAAAGGGTACAATTATTCACGACGTACACATCGCTATAGCTAGTTGTATCTTATCTCGTAGCATCATTTTGTTCTTGGTTTCTCTTATGTTGTACATGTGTACAGTTAGTCGTATCTTATCTCGTAATAACATCATTTTGTTCTCAAATTTTCTCGCTCTCTTATTACATCACAGTTGTCATTTTGTTCTCGGTTTTTCTCGCTCTCTTATACTTGAAATGCAGCCATAATTCTATGTAAATCATCGTAGAATTGACGACAGGGGAGCTTTATCATAGTACCAACTACCAAGGAAGACGGTCATCTATATCTTATGAAACTGCATGTCTTTTACCTGCTCCTAAGTTTGGTCACCCATGGTGTCCTGCAAATAAGATGGCGTACGAACTATAGTAGATAAGATCAAAAAAAAAGTTGTTGATATGAATTCCACCTAAAAAACAAACCTAATATTTGACATGTTCAATGGTTTAATGGCTTCAAAACAAATTAACAAGAACAGGTGAATCGACAGTCTAATCAACTATCACCAAGTAGGTAACTATCACAAACAGTTAATGATGCTGGTCAATGAGAGGTTATGCAGCTTTGATGTTCTTATTGAAAAACAAAAACCATTATAAACAAATCAGAACTACATTGCATGTTCAAGCTAATCTTCAAATTGTGCAAGCTAATCTTCAAACTTCCCCTACGAAATAAACGAGTTACTGCTGAAGCTTGTAACGAACCATGATCCCATAGGCCAAGGTCTTGGGTGACTGCTAGGTTTGAAGTAGTCCAAATTCAGAAAATGCAGAGTTACAACACATTATACTGCTAAGCATGCTGGTGGAAGGCCTAGGATGCATCGAGAGAATCAAGTCAATCAATCATGATGACACCCCCCCAACCCCGCTAACCAGAGAGAGAACAAATTTAATCTTCTCCAATCCCAGTTAAAATGCAGTATGCAGTATCATAATGATTATGTAGGTAGGTATGACACGATAACGTGAATCAACTGCGATTTTAACTAATGATAATATATATAAAAAAAAGCACTATTAGTTGTTTAATATGTTATCACATCAGCCTTTATTGACCGTACTTATACAACTGTCATAGCAGTACGGCGGGGAGTATTTGCCGTACATGTGCATTTGTTCGAAGACTTTCTCCTCTTTGATTTCCTTTTTTTTTTTGGACAAAGCAGTGAAGACTTTCTCCTCAACGTACGCTTAACCTGCATGCATTTATTTATTTACTATATATATTCCAGATCTCCTTCTACCACTTGTGATATAATACAAGAAAGTTAGTTTAGTTGTTCAGAGTCTGACTAGTAATAACTTTTATTCTATTCCTGGACCTCGACAGATGCCACTTGTTGCAAGAAAATGTTTGACTAGGGATGCATTAAGAGTGCAAGAAAATGAAGCACTGAAAACCATAGATAAAGGGACATGTGTAATTGATAAGTTGACCAAGAAACATATAACCAGAAATTCAGAAACCATGTGATCAAACCCTTCATAGATCATAACGTAACTGGTTTCTGGTTTACAGACTATATGATCAATGTAACATATATTTGTTATGGATGGATGGATGGATGCATATATATGATGATAATTATTGTCACGATGATACTTTAATAAGAAAGACATAATGGGAACTCTGATTTCTAGCTGAAATTCAGGAGGACAATTAATACGGAAGTTACACAATGCATGCTGTCAAACCGAGAAGCTGTGCTCACTTGGATCTTATAATCCAAATTCACAAAATTTAGCAAAGAGTTGACCTTCACACAGGATTAGAGAAGACGGTTCAGATTCACAATATATCTTACGTAATGAAGAAAAACAAGGCAGAACAGCTATGGTGGAAGGTAAAGAGTGATGTTATAATAGGGACATGTTTAATTTTAATATAACAGTATAACTAATAGCATGATTCAACTGTTAGGTAATAAGAAACAGTGAAGCCCATTGACTGTAATATCAATCAACAGCTGAATTAAAGAAAGAGAAATGATATCGGCTTTTCCTCGAATAAGGGACTAGATAGGAACAAATATCTTACCCATTAGGCTGCGTTTGGCGCGCGGGATAAGTTAGTCGGATAGGACAGGATGTTATCCTGGCGGATAAGGCCGGATAAGATAATTATCATGTCTAGCATTTGGATCAAACCAGGATAAGTAGTTATATCCTACTGGATATATGCCAGATAACATAAAAAATAGTAAAATTAAAAATTAAAAACTCAAAGTCCCCTTTTTACCACTTTGTCTTTATAAAAAGTTTAGAAGTCCAATTTTCACCATTTTTCATTCATAGAGTCCCATTTTGGATGACATGAAATATAATCCAAGCCTGATTTTGCAAATAAAGATGTGTACCCAATTACAAGATAAGGATATATAAATGAACTCACCAATGAAACTAGCTAATAATAAACAATCATTCACAAGATAAAGATATATAGTAGTGAATTCGTAAACAACCATTCATAAGATTAAATATAAAACAATTCATCATTACATATCATCCAACAACGATGACAACTAACAACCGCTAGATAAGTGATAGTGCAAATATCGCTACAAGTCCATCGATGACAACTAAAAATCGGTAGACAAGTGGTAGTCCAAAATAATAGCCATCACTACAAGTCCATCAATGACAACTAATAACCGGTAGACAAGTGATAGTGAAGCAAGTTACGCATCGGTAGTAAGTAACATAAAAGCATACGATGCTTTAGCATCATCAAGAAGGCAAAAAAACACATCAACAGTCTCCTGCTTAGCAGCAATTTTATGTGTCACTAGAAGTCGATCAAGATCCGAAGAAAACTCGATCCTGCAAAGCTCCTCATAAACTTTCTTCTTGTCATGGGATGCATCTTTAGTGTTACCAAGCCTTTCTGCCAGCATTTCCATTCTATTGCCAGTACTTTCCATGTATGTTCCAAACATGCATGTTAAGTCTTGCAATCCACTAGCAAAACCATCATTCATGCTACCTCGTATCCTTCTCCTCTTGGTTGGCTTTGTTCCAGTTGATTGAGTTGTAGATCCAGTCATAGGTACATACACATCCATGTCATCCAAACTAATAGTACCCTCTTCACGGTCTAAATCTTCTACCGCATCACCTAGAGCTTCAGCTGCTTTTCCAGTAGCTCGATCCTTGCCAAATATAAATCCGAGTTGATATACTTGAATAATGATTTATTAAGCAGGCCCTTGGCTTTTGGGTGACTATGCAAAGACATAAATAGTATTTTATGAAAAAAGTAAGGCAAAAAGGAAAAAAAACTAAAAGAAATAATTGCCTAGTTACCTTCTAGTAAGCTTCCCATTCTGTACTCCTAACCTTTACAGAATGCAGTGTCTCATTTCATTCAAAGCCAGATGATCCAAGCATATCCGTCACCGCATTGTACATTCTCTTCAACCCCTTGTACTTGGACTCGATGTGAGGAGTCGTAAGAAGATTGCAACCCGGTAATTTTTCTTCCATCTGTTTCTCAATATGCGAAAAAGTTCCAGCCTTGAATCTTGATTCACTTTTCCTTCCTTCTTTAACACATTCTTCCATTATATCCATAAAAGTTTGTTCTTCGATGGTGGTCTAAACTCGACGATTTCCTTTGTCTTTGGAGGTAGCCTTTCCTTTGTCTTTAGAGCTAGCCATTCCTGTGCCAAAAACCATAAGTTAATACGTTCAATTATAACAATTAAAATTCAATTCACAATTTTAAAAGACAGCCATAAGTCAATACACACTCTTAAAATACAACCATAAGTCAATCAGCGTTCTTATAATATAACCATAAGTTAATCAACGCTCTTAAAATACAACCATAAGTCAATTCACGTTCTTAAAATAAAATTACAACGTCCACAAACAATATTAAACTACAATCTCATGCTTGGCCTCTCCATTCATCAAACATTTCTTCGGCCAAGTTGTCTCTCCATTCCGTCCACTGATCAGATGTTTCAACGGGTGTGATTGTATCACCATCCAAGTCAACCTCCTCTTCATTCACCATATCTAGCTCGGCCTCCATTCGGTCCACGGCCATTTCTGTTCGTATAAGATTATGTAACAGACAACAAGCTGTAATTATACGTCCTTGTGTTTTAACAGGATAAAAAGATGGACTCCGCAAAATAGCTCATCTTATCTTCAAAAGGCCAAAACATTTCTCTACGACGTTCCTGGCAAGAGAATGCTTTAGGTTGAAGAGTTCTTGGTATGTAGTTTGTGGAGGTCCATCTCTCCCTAATAACAAATGGTATCTCGTACCTCTATATGGTGCAATGAACCCCTGCCCGTTTGTATAACCAGCATCAACAAGGTAATAATAACCTATCATAAAGTAATGTCTCTTAAGAAAGCAATATATGTAAGTAGAAATATCAAATGACCTAACTTTTAACAGCGAAATTACCCATAGGAATCCTTAATCCATTTTTCCTGCTAATAGCATCTTTAAGCACCCTAGAATCAGCAACTGAACCCTCCCAACCTAGCAGTACATAGATAAACTCCATATCCCGGGAACAAACTCCTAATACATTGGTTACAATGTCATCCTTTCTCTGGCACACGCATTCTAGTATAAGTCACATCTAAATCCCCCTAAGTAATTCTATAACAATATGAATATAAAAGAAGGAATTAGTCTCATGCTAAAAGTAGCATGCTTGAGAAGGAAACGTGATCCACAAAAAATAGAACTTATGCGTACCTTAAAGCATTTCCATTTCTCATCGGTGCAATTCTACGTAATACTCCGTGCAATACTGCATTAAAGTGTCGGCTAACGGTTTTCCCCGACCTTTGGAACTCAAACTTGATTCTATGATTTTTCTCATGATGACCAAGTATATTCAAGAAAATTGATACATGCTCCTCTATACCTACCTCTACATTAGCTTTTAGCCCACCAGTCGTACGAAGGAGTCCACATAATACATGAAATGTGTGTCTATCCATCCTTAGTTGTTCTATGCAATTGGCATCGCTCAAACTAATTAAACGATTCAACCTTTCTAACCGAGTCTGCTTTCTATAAGAAGAACGTTCCTTCAACACAAATTTTTGGTAGTGCCTCTGAGTAATAATATGTAGCAACACAAGAAACAAAAATATGAATTGAATATGTAAATGTAAATGTATCTCCTCAAGAATAAGGAAAACTGCAATCTCTTCATCTATTTCATCATCCATGTTACGACAATAGAACACCACTAATTCCTTAAAAAAAAGGTCAATGAGAACACCAAAATACACCAACATTAGCTTCTACCTAAAAGCAACAAACAAACCAAGTTATGAGAATTAATAACTAAAGTACCGTCACCTATCAAATTCTGCTAGATTCCAAGTGAATGCCCTATGCAAATGGATTCCCCAATCGACAGTGTCATAAACTACATCATACAAATAGTGTCGAATGGTTTATCTTTCTGGCCAAATAAAAGTATCGAAGGAATAATCTAAAAAGAGTAACGGCATCTCATTTTATCGAGTAAGATAAAATGAAGCCAACTATCATATCCTAATATCATCATATCATTTAGCTAAAACCAAAGCCACATGCAGTCCAGCAGATTAATGCTAGGTTAGAACCTACAAGGCTACACCAAAACCAAAAGTAATCACAAGGAAAGCACTAGATTATTGTAATCAGCTATGTACCTAACATCAACCCTACACTTTGCATACAGTATTTGTATTCATATCTTAGCCAATCAATAAGGTACAAAATTCATAAAAAGAATCATAAGAAAAGCAGAAGCTTTGAGTGGCATAGACAAGGCAAAGTATTCCATTTGACCCAGCACTACCACCACCACCAACAAAATCACTTAACAACAAACCCACATTCGACCATCAGAGCACAGGTCATTGGGTTTCTTTTTTAAGACTAACACAACCTTACTAGCAATGATCTGAGTCTGTTTTCTAATACTGCATCAAATTTCATCGCAAAGCAGGACCTTTTTTAGCGTTATTGGCATATGAATGGATTCCATATAGTTTCCCTTTTCCCCCACCACGATCAAGAATCAAAAAGGCAATCAATAACAAAAATCACCCATTGTCTACTAACCCGAATAACGCTTATTTCCACATAATTAACACACAAATCTCGCCGGAAAAGCCAGTATCCCACCATTCACGCTAAATCCCTAGAGTCTGATGATGTAGTTTATAACATTGACTATTTGATCTGAAATCACACGGTTAGGCAACAAATGGAGTTAAAACCCATTCATCGCATTCACTCGTGGGTGCATTTTGCGGAGATTTTACGGAGAAGATTGAAGAAATTGAAGGAGAAAGAGGATAGAAAATGCTTACCTGTCGCAGATGGTCGACATGAGAGATCTCTTGCTGGCGGTGGAGGAAGCTGAGAAGTCTTCTACTCTCTTTTCTTTCTCCCCCTACTCTCTTTTTCTAAACCTAGCCCAATAGCCCAAGTCCTTGGGAGTAAAACAATACCCCCCCCCCCCCCTCCCAGGTACAAAGTTATCCCACTTAATTGGGATAAATTATTCCTCCAAATTTTTTATCCGTTCCTTATTAGTGTGTCCAAACGCCAGATAGGATAAAAATTATCCTATCCAGGGGTTTTACCCCGTGCGCCAAACATAGCCTTAGAGTGACCATGCTTTTGGACTTAAGAATCAAAAGCATGGTCGCTCTGGAGATGCCATTAAGAGAGAGAAGCAATTCTCTGCATGAGGGGTCATGCCATCCCAAATCTGAATTTGGTAAAGGGCTGTCTAAATAACTCGAGTTTGACACTTTTTTGGGCTATCGGCAACTCCATCAATGTTACAAGCATAAAACCCTTCTTACACGATTATCAGTGCCTTTGAGTCTCGTCAAAACTTTTGTCTTGGAGTTTAAACTGTTAGAAAATGGGCTCAATGATGCATATCATACTTAACACTTCCCTTCACGAGTAAGCCCCTAGTTGTACGTGCCTTTGAGTCTCTTCAAAACTTTCCTCTGAGTGCTGCCAAGGCGCCAACCACTTTTAAGTTACTAGATGCTCTAAGAGCTTAAGCTGTCAGAAAACGGGCTCAACAATGCATATCATACTTAACACTTTCCTTCACGTGCAAGCCTTTGGTTGCATGTGTAGAAATAAATCAATGTGCACCATCACCAAATGCACAATTGAGTAGGCGCATATTGGATTAAGACAATGCGGGGCCAAATGTGCAAGTTGGGAGACTTGAACTCAAGACCTTGCCAAATAGAGTCTGATACCATGTAAATTTACCATCTGGTCTAAATGTTTAAGCTATTAGAGAATGTGTCCAACAATGTATATTATGCTCAACAAACACCAAGTAACCAAGTCTTATCCAAAGATAGTGTCTTAAGAATACAATTTCCACCTTTTTTAGCAACCTCTAACATACTAGAATAAAAGGTGATTGTCGCGACCCAGCCAGGTGACCCAATTTTGTTCTGCTAGGTAAAGATGCTCACAGTTTTAACTTCTAAAACATGTAGAACCAAGTTGAAGAGCCTAATGCTTATGTGCCAAGAATATCCAGCCGATGTGGTCCTTTTGTTGATCCACCCTAATACATGTGAGCTTTCACAGTCCATCTGGTTGCTCACACACCTCCGTAACCCCGAAGGCACAGCGCTCTGGCACCCTTTCATTACCCTTAAGGCCACTATAAAACCATAATTGTCAAAGCTTAATGATTTGGCAGCATGTTCTCCGCTTTAGGCTAAGCCGACAAAGTTAAAAAACATAATCCTTGTATATCTAGTATCTACCTAGTACACGTCCCAATGTACGATATATCTATCCACCTTGGCATGCAGAAAATGTGGGATCTCAACCCCCTTTTAGGCCCCACCATTCTCGCTAGCAAACCTCTAGTACCCAAGAGGCCATGTTCTCTGACACACTTAGTACCCCACGTTACTCAGTTACTATTTTGTCACGCCCCTACTACAAGTGAGTGCCTTGCCGAGAAGCTAGCTAAGTAGATACGTTTGAGAACCTAAGCACCATATAAAACCTAGCTCCTTGTGAGAGTGATCATCCGCAAGGGTGTCAATGGCATCAGAGAGACTTTGACTTGACTGTTAAGGACAACTAGTGTATATATGTGTGCACGCTTGAGCTTGGCAAGCATGCTAGGGCTTCTTTAGAGAGGTGTTGCGAAATGCAGCAACAACGAAGTAATATATCGAAAAACAAAGAAACGAGAAATTAAAAAATCAAATGCACAACACAAGAATTACGAGGTTCACCAATGTGGCTACATCCTTGGATTATGGCTAGATTTCGATTTCACTATTCAGCAGTGTTACAACCAGAAACCTAGCCCCCACTCTCTGTTGTCGTTTTCTCTCTTGACCCAAAAAACAATACAAGACCATGTGTATATATTTAGAGCAAAGTGGTGACCTTCTCTAAATAACCAATCTGGGACAAGACAACTTATATACTTAGGGCTAAGTTGCGACCTTCTCTTAATAAGTAATGTGGGACACCCACAAAAAATATATATATATCGGGTCACTTATAACAATCTCCCACTTGGAGACTGATATAACTCCAATGTTGAAACTCTCTACAAATTTTGGTCATACTCATCTAAGAAGCATCAACGAAGACTAATCAAAGTTGAGCATAGGCTCAACTTATGCCTGTCAACGACTTTCGTAAACATGTACGCGGGATTCTTGTTGCCTACAATCTTCTCCAAGGTTAGTTGTCCATCCTCTAACAGAGACCGTATAAAGTGAGACCTCAACTGAATATGGTTGGTCCTTGAATGAAACGCTGAGTTCTTGGCAAGATGTATTGCACTCTGACTATCAATCCATAACTTGCAATCTACTTGCCCATATCTTAGCTCTGTCAACAATTGATGAAGCCAAATTATTTCCTTGATTGCTTCTGTCATAGCAACATATTCTACTTCTGTTGTAGATAATGCAACAATCTTCTGTAGCTTAGAGATCCAGCTCACTGCGGTCACTCCTACAGAAAAAACATATTCCATGGTGTTTTTCCCATTGTCTCGATCACCTGCATGATCTGAGTCTACATAGCCTCGCATATCTATGTTATCCCCCTCAAAACATAAACAGAACCTAGATGTTCCTCTCAAATACCTGAGTATCCACTTCACTGCTTGCCAATGTTCCTTTCATGGGTTTGTCATGAATCTGCTCACAACTCTAATTGCATGTGCAATATTCGGCCTTGTACTGACCGTGGCGTAAATGAGACTCCCCACAACAGAGGAATATGGTACATGTGCCATGTATTCTTCATATTCCCTGATCTTGGGACTCAACTCCTTTGAAAGCTTGAAGTGGGCTGCTAAAGGAGTCGTCACAGGTTTGGAGGTGTGCAAGTTAAATCTCCTCAAAACCTTCTTAATGTGCCCTTCATGCGACAACCATACTTGCTCAGTTTTTGGTCCCTGGTTATCCTCATTGCAAGAAGTTTTTTTGCCTCACCCAAGTCCTTCATAAAGAAAGTACCTGCCAACTTCTTCTTGAGTTCATTAATCCTTCCCATGCTTGAACCTGCTACAAGCATATCATCTACATACAGAGTTAAAATAATGAAATCCTCACTATTAAACTTCTGAAAATAAACACAGTTATCGGAGTGGCATCTAGTGAAGTTTGTTTGCTTCATGGAATTGTCAAACTTCAAATACCATTGTCTAGGCACTTGCTTTAGGCCATACAAGCTCCTCTGCAACCTGCAAAGCTGCTCCAGACGTCTCTATAGCCACAATACTCTATATCGTATGAATTGAAGTCATCTTCACAACAGGAGAGAAGATTTCTTGAAAATCAATACCTTTCCTTTGTCGATACCCTTTTATAACTAGTCTTGCCTTGTATCTCCTCATTCCCCTAGTTTCATTTTTAATCATGTATACCCATCTATTGCACATAACACTGTTACCTGCATGGAGCATTACCAAATCCCAAGTTTGGTTTTGCTCAAGTGAAGCCATGTCATCATTCATGACTTGCTCCCACTGTAACCTGTATTCATCATGTATCGCTTCTTGATAACATTTTGGCTCACTAGAATCAGTATACAAAATATAATTAAGGGAGAAGACAAAGTCTATCAGGAGCTTTCCTTACCTGACTACTTCTTCTGAGGTTAGGAGTTTCAGACACCTGTTGTTAATCACCAGCTCCAATTTCAGTATCAGTTGTCTCATCAAGGACTTCTGGATTTTCTATCATGGGTACATGCCCATCTTCTGGCTCATCAACACTACAAGAAAAGGGAACTTTAGCAACAGACTTTTAACGACGGACACCAATCCGTCGCTAAAAGTCACTTTTACTGATGGATTACCCCATCGATGTAGATCCTTCGGTAAAAGTCTTTACCGATGAGAAACTCCATCGCTAAAGCCCTTCATCAATGGATCTTTATCGACGCTGAGGGGCCTTCTTCCATCGCAAAAACGCCCGTAGCTAAAAGTCTATGAAAATTTTGAAACATGACTTTTAGCGACTAACTTTTAGCGATGGGCTTTTTCCGTCACTAAAAGTCATATTTTCCTTTTTTCTCTCTCCCTATTTTTCTCACTCTTTCTTTCTCTCTTCTTTGAGCACACCGGCGACAGGTCCCCTCCCGGCAAGCCCCCCAGCGAAACCCCAGCCCTCTATGACGCCACTGCCCCTCCACAGCTCCTCCACGCTGGCACTACCACACAACCACCGGTATGTACATTTAATCCTGATTACATTTCGGACATTTATAGTGTAATGCATGTGAGTTTGAATTTCTTATAATGTATGGTTTAATTTAATTTGTTATAATGTAATGTAATTATATGTATAGTGTAAATTGTTACCTGTTGTAAGTTTAAGTAACACTAATTAAACTTGAATTAATCCTAATTAACACTAATTAGCCCTAATTAACTCTAAATTAAATCGTATTATCAATAATCTACCAATTAAATTAGGGCTAATTTACCAATTAATGCTGATTAACCCTAATTAACTCTACCCAAAACCCTAAGTAACACTAATTAAGACTAATTAAACCCAATTAACTCTAATTAACCCTAAATAGCTTGAATTAGCCCTAACTAGTCCTAATCAGGGTAATTAAACCCTAATTAACACTAGCAACCCTAATTAACTCTTAATTAAAACCTAATTAATAATAATTAACTCTAATTAAAGCCAATTAACTCTAATTAACCCTAAATAGCTTGAATTAGCCTAATCAGCCCTAATTAACCCTAATCAACACTGATTAATCCTAATTAACTCTTAATTAATACTAATTAACCATAATTAAACCCAACTAATTCTAATTAACCTTAATTAGCCCTAACTAACCCTAACTAGCCCTGTTGGGTCACTAATTAACACTGATTAATCCTAATTAACTGTTATTTAATTAGGAATTAACACTAATTAGCTTTAATTAGCCTTAATTAGCACATAATAGTCCTAATTAGCCCTAACTAGCCCCGTTGGGGCCCTAATTAACACTATATAACCCTAAGTAGCCCTAATCAACCCTAATTAAATCTTTATTGCCCTGATAAACCCTAAACAACCCCTAATTAACCTATTTAAATCCCAATTACTCTAATTAAATCCTAATTAGCCCTGATAACCTTAACTAAATCCTAACGAGCATTAAATAGCCTTGATTAAACCTAATGAACTCAATTAACCCTAATTAAATCCTAATTACCCTAATTAAACCCTAATACATGCCTAATTAACCCTGATTAAACTAAATATAACTTAACCCTAACTATATACGTAAATCCCATCACAATCACAGGTGTGACAATATCAAATCCACGAATGAAGTCCATATTTCACTGAAGAACATGAGTCGGCTTCCCGCATTAGGAATATTCGTTGTTATTTTGTGAAGTTGGTTACAACTCGTTGTCAACGAATTCTAAAGTGAATCATTTTGGCTATGGCATGTTCTTGCAAATTAACCTAATGATTCTATCTTTCCAAAAATTTTGATATTTCGAAAAGATTGTTGCATATGTTACCAATTTTTAAACACATGCATGCATAAAAATCTTTAGTTATACTCATTACAAAGTAATACTTTGTAATGAGCCTTTGGATGTCCAGTTTGAACAATTTGAAAAAGTTAAATATTTATAAAACAGTGTATCGACTCATGCTCTATGTTCTATGTCTTGAATATTTGGTATACGTTCTCCAGTGTTTTCAGGGTGCATACAGATCTGGTGTTCTAACATCCGTTTAATCTTGTAAGAGCAAGATTAGACGAATGTTAGAACACCAGATCTGTCTCGTGTACTTGGAGAAATATGGGGAGGTGCTATCGAAGTTTTCGTAAACATAGGATAAAGCATGAGTCGGTAACTATTTTATAGACATGTGCTTTTCTGAATAGGATAGGACTTCTACCTATTAGAGAATGGATGGGGTGTAGACATGTTATCACATGCATGCATTCTTTTCATATCAACCCTACCTAATTATTAGTTATAATTTAAGGTGGTATATAGTAATCTCAGTCGTCATGTTGGTCGATCGAAGTTGGATAAAAATGAAAAATGATGATGATTTCGAGGATCGCGTCGATGAATTCTCGAGTTCGGTTATGCGAATCCTACATATGTTGACTTTGATAAGATAAGGTACACATGCAGTAAATGTGAGTTGTTGCATTTGAGAAAAAGAACGGTGGTAAAACGGCATCTTCGCCGGTATGGTTTTATGGGTGGATACACGAGGTGGACGCAGCATGGAAAAATAGTAGCATTGTCATGCAACCCGACTAGTCAAGTTGAAGTTAGGGTGGAGGCACAATATGACTATCGAGATATGATTATAGATGTTGGGCATGCTAATGTTGACTGGGACAACTACCATGACAGTCCCCAACAGTTGAACAAATGGGCTCATCAGTTTTATGATGTGTTAAGAGATGCCAAAGAGCCGTTGAGGGATGGGTTTAGGAAGCACACAAGGTTGTCTGCGGTTAGTTGGTTAATCCAGTTGAAGTCGGACCACGGGCTGAGTGAGAAATGATTTAACGAGTTCATTACTTTTGCCGGAGACTAAGAAGTTGCCCCTCGTACTACAATGTAAATAAGATGATGATGAAAATTGCATATGGTTATGAGTGGATAGATGCATGCAATAACGAATGTGTACTATTTTTGAAAGAGAATAGAACTTGACAAGGTGTCCGGTATGTGATCATTCAAGGTATAAACCAGACAAAGGGGAAAAGAAAAATACTGCACGGAAGGTATTGCGATATTTTCGTATTACGCCAAGGCTTCACAGGATCTATTACTCCTTCAATATGGCTGAACATATGAGGGCTCACTATGAGACTCGTTGCAGCAATGCCGATGTGATGACACAACCCGCTAATGGAAAGGCGTGGAAGAAGTTTGACCGATGTGATGACACAACCCGCTAATGTGATGACACAACTATGTGATGTGGCTTTGAAGTTTAAAATGTTGGACTTGGTTTGGCAACCGCTGAGTTCAATCCTTTCGGACAGTCTAGCACGCCTTACTCCACATGGCCTGTTATTATTGTCCCCTATAACCTTCCATCAGGCATGTGCATGAAACTGTCGTACATGCTTTTGTCGTTGCTTATTTTGAGGCTGAAGAGTCCTGGTAAGGACGTAGATGTATATTTAAGGCTGTTGATTGATGAGCTCAAACAGCTACAGAATCGTAGAGTCCAAACTTATGATGCATTATTTAATCAGAACTTTCAAATGAGGGATGCTTTGTTGTGGACTACACACGGTTTTCCCGCATTCGGAATGACGTGTGGCTGGAGCACACATAGAAAGTTAGCATGCCCTGCTTGTATGGGAGTGACCCCGGTCATATGTTAGAGCACGGTGGAAAGACCTCGTGGTTCGGATGTCACCGTAAGCTTTTGCCACCAGACTATTGGTTCCTTAGGCAGAAGGATAAATTTGACGGAAAAATAGAGCATGAGGTTGCACACTAGACTATCCATCTGGTGATGAAGTGCTTTCACACCTAGAGACATTTGATACTGACATGCCATACGGCAAGGATGTGCCGGATCAGAAGATTCCAGGATATGGGAAAGAGCACAACTAGAGGAAATAATGTATTTTCTGGGAGTTAGCCTCCTAAAGGATACTTATTATTCAAAACAACATAGATGTGATGCACATTGAGAAGAATATTTTTGATAATGTGTTCAATACTGTAATGACTGTCAAGGGGAAATCGTAACATCACCTTAAAGTGAGAAAGGATCTATAACAGTTCGGTGTACGCTGTGAATTGCATCCTCGGACGATCAGTGGGAATAGAATACTTTCGAAAGCACCGTACTGTCTAGACAAGAAATAGGTAGAAAAGATTTGTCAGTGGGTGAAGAATTTGAAGCTTCCAGATGGGAATGCATCCAACATATCTCGTTGCTGCAATGTATCATAGTGCAAGTTCCAAGAGATGAAGAGTCATGACTGCCATGTATTTATGGAAAGATTCGTTCCTACTGCCTTCCAGGGATTGTTGCCAAAGGTTGTATGCGAGACTTTGATGGATCCATCTCATTTCTTTCAAGATATATGTTCTTCTACACTCCGGGTAAGTAATATGGAGGTACTTGAGAAGAACATTGTGGTGACAGTTTGCAAGCTTGAGAAAAAATTTCACCGTCATTCTTTGATTCAATATTGGAGCATTTGTCGGTTTACTAGGCGTATGAAGCTAAGATGCATGGACATGTGCAGTATCGATGGATGTATCCATTCGAGAGGTAATCCCTTAACTCTTTGTTGTTCGTTTACATATAATGCAAACAATGTTATCATTGACATTTTACTTAACTCTATGCACTTAATTTCTAGGTTCATGTTTCATCTGAAGAGAAAAGTTCGTAATAAAGCTCGTATTGACAGCTCAATTGCTGAGGCTTACATAATGGAAGAGCTTGTTAACTTTTGTAACCAATATTTTGGGCCTAATGTTGATACAAGGTTAAATCAACTAGGCTGAAATGAGCACGAAACCAACACACATTTAGAAGGGCATTTATCAATATTCAAGCAGTCATGTAGTCATGTAGTCCGTTCGGACGGACCTATATTCGGTGGCTAGCGGATGAAGAGTATAGCGCTGCAACAATATATGCCCTTCTAAATTTTGAAGAAGTTTCAGCTTTCATTAAGTAAGTTACTGTCTTCAAATAATTACTGTAAATAATTGAAATGTGTGATCAGTAGGTTAACTATATCAATTTTCATTGAATTTGATGCAGAATAAAAATCGCAATTTTTTAAGTGGTTCAAAAGACATGTAAGTCTTTAACCAACCTCTACTATGTGTTATATATAACTATGTGGTTTATATGTATGTTGATTTATCCTTAATTTTTACCGTCTTCTATAATAGGTTCAATCGGTCGACAAACTAGTAAACTTCCGCTTGAAAATACTAGCGCACGGGCATAGTAAACAAACACCCTGTCATGAAGGCTATATCGTCAACGGGTTTAGGTTTAATTCAAAAGATGATGACCGAATTAAATAATACTAAAATAATGGAGTCTTGGTCAACAGCGACTGTTATGACAAGAATTACATGGACTTTTATGAAGAGTTGGATGAGATTGTTGAGCTAACATATCTGGGTAGCCAAAACCGTTGGTAATGTTCAAGTGTACTTGGTTTGACATTACATGCAGTAGAGGAATGTGTGTTAGATTAGAAGGGATTGTAAATATCAATGTTAAGTCAAGACTTACATCAGACGAACCATTTGTATTTGTTAGTCGAGCTGCACAAGTGTTCTATGCCGAAGATGTCGCAAATCCTAAATCTCATTGGTATAATGTTATCAAGTTCAAGAAATTGTCAGTTGCATATGACAGTGAGGTAGACACCTATCAAGCCGACCAAGCATTTGTCTTGGTACCGGTTGAGGTGAACAATTAGGAGGACGATCTTCCTCTTCAACCAACAATTCATCTAGGAGAAGAAGTCTTATATGATGACGAGAAGATGCAGAAAATGTTAAAGATGATGAGGTTGAGTCTACTGACGAAGATGGTGAATTACAAGATGAAGAGGACGACGAGTGTCAAGAAGAAGAAGAGGATGATGAGTCTGAAGATGAAGACGATGATGATTCTCAAAATGAAAATGATTGACTTGTAATGTTGTAACATGCATGTTCTTGCAATAAGTAACTTTAGCTTGAATATTATAAATAATGGTACGACATAACAAAGTCATCTTCCCACTGTGACGGGTACTTGACTACTCCGTAGTAATATACTAACTTACCCGTTCATCCGGTTCATATAGTGTTTCTTGCAATAAGTAACTTTAGCTTGAATATTATAAATAATGGTACGACATAACAAAGTCATCTTCCCACTGTGACGGGTACTTGACTACTCCGTAGTAATATACTAACTTACCCGTCCATCCGGTTCATATAGTGTTTCTACAGCTTGAGTGTTGTCATTTTAATGTGTTAATTTATTTGCACTTCCTCTATGCAAAGTCAGTTTTGTATTGTCGGTTCTGGATAGATTACGGGCCATTTGTGATCGCGGTGGACGCCGAGATGCATCCACCCCGGTGGCTCGTAACTCAACATTGCCTACTGATAAAGAGGCACATAGCATGAGCATCCAGCAGGCGGGGCCCCAGCCCCAGGTCGAGTCCTCCCTCGCGCACGCTAGTTCTCATTCTTCTGATTCGACGAACCTCGTGTATATTTGATATTAGCGTTTTGTCGTAGTGTTAGACTTATATTTAAATTATATTTGAACTGCATCAATGTTGGTGTTTTGTAGGATCTCGTCGAGGCCATAGACAGACACGCGGGGTGCACATCAAGCCCCAGCAAAAACAGAGGGTTACTCTCACTAATAAGGGCCAGTAAGTAAAAAAAATCACATAATGCAGTACTTAACACTTCAATGATTTCAATAGTTATTACTATTTAATTATTTAATAATATCAATGTTATTCTTTATCAGGATCCTGAAGTGTCCGGCAAAAAAGAAGATCGGCGTCTTTGTGAAGGGCTCTTTCTTTGAGTCACAGTTGTACTGCAAGGACTGGGATGCAGGGACGAGGGAGGCTTTGTGGGAGGAGTGGCTGGTATGGTTTTCCTTTTTATCAGCTATTAGTTGTTTAATTAGTACCTTATATTTAAATTAATCATACTGATTACGTAATTGGATGCCTTGTATGAGGGGTTCAAGTTTGAGTCACCTGAGCAGCAGGCATTGGGGCGACAAGCTTTTTTTGCCTACATCGACAAAAATTACCGGCGATGGCTACATGACACACGAGAGTGGGCAAGGAAGATACTGCCCAAGGGTGCCCCGATGGAGGAGTGGAAGGGGTATCCCCATCATTGGATCTCACCATCTGTATGGGGGCAAATGATTGATAGGTGGATCACTGATCCAGCGTGGGAGACGAAGAGTAAGAGCGGGAGGGAGAACATACAGGATCAGGATCCTACGCACATGAGGGGGCAGGGGGGAGGTGCCTCACGATGTTGTCCAACATAGTAATGCGGCTGAGCACCCAAACTTGGAGAAGGATGACGTATGTGCTTTGACGTACACTCAGACGCACATGATGAAGAAGGATAAGGACGATGCACATCGGGCGGGAGACTTCGTTTCATATATTTCCCGGCAGATCGATATAAGTTACAAATAATTTGTTTATAGTTAAAATTTCGGCTATGTATTCAATATTTGTTGCTTTAATGTCTTCAATGTTAAATCCATGTTTTGTAGGCCTCGTATACATAGATTAGGGGGTCTGGACAACAGTCCGGATAGTCATCAGCATCCACGAGTACGAGCACCAGTACTGGGGGATTAAAGCGGTGGCTAGATACTCTGGGGGTCATCAATAGGCCGAAAGGGAGTGTACGGGACCTGCCCAGCAGGATGGCACGTGCCGTTATAGGAGCATCCCCACCCCCTGCTGCCCCTCCACAAATGCAGACACCGACCGCGAAGAGACAGTTACACCCAAACGAGATCCATCACAGGGTTTAGGGTCAGGTACAAACACTATATACGATTGCTAAACATTATATACGATTATTGTCGAGATTAATGTGTTCGTGCCTTTACATGCAGGACATTGTTGCTAGACATACCGAGCCAGATCCGGATGACAGTACCCCCGTGGATGAGGATGATCATCCACGGGGGTACTGTTATCCGGATCCAAATCCTGATCTCCACAAGCCCTGTGCCCTTCCCCTCTTCTCCTCTCATGCCCTCCTGGAGTTGTGCTCCCCTCCCCTCCATCACACACTAGCACAACGGCCACACCCTTTCCTCCTCCAATCCTTTCTCTCGCCCTCACAATCAGACTCACCACCGGCGACCCTCCATTTCCACCCCCACACCACACACGGCCACACATAACCAACAACCACCACCACAAAACTGGCCCACCACAGCCAGCCATGAACCCCATCGCACAACCCCGCAATGTTTCGACATCAGCTGTGCCGTTATCGATCCACCACCACCGACAAGCCCATCGCACCGGTCCCCATCTACACTAACGACCGTCGACCTCCACCACATGGAAACTTCCCATAGCAACACTACAAAAACCGTGACCACATCACAAAACCAACCATTCATCGCACAAACCCATGACAACCACTCTTCTAAATTTCAAAAGTTCAAGAAAGGATTCACTAATTTTGAATTCAATTTATTCAATTGGGAATTTTAGATTCTAATTGTAAGTTTCTCAAATTGGGCGAGGTGTAATGGCTGACCCCGTGATATGGGAGGAGGATAGTAGGCGGGCAGTTGAGGGATGATGGGGGTGGTGGGTCACCGACGGTGGAGGCCGGAAGGAGATGACGGTGTTAGCGAAGACAGAGGATGGTCGATGGCAGAGCAGATGTTGGTTGCGCACTATGATGTCGCGGGGGGAGGGGGATTGTTGGCGGCAGTGGGTCCATGTACCGGCGGTTGCTTGGGAAGGTGGGCGTGGTGGATCGTCGGCGACAGTGGTCGGCCGGTGACAGTGGCAGGCGATAGGGTGATGTGTGCTGTGGCCGTGTGGAAGATCAGATAACGAGAGATAGTGCTATGGGGAGAGTGAAAAAACTGAAAAGGAAAAACCAATGAAAATTAATCAAAAGGACGTAGTTTTAGTCGCTAGCCTTAGGCAACTTGCATAAGGCTAGCAACGTATTCGCTTTCCCCATATATATATGTATGGTTAAATAATTGCTAATGAATTATTTAGCGCTAATGTGGATTGAAATTTGAGATTTGAATTTGAGTTAAAGGTTTGGGTATTAAAAAAATATTAGAAATTATATTTTTAGCGACGAATTTATTCCGTCACTAAAAGGCTTTAATTATAGTATACTGAAAATCTTTTAGCGACGAATTTCATGTCGCTAAAGGTCCGCTAAAAGCCCATTACTTTAATCGGCGAGCTTTTAGCGACGGATCTTCCGTCGCTAAAAGTCCGTCACTAATTACCGACGAAAAAATTTCGTCGCTAATTATTTTTTGAAGAAATTTAACTAAAATTCAAAAATTTCTCTAGCGACGGAATGTCCGTCGCTAATTAATTTATTGTCCCGTCGCTAAAAGTTAATTTTTTTGCGACAGATTTTCAAATTCCGTTGCCAAACTTTTAGTTACTGGGTTAATAGCAAAAGACTTTTAGCGGCGGGATATCCATCGCTAAAAGTCATTTGCAGCGGAATAGGGACTTTTACCGACGGGATTGTCTGTCGTTAAATGTCCATTTTCTTGTAGTGCAAGTTCCTGGTGTATTCCCTGTTTTCTTCTTTAATTCCATGTTCTTGTAACATGTGCTTATACAGTCGTGATTCATCCAATATGACATCCCTACTCCTAATGATTTTGTTATATACATAGTCTCACAAATGATAACCATATTCATCCCCTCCATATCCAATAAATACACACTTCTAAGATTTAGAGTCAAGTTTCTTCCTTTCTTCTATATCAATATGAACATAAGTAATACATCCAAAAACTCTCTGAAAAGAATAATTTGTTGGTTTATCTGACCATTCTTCTTCAGGAACACCACCATTGAGAGCACTTGCTGGACTTTGTTAATTGAATATACGGCAGTATCAATAGCTGCTGCCCAGAAATGTAGTGGTAAATCAGCATGTATCCTTATGAACCTTGCTCGTTCCATGACGGTTCTGTTCATTCTCTCTGCCAAGCCATTTTTCTGAGGTGTGCTCTTAACATTCCTTATCAACCTGATACTGTCGTTCGAATAGTATTCTTGGAACCCCCCATCACGACATTCACCCATATTATCAGATTTTAGGCATTTTATCTTGTTCCCTCTTTCATTCTCAACAAGAGCTTTCCACTTCTTAAAAGTGTGATAAACATCATATTTCTGACTGATAGCATATATCCATGTCTTTCTACTAGCATCATTTATAAAAAAAACAAAGTAGAAATTACTTCCAAGAGCCTAACTGTAGTAGGTTCGCAAATATCCGTGTGAACTAACTCCAGCCTTTCAGTCTTTTTCTCTTTACCACCCCTCTGAATACTGACCCGCTTTTGCTTTTCATAAACACTACCCTTGCAAAAATCCAATTGAATGTTCTTCATCCCTGGCAATGCATTCTTTGAGTGTAGAATTCTCATGCCACTCTCACTCAAATGTCCCAACCATATGATGCCACAAAATAGTCTTCATGGTCTAACCCGCTAACGGATATAAGGTTATTCTACAGTTCTGCAAAATGTCTAACGTCCTTCAAAATCAAGGTTCCTCCATTAGATAGTTTAATTTCAACTTTTTCCTTTCCAACAATGTTACACCGTTATCCTTCCCAGCAGTCGTATGTCTATAATCACCATGAACATAATCACAGAAACAATCCCTATGAAGTGTACAATGAATCGAGGCTCCTGAGTCTACATATCACACTTTGAAATTATCACCCATTACAGCAGAAAGACATAAATCGTTACATGTCCGTTCGTTTGAACTTACCATGTTTGCCCATTCATTATCACCTTGTCTTCCCCCTACTCCTTTTTTTTTTCTTTGGTTCTGTACAATCATTCCATCTTATGACCCTCATTGTTACAATTCCAATAGACTATGGTTCTTCCTTTGGATTTCGACTTGCCTCTTAATTTTGATCTTCCTCTTGTAGGACTTCTTCCCCTATTATTATGCTTGTTATTATGTCTACCTCTGGATTCCACGGACAAAGCAGTACTAGATGAGATGTTATCACTAATCGTCTTTCTCCGCATTTCATCATTCATCACAGAACTCACAACATCATTAAGTGTTAGAATTCCAGAGACAGTAGAATTACTCACTGTCGTCACCAAGTTATTCCAACTATCAAGTAGTGAACACAGAAACAACAAAGCCCAAATTTCATCAGAGATTCCATTTGATTTGTAACATAGTTAAAATCATTTAGATGATCAACAACAGAACCATTTCTAGACATCCTCATATTAAACAGTCTCTTCATAAGAAATATCTTATTCGAAGTAGAAGGCTTTTCATACAATTTCTCTAATGCTTGCATCACATCAGCAATGGTTTTCTCCTTGGAGATATTGAATGCTACTTGCAGTTTTAGGCTAAGCCTTGTTGTAGCCAACGCCTTTCTGTCCAAAATTGCCCACTTGTTCACATTTATCGCTTCAAATACATGAGTAAAACTCGAACCCAAGCTCTGGTACCAGTTGTTACGAAACGCAGCAACAACAAAGTAATATATCGAAGAATAAAGAAACGAGAAATTAAAAAAATCAAATGCACAACACAAGAATTAAGAGGTTCGCCAATATGCCTACATCCTAAGAGTATGGCCAGATTTTGATTTCACTATTCAGTAGTGTTACAACCAGAAACCTAGCCCCCACTCTCTATTGTGGTTTTCTCTCTTGACACAAGTGGTGACCTTCTCTAAATAACGAATGTGGGACAAGACAACTTATATACTTCTCTCAATAACTAATGTGGGACACCCACACAAAAAATCAGTTTTTGGGTCACTATCTCCATTGTAATAATGTCTCTGGATTGAAATCAGGCTCTTCATATAACAAGAGATGATTGAGAGAGCACTAATTTTGGTTAATGATTTGTGTAGTTTTGTGGTACTTGTTTGTCACGTTGACTAGACGGGAAAGATCCTGGTGCATTACGTGCTCGCCAGGATCTAAAAAATACTAAATATAATGAATTTAGAGTCTCTCTACATGTTCACGCCCCAGTGAGAAGAAAATAGTACATGGATACCTTCATATCACTATAACAAAACTGGACTATAACGACGCCCATAAAGGGACGCTTTACCAAAAGCGTCCTAAAAAGTGGAATATGGGACGCTACCAAATAAGCGTCCCTTTTTGTGGTTAACTATAAGGATGCTTTCGTCAAAACAATAGCGTTTCGACTTAAGTTTTCAGTGGCGCGTAACAAAAAAAAGGAGATGAGAAAAATGCCGCCAACTCAATACTACACCGTTTAGCTTTGGGTTTCGACTTCTCTAGCATTTCATTTCCATTTAAGTCTCTCTCTCCACACGCCTTCCTTCCATTAACAACATCCATGGCCAAGATGATGAATCCAAGGAAATTGAAGACCTAAAGGTAACTTGCTTCTCCTTTTCTCTATCATACAATTCTAGTTATTTGGTTTATTGTGCATTTGTGGGGAAATCGAATTAGCTGCTAATTGACTGGGGATACCAGTTGTCCTTAGGAGCACTCACTTTTTCATACTGCAATTTACACTGCAAAAAGAAAAAAAAGACAACTTCGTTGAACAATCTACCAACGCAATAGTGATATTGAATTAAAATCAAGTGAAAGAGAACCAAGTAAAAGCGATGGGTCGATGTTCAATTTGATTCTCGGAGGACCAAATAAATTTGTGTTTTAACTGTTGCCGGGTAGATGTTGGGCATTTCGGGTTAATTCCAGTTAGTTGAGAAGAATGAAACAGGGACAATCACTTTGCTTTCTACTAAATTTGAGAACCAGATCTAGAGACTTGGAAGTTTTTGTTTTGTTTTTGTCTCCAAGAAAAGTGACCGCATCAGACGCTTATGTCCAATTTGGGTTCATTGTGTCCTTGTTCATGGATTAATTTTCTTCAAAAACTATGGCATCGAACCCTATAGAAGAAAAAAAGAACAGTTGACCTTATCCCTTACCAGCATCTTTGGGCTAATAAGAACAAATGACTGATGACATATGCACATACTATTTTCATTTTAAGTAGGTAGCTTGCCATCAAGGATGTCCATGTACTGAAAGACTACACAAAGGCACATCCAGGTAATGTGCACAAATGACAGGAAGTAAAGGGCGAACATAGAAGGAACTGCCAATATTGTGCAAAGATCGACAGAAAATGTTGTAAGATACGTGGAGGATAGATAGGCAAACGGATTTATTTGTTGGACTGCTACCATGACTAATTTATATGCCAATTTGATCTCAGAATGCCCTACTTTTTGTCGAATCTGGATGGTTGACTACTTCTTTGTCTTGTTCAAACTTGAGAGGGATATGCACAGTCTCACATGAATCTGTAATTTATTTTCTTCGTTGGTGGGAAGTTGTTTAGTTGTTGCTAGAGGAAAGAGTTTCCACTGCAAATGAGACTTCGGTGTGAAGACCCATATAACCTAACAAGTGTACATGTGTTTAATGAATTCTTCAAATTTCTTTGATACTTTCCATTATTCTTTTTTTTTTCTTTTCAAGTCATATAAGGTAGATTTTCTGGCTCCCAGGATTGTTTGGCACTGTAAATGCTACAGTTTGATTCCTAACGCATTGATTGATCATTTACAAATCTGCTAGTGTAAAAATCATATAAGGTGGTTATTTCAGCAAAAATTACATCACCAGAAGTTTGAATGGAGAAAAAGCAATGCATTTTTTCCTTGCCTTAATTGCTGAGATGGGTACATGATGTATGCTAGCTTTGTTGGTGCTTTTACTTTTTCAAGCATGGAATCCTACTTAATTTTGCTACTGCAGTAGCTCAAATAAAAGGGCATGTATTCCATGGTAATGTTGCATATTTTCTTTCTTTCAATTTCTAATGGTATTTTTTTTTTTTTTTTTTGCTTTTTGTAGGTGGATATCTTGATTTTAATCAAAGTTAAGGTGTACACAAGTAATTCAATGTAAAGCAGTTGGTTCCATTTTGAAGGTATTCTTTATTTCCACCTATAGGTGATTAGTACTACAGTTTTATTAGATATTATGCGAGCAAAACCGTTATTCCTAACAAAATTTGTATATACTCCAGCAGATTTCTTCTTTAAGAATTAATATTTGTTCATTTTTGTCCTTAAAAACATATATAAGTAGTTTCTTTGTTCTCTTTTCCAGTCTTTTTTGTCATATAGTCTTGAATGTGTACATACTCATTAGCTTTTAGTTAAGATAGACTTCTGATATAGATTGTTTATTTGCTTAAGGTAGACAAATGGATAAGAGTTGGATGAACCAACGTAGGACCAGCAGTGCATATTTTAAAAGACTGGAAGAATTTCTTGATTTTGCGTTTGCTAATGCAAATGTTGATGGAGAGATTAATTGCCCCTGTAATGTGTGTGGGAATTCCATTTGGGTGTCATGGATAGATGCACGTGGGCATCTAATCTGTAACGGGTTTATAAAGGGTTACACTAAATGGGTTGCTCATGGGGAAGTTAAGTCATCTGTTGCTCCTGCCTTATCTCGTGCACATGTTGCATTAGACATGAGTGATGATATGCAAGGACTTTTACATGACAGATTTCATATGTCTAGTGATGAAGTTAGAGATGGTGCAACTGATGTTGCAATGGAAGGGCCTAATACAGAGGCGGAGAAATTTTATAAATTATTGCAAGATTCTCGAGAAATTTTATATAAGGATTGCAAAAACTTCTCTAGACTTTCTTTCCTTGTTCGGTTGCTTTACATCAAATCTCTTGGTAAAATGAACAACAAGGCATTTACATATCTTCTCGAGTTACTAAATGAAGCATTCCCAGATAGTGTATCTCTACCAAAGTCCTATTACAAAGCAAAGAAGGTGATAAAGGACCTAGGCCTTGGTTATGAAACAATCTATGCATGCCCAAATGATTGTATGTTGTATTGGAAAGAGAATGCAACAAAGATGGAATGCGACATATGTCATGCATCACGGTGGACAACAAATAAGGATGTCTCAAAGGAGGGGTCAAGTTCATCTACAAAGGGTAAAAAAGTAGCAGCAAAAGTTTTTCATTATTTCCCATTGAAACCAAGGTTACAATGGTTGTTCATGTCATAAAAAACAGCTCATTTTATGAGGTGCCATCATGAATGTCGCACCAAAGATGGTTGCATGCGACATCCAGCAGATTCCCCAGCTTGAAAAACTTTCAACCACCAAAATCCTAATTTTGCTAAAGACCCTCGCAATGTAAGGCTAGGGTTAGCATGTGATGGATTTAATCCGTTTAGGACTATGAGTGTCGCTCATAGTATATGGTCAGTTGTTTTGATACCGTATAATTTGCCACTGCGGATGTGTATGAAACAACCTTACTTCATGTTATCATTGCTTATACCAGGTCCTGTTGTTCTAAGGAACAATATTGATATATATTTACAATCGTTGATTGAGGAGCTTAAGGAATTATGGGAGGATGGGATAGAAACTTATGATGCATCAATGAAGGAGAACTTTCAAATGCATGCTTCATTAATGTGGATGATAAATGATTTTTCAGCTTACGCTAACTTGTCTGGGTGGAGTACTAAAGGAGAGTTTGCTTGCCCTTTATGTCATGAAGATGCTTGTTCTCAATGTTTGAATTTCACTGGAAAGTTTTCTTATATGTGCCATTGTAGATTTTTGGATGTTAATCATCCATTTCGAAAAGATAAACACTCCTTTGATGGTAAAGAATAATTTAGAAATCCACCTCACTACTTGACTGGGACGATGATCGTAGATGATTTGAAAGACATTCAGATATATTTGGTAGATTAGTTAAAGATAACCCAGATTTACCATTGAATTGGAAGAAGAAAAGTATATTCTTTGAATTGCCGTAATTGGAGGATAACTTATTGAGGCACAATCTTGACGTGATGCATATTGAAAAAAATATTTGTGACAGTGTGCTTGGGACATTGTTGAATGTTGATGGAAAATCAAAATATCACTTAAAAGCACGAGTTGATTTACAAGATATGGGTATAAGACCAGAACTCCATCCTATACATGATGAGTCCAATCAATTATATCCGAGTCCTTCATGTTTTGCATTGAATAAGGAAGAGAATGATAAATTCTACCACGTCTTGAAAAATGTCAAAGTTTCAAATGGTTATGCGGCTAACATTTCACGATGTGTGTAACTAAAGCCACCCAGGATTTTGGGGCTAAAGAGTCATGACAATCACATCTTAATGCAACAATTACTTCTATTAGCATTGCGAAAAGTCTTACCTAAGCATGTGCAGTTCCCCTTGATTAAACTGAGTTGGTTCTTTTGACAATTATGCTTGAAAGTTCTTCATCCTCGTGACTTGATTTGACTAGAGAGCGAGATAGCAGAAATTCTTTGCCAGCTAGAAAGGATATTTCTACCATCTTTCTTTGATGTTATGGTACATCTTACAGTACACTTGGCTACTGAGGCAAAAATTGCTACCCCAGTACATTTTCGATGGATGTATCCAATTGAGAGGTATTTTGTAACAAATTCTTATGAATTAGTTTTTGTTACTTGGTTTTTCAGTTCAAGCTTGGATCATTAATACATTTTTGAGGTCATAGGTATTTGACTACGCTTAAATCCTATGTGCAAAATCGAAGTCGTCCTGAGGGATCTATTACGTAAGGGTATATAGCTGAAGAGTGTTTAACGTTCTGCTATTTGTACTTGGGAGATATCGTCGAGACAAAGTTTAATTGGAAGACTCGAAATGATAGTTCATAAGGTGTTAATTCTGAGCTGTCTATTTTCTTAAACTCGGGGCGACCACTCGGAAGGGCCGAGATAGGATCATTGGACAATGAAACATTGACGAAGGCACATTTATATGTGTTGTTCAACTGTGATGATGTTGCACCATATATAAAGTAAGAAAACTACTTATGGTTTATTATGATGTCTATAATGGATAATCTTTTTAATCAAACTTGCATGCAGCCAGCACTATGATATTATTCAAAGTGAAAATCCACGACGACATATTCGTCAACTAAAACATATCCACAATGCAACTTTTGCGTCTTGGTTCGAAAACCATGTAAGTAAAAATCATAATAATGAAAGAGATTTACAACGCAACTTTTGCGTTTCTTACCTTTCTTTGTTAAAGCAGGTTTTAGAGTTGTATCTTGCCGGAGATGAGCGGATCTCTGAAGAGCTAGGGATATTAGCTCGAGGTCAAATGAAGTTGTGACCAGATATAAGGGATTTATTATCAATGGTTTCAAGTTCCATATCAAAGAACTTGAGCGGAATAGAAAAACTCAAAATAGCGGTCTTGTAGTTAATGCCATGACACCGAGCTTTTCTAGTGCTAGAGATGAAAATCCTATTTTAGGGGATTTAACGTATTATGGAGTTTTGGAAGAAATCATTGAGCTACAATACTCAAGATCTAAAAGAGTTGTCTTATTCAAAAGCAATTGGGTTTCAAAAGGCAGTAGAAAGAAGGAGGATGAAAATGGATTCACTTTACTGAATTTCATAAGGCTAACTTGTCATAAAGAACCGTTTGTTCTAGCTTCTCAGGTTCAACAAGTATTTTACACTGAAGACATTGGTGGATGGCATGTTGTGATCAAGACAACTGCTAGAGATGTTTTTGATATGAATGCAGTTGCGTCTGAAGATGATGTCGAGACATATTTGCAAATCGAACCGTGTAATGCCCACGAACATGATCGAGATGAGGATGTTAGTTGGGTTAGAGAGGGTGTGCAAGGCACCATAATTGATATGAATGGAACAAGCTTAGATACAATGTTATGATTCTAGTAGACTTGAATAAACTGTACTTATTTACAGACTATTTCTTGCTTCTAAATAAAGTCATTACTTTGTGGTTTTGAGATCTTCTCTATAATTGGATAAACTGTTTAATTGATATAAATTTGACATGTTTTATTTATTTCGAGTGACAGCTTACAAGGCTTACAAGGCTTGGGATCTAAGTGAGGTAAAGTATGTATTCTAGTCGGTCTGTTTGTTGTTAGATTCATAGCATTTTAATCTGATCAGATTCAGTTTTGGGATCAAGATTAACCCATTTTTGTGAGAATATGTATTTACTCCAGATCTATGAGTTGATAGGTTTAGCTTTGAGAGGACAAAGATGTATCGGTTTTAATTTTTCTCACTTTGGCTTTAAGAGAGACGACATGCCCTTTCCTTATAAGGATACTGCAAATAAATTCGTCAAATCCCTCTTCTACTTTATTTTTTATTACTAACGCTCTTAATGGACTCATGTCCCTTGGATCTTTGCTTTGCCACTGGAAGAGTGTTGATCAGTAAGCGTAAGTTCCAATACTTGAGCTGAATTCTCTTAACATCTTACCTGGAGTGATATGTACTTATGAACTACTGTAAATGGAGCTATTTGTGAAAATGACAATCATCTCAAGTATCAACTTCAGAGAACTTATTTAATTTGCTTTTTTGGGTATCATCAGCTGATTAATTAAGTGTCATTAGGATTGATAGTTCGTGCATCTTGGCCAAGGATTACCATCAATATTATGTAGTTAAAGTTTCACTGTTCTTACTCCTTTAAGCTTAGAAGTGACAATCACATTCTTTACAATAGTGTCAAATATCACCTGAAAGCTTATTTAGGAGTCTTTCCAGCAATTAATCAGTAAAAGCGGCTGCCCTTATCATACACACAGAGCACAAACAATCAATAAGAGTTGATGCCCTTATCATACACACAACATTTATAGTACTAATGAGAGTGATACAGAGGACACTCTAGGTATAGTAGAGTTGCTGATTATTTCTTTTGACTTTACCTTTGTGGATTCCATCAAATTATTGGTTTAACTCTTACTTTAAGTGATATGTTTTATTGATTATTGGACTTCTTTCATTACATGTGCAGAAATGGTTTCTAGAGCTCGAAACAGTGGACAAAACACGACTGAGCAAAGTAATGTACAAACTGATTTGTCTCATTTTGATGGGTCAAATTCTAGCCAGTCTAATCCTACCACAGGTAAGTGGAAAAACATAACCATGCCTTGAAAATGCCTTAAAGAATTCAGTTCTTTGTCCTTCCTCAATTACTCTCTTCCATTTCGCTTTGATCTAATTCTTCTATGTTTTATTTTGCTATTACATTTTCAAAAGAAGTTAGTAACACCAGAAAAAGAGTACGAGGCCCCACAACTATGAAAAGTATTTGGGGCCAGCCTAAAGGGGAGCGGATTAAGGTTATATTTAATGAGTTTGGACAGCCTATTGACAAGATGAATACAAAGAAGTTGACACATTTCCAAGGCAGCATAATAAGATGCGGAAAATATACTGAACTCGACAAGAATTGGCATGACCAGCCAGAATTTCATAAAACCGATATGTTAGATCTGATCAAGGTAAGTGAAAATTTTGATCTTTTACAAAAACAAGTTGATCTCTAGAAATGATTAGTCGCACATAACATCTAATTAAATTAAATAGTAATCTAGAGTATGCATGTATGCTAATCATTTAAAACCAATCTTACCATATGCAATGTGCAAACACTTTAAATAGAGAAGTAATTCATGTACTTGTGTTTCAATTAGTTATTTACTTAGACTTTGTTTCAGGGAAATTTTGATTGCCCTTGTGGTTCCGAGGAGTGGCTCTTACAATCATTTGCAAAGAAATTCAGGAATTGGAAGGCCAAGGTAGAGAAGGATCATTACAATCTGACATTGTCATATGATGATCAAATTAAGAGAAAACCAGCTCGAGTCAATCTAGTTCAATGGAAGAATCTTGTTGCGCATTGGGGTACTCAAAAGACCATGGTACGTACCTTTAATGTTCAGTAATCACTTCTTATGAATATTGGGGTATGCTACATGTTCGGCATGCAATTTGGCACGAACCTGAGTAGCATTTCTAGACTGTAGATTGAATGCAAAAAGTACGAACATGACTTCTTAGTTTAAACAAGTCCAATTCCAGGGACTCGAACCATTCTAAGGCTAGGACCTAAAGACAATATTCTATTCATCAATACCTTGTTCTCCAAATCAAACTGTTGTTTGTTTAGTTTTCCGTAGTTCCATGAAAACATTATGACCATAAAGATCAATTAAAGTAGGAGGGGGATCCAGCCTCCTTCTGGGACTTTAAAGAATGATGCTGAGAGGTAAAGGAATTCCACTGATCCAATTCCAGGGACTCGAACCATTCTAAGGCTAGGACCTAAAGACAATATTCTATTCATCAATACCTTGTTCTCCAAATCAAACTGTTGTTTGTTTAGTTTTCCGTAGTTCCATGAAAACATTATGACCATAAAGATCAATTAAAGTAGGAGGGGGATCCAGCCTCCTTCTGGGACTTTAAAGAATGATGCTGAGAGGTAAAGGAATTCCACTGATCCAAGAAACAGGATAAATGCAGCAGTCATTATTGTCTTTTGATTCCAAACTAAAAATTCAGCATTTTGATAATCGGTTCAAATCTATACCGTACGCATGTCCCATCATATTTGTATCTCTTAAGCCAATTGCTAAAGAAATGCACATTAACATCCACTTGACCTCTAGAATGTATATCTGCACATATATTACTTGAGGTGTGAAAATTTTTTACACGGGGAAAGCAATTCAATGCACAACACTGGCTTACGATGGAAAAGGTAGTTTATATCACAGCATTTTTAGTGGTTCAGTTTTTTTGCATTTAAAGCAATGTTCCTAGTATATTTACAAACTAGTCATTTCTTCCAAATGTTTGTTCCTCAAAGTGATTGCATAAAGAACATATTACTTGAATCCTATGATCCATTCACCCTCATCAGACTAACCAAATGTCCATGATCTTGTTGCTCAGGACATCAGTGAGAAAAATAAGAATAACCAGAAAGAGAAGAAGTTGGTGCAGACTACTCGCAAAGAGAGTTTCGCCCTAGTCCGTGAAAGAAAGGTACATACTCATCCTTGATAAATGTTAGATTGTTTGAACATAAATAATGCTAAATGGTGAGGCTTTCGTTCTCTTTCTTGGATAGAAAGTTGAATTGGGGCATGATCCATCGCGGGTGGAAATGTTTATCGAATGCCACTCTAAGAAGGATGAGAACAGAATACCATCCACAGTGGAGGCAGCAAATTACATGGTCTATTTTGTAGTCTTTACTTGGACTTTTCTCATACCGTTTAATAACATTTCATTGGAAACGATAAGGATTGAAGGTTGTTTTGCCTTGTAGGCACAAATGAACGAGAAGAGAGAAAAACTTCCAGAAGGTTCTCAAGATCTACCTAGTGAAGATGACATACTTGCTCAGGTTAGGGGGAAAGAGAAATATGGTCGTGTTCGCATGTATGGACTAGGTGTGTCCCAATATGATGTATAGGGTCGACTACCTAGCCGTAAACAGTCACACAGGATTGCAATGGAGTGGAAGGCAAATTGCGAGCAAATGGAGGAAATGTTTAACAACCGACTTGATGAGCTAAAGTCTATGTTCTTACGGCATAGAGGTCGTGAAGAATCCTTATCTGAGGCCTCTAGTCCTGCTACATCTATTAACCATCATCCTCAAATGACATCTACTCAGTTGTCACGTCCTTTTCGGGTACGTATAACAACATATCACTTAAACGATAATCCTCATCACTTGAACCTCTTCCAGATTCAGCTAGAACAAGGCACTTGTTTCCTTGTGCATGCTGTTTATTTGCCCTATCTAACCAAAAATATCTTCCATTTCAATTAACCATTCGCTTAGTTTGTTTGAGACAGTACCACATCCTTCATTATATGAACTCTTATACTTTGTTTTCTTATCCTACAACTACAAAGGATTTTAAAGTAAATAATTGCAGTGAATTTAGTTTACTTCTTTGCTTAGTCAATGTTATAATTAGATTACTCGGGTTCATGCAAATTCTAGAGTTTCCATCCCCCCTATCTCCTTCTGCCCCCCTCCTTCTTCCTTACTGGAAATTATTTGATTAAAGAAGAAAAAAAAAACCCTTAATTCCACTTAAGAAAGTATACAAACCAGAAAATTATTAAAAACATAAGTGAAACATGTAGGCAGGAACTATTTCTTTTATAAGAAACCACTTTTTGGATTCGTGATATTAATTTCAAATTCTTAGGACATAAATGCTCAATTTGTGTTTGTAATTAGCAACTCTTGTGACAGCAATGCTAAAGTTATTTTATGTTGAATATATTCTTCAAGTTCGAGATGTTGTATGCCTTAAGAGCATAATGAATCCCTCAAAAACTGTAGCAAAGGGAATTATACAGAGCATAGATCCATCTACACAAGTTGGGGGGAAGAACTTGGGCCGAATTGGTGTGAAGTATCTATTCAGGTTGCTGTGAAAAATGATGAACGTTTGATACGATCCTACGGGTTTTACAAAACCATTTATGATGCATATGGAGCAACTGTTGCGTGGTTGTGTCCTTATGTAAGTTCCCACCTTTTTTGTGGTTGCTTTACTCTTATTTGAAGAAAACCTTGAAAATATCATGTTTCTTGAAGTCAATCTTTATCACGTTTTCGCATTTTCGTCTCAACCTTACGAAACAAGGATCTAGAGTTTTCCAAACTCAAAAGGTTTAGTTTTTTTTTTTTTTTGGTTAATAAGAGAATAGCTTGATAATTAAAAGGTTACAGGATTGCCCAACGGCGAGTAAAGGTCACGACATTTCCGTGACTCTGTGTATACACGACCACAAAGGTCAGAAACTAACAACGAACCTATAAACTCAAAACCGATTACAATTAAACTAAAGCAGAGCATATCTTACACTTTAGATTAACTTAAAGTAATAAGCCTAAGTCTAAAGGTTATAAACACACAACGTATACTAAAAAGAAAACACTAAAAATTTAAACGACGCAAAAAGTACAATGAGGAGCCAACAGGAGCTGACGAAAATCACAGATGTACTCGGCAATCAACGGAATCACAATGCAAATATAAGAGGCAGGAAACCTTGTATGGTTCACAATATTTCACCGGCGACTTCCCTCCAAAACACGGCATCCATTAGCCAGGCATCAAGCCAACAATCACAAACAAGGCTTCAACTAGACTGTAACTGACTCCATTCCCCCCTTCACACCCCCCCCCCCCGGCAACAAACTTACCCCACGCCCAAACCCCTAGAGTAGATTACCCTGGAAAACCCTCCCCCCCCCTCCCTCCCTAGGGCCTCAACCCCCCCTTCCCCACCCCCCATCCCAGCAGGCCTAAGACCCCCAAAACCCACCCGAGGCCCCAACCCCCCCCCCCCACCACAGGACATCACAGCGTACTACACCAAAACCCTAGACACTGAGCATAGAAGCCAAAACAAACACCCTACAGCCAACTAAAAAGCCCTGATTACTGCCGGCAAAATCCGGCCGCCGCCGGTAGGATTCCGGTCACCGCCGGTGAGATTCCGGCCACTCAAATCCGGCCACTTCCGCAATAAAAGATCTAACCCTAGCAAAGCCAAACCTCTTCAATCAACAATACAACCAAGCAAACCCATGATCAATATTCCGATCAAGACCTATCAGATCTAGAAGATCAAGGAAGACCCTCAATCTTCACAGATCTGAAGAGATCCGGCGAATCGGCGGAGGCACGGACATCATCGTCCCCGATCGTGGCTGGGTAGGATGGCGCCCGCCACCTCGCCGTAATCTGCCATCGATTTCCATCCGCGATCAGCTGCCGGCCACGAAGGACGACCACCCTCAGAGTAAAAGCTCACTAGAAGAAAACAAGGTGTATTCCGGTCCTAGGCCGGATTCCGGCCACCGCCCCACACGCGCCATCGCACGGTGGGGCGGCCGCGGTGGCTAGCTGGGGAAAGTTTTCTTAAAGAGAAGTAGGAGGTTTATTTTTAGAGAGAGAAAGTTGGGTTTTTTTTTTTGGGATTAAAAAAAGGTTTAGTTATATCATGACTTCTGTGATTTTAAAGATAGGTTCTTTCACGCATATTTTATGATCAATTGAGATGCATGCATTCTTGCTACTATGGAGCAGCACATTTGTGTGTTGTGGAGTTAAGTGCTTCTAAAGTTGTCAGTGTATAATTGTTGAAGTTTGTCATTAGAAAGTGCGAAAGTAAACTTCTAATACATATACCAATCAAATAATGAGCACATGTTTGTATTTGCAGGTCGAACTAGAGAACGTTGATATCATGTGATTGGTGACTTAAATGTTGACTCAAATGACTATATTTTGCTGTTGGATGGACATTGGATAGCTTGTTAGTCACGGGTCCTTTTGTAGTTGTTACTATTCTATGTGTTAGGCCCTTAGAACTAGTGGTTATCTTTAACTTTGGAGTCAATGAAATTGTTCACTTGAGACATTTAGTAAATATATGAAGACTTTGGATGTTATCCTTCAATTTAGTTGGTTTTTAACTTCTTATGCTTGCAATGTGGTATGAACTAAATTTGGTTACATTGGTCTATTGATGAGGTGGTACAAATTGCAATTGTGGCATAGGCGTCACAAATATTTAAATATTTGTAATTTTCTAGGGAACATGTCACGACGCTAAAAAGCGTCCTAAAAGAGTTATTGGAACGTTCTTTAGTATCGCTATAGGGTATATTGGAGTCTTCTACTTGAGCACTTTATAGGACGTTCATTTGCGCATTTTTAAGCCTTACCTTTGTCAACGCACATAAAAACGCTAAGAAGCGTCCCAAAAGAGTTATCGGAACCCTTCTTAGCGTCGCTATAGGACACATTAGAGTCTTCTTAATGAGCACTTTATGGGACGCGTATTTGCGTCCTATTAGACCTGACCCTTGTTGAAGTGTTTGTGTTCGTTGTCATAACTTATTGTGACGGCGTCTAAGGGGCGGGGTTACGATGCCTTCCAAAGCGACCTTATACCCAAAGCATCCCTACATGATAGTTTTGTTGTAGTGGATAAGAGGTCGGGGAAGACGCTCTAAATAGTTTAATTTGGCAACCAGGAAACCAAAAACCATTTGCGACGTGTTAAAAGCGAAGGAAAAAAACAGTATAGGTTAACTAACGCTATACTGTTTCTCTCCTTTGCTTTTCTTTTACCTTCTTATCTGGGAATGACGAAGGAAGAAAAAAATTAAAAGATGACACTTTATAGCTTCTGACCCTCCACTCTTATTGGATGTACGCTAACAAATCAAAGGCTTTTTCCTGTATACTTTTATGTTATATAAGCTGGCTCTTTATATCTGGTTTCTACAAAAGCATTAAAGTGCAAATGCTTGCACTCCCAATAGGATACTCTAACAAGAACAGTTTGGTGACATTGAAGTTTAATAGTAAATCAATTGTAGTAACAATCAGGATACCTCAGTGAGGGTGGGGATGACAGAGATAACTGGTAAAACATGACCAAGTAAAGCTCCTGAAGTAAGATTTGAACAAGTAACATCTGAGGTAAGATTCATAAATACGCATGAAGACCAAGTAAGGCTCTGAAAAAGGTCTCCATCCCTAATCTAGAGTTCAACTTACAAGCATATGTCTTGCCAAGGTGATGGAACAGAAAGATCTTTCTCAGTAGAGGAAGTTAAATAAACTGTTTTGGTTAGATTTAAGTTGTTCTCATTTACAGCATCTACTGCATATACAGAGGTCATGCTAACTGCATGATCTGCGTATAAGAACATAACAGTTTAGAAAACGGGACTATATCACTACACTATTAGCCCCATATACAATGTTCCTGTTCATTATGAAGCTATTATTTCTTAGTCAGACGTGAGTTTGGTGTCCCATTCTTAGATCCGCCAAGTCATTACCCACCACCAGGCAAGAGATTGTAAGGAGCATTCCCTAGTCAGTAGTCACAGTGGAATATGACCCTTTGTTAGTCCATCAACACTTGTAAGCTTATCTTATGAAGGTATGAAATGAGTTTAGTACCAATGGAGCTATATTATGTTTTGGATGTGCACAAATGTAAGAGCTGCGGTCTACTTAGGCTGTGACTACGTTCATGTACTCTAAAGAGGTTACAGCATCGTACATTCATGTACTCTAAAGAGGTTACAGCATCGTACATTATAGGACCTGCATTTTCAATATTTTTTCTTTCCACTAGGGAAAACCACTTTTCCAACTTACAAATATAAGACATTTAGCAGAATAAAACTAATAAACTTTAACGTGCCTTGATTAAGTTAAGAGTAAACATGTTGGGAAGCAAACCCAATTAGATTGTGAGTTATATTTTGAGGTAGGACACCAGCAGTAAAAGAACAGAATATGGCATCATGGTACATCAGCCATTGAGCTATTTATGGGTACCTAGCTAGGTTTGACGGGAAGAAAGTAGCCTTATGTAGTCCACTGTTCAGACTTCAAATGCTTTTGTAAAACTCATGAGCTCAAACTAATCTCAGATCTCTTGTTAAACCACAGTCAAGCCAGCAGAAAATATGTCCACACATAAGTGGTGAAAAGGAAGTCTTTTTAGTCGGCTTGGAACAATAAAGTATCATGCTATTGAGTTGGTATCTCAAAAGGAGAGAACAGTTCCAACAAGAATGCCTATATTCTGTTTTTCCTTTTCTTGTGATAGATAACAAGCAATTACAGATTGAGTGATAACATAACTCGTTCGGTATTCTTGACTGCAATTTGATTGTTTGTTTAAAACCGGAACAAAAAGGAAACCGCGAAAAACAGCCTGGTATAAAAAGTACATATATGTTGAACAGAAACTAATAGCTTATCTTCCCATTGCCGCCACATGTATTGCAAGATCGGGCAGAAGAGCATCTTGTACAGTAGCTCCACTTCTTAGGAAGCCTGTTCAAATTCAGCGAGTTAAAATGACACCACCAAGACAGAGAGGCAGAGAGAGAGAGGAATGTACCCTGCTGTATATCTAGTGGCCATATTCTTCGCAGTGAGTCTTGCTTTCTCAGCACTTCCATCTGACAATCTTTTGAGCACGAACCCTTCACCATTACACTCTGAACAAATACCTGAACCGCCACAGTCTTCACAAGTTCTCGAAGGAGCCTGTCTTTTGATATGGACTACAATAAGAAAGCAGGACCAAAGCATCGCAAGACAGAGATGGTAAACTACCCATTCATTCCGGAATCATGCATCCAGCCATTTTTAGCTTTAAATGTAGCAGAGGAAAAATGGTTTAGTAGTGTATCGCCTTTTATATATAGTTGATCGACATTCAACATGATAAAATAGATTCTTCTCATTTCGAGCCCGTAGTTATATTTAGCTTGCTGCCGTAAGCTTCCCATGAGTCCTTTTTAATCCAAATTCCATTTTGCTATCTTTGATGCTATGGCAAAGATCATTCAATAATCGATATTTTAAATCAAGAAAAGAGGCTCCAATTGTTGAAACGATGGTATCCATTACTAGTTGAACTAGTGGCTAGTGCCTTAGGTGCTAACTTATCAGGTGAAGAATTGAAAAAAACTATTGTTAAGAATACACCAAAAAGAAGGAAGGCAATGACCGAAAAAGATCAGACAAATGATTTTCAGGCAGGAAGAAGCAAAACGGAATGCTTTTTTATGTAAGTCTTGGATGGCATTTTTATGTGATGTCATTGCTCAGTTGGTCACTCATACAAGTGAGTATGGTTAATGCTTCTTTAGGGCACTTTTCATGTATAAGACACTCTTTCTGTCCATTTTTACCACAAGGTGATTACAATTAGAAGAAACAGAGTCTTACAGTAAAAAGAATCTCCAAGATTGCAAGAATATTGTCTAATAAAGCCTAGGATCAAGGAACATGTAGTATGCAAACATTTGACTTGTGCATATGTTGTGAGGAAACATTATGCTAACAGTCAATGTTACATGGACTAGGAACAAGTTTCTGGGTTGGATATGTGTTCAACCGTTGTATTCGTCAAAGTTCAAAACCTGAGACACGCAGATACGGCAAAATAGTCATATCTATTCTCACTTACGCCAATTTTCGCCGTCAACTCGACTTTTTTAGGTGTTCCTAAGGCGAAACAGTGTTTAAAGTGACGGTGACGCACATTGTTTTGATTGGAAACTTACCCCATCTCAAAGAAATAAAGCTTAAAAACACCACAAGATGGTTGTTAGTGGCATATCCATGAGATGTGTTGGACACATATCCCACACCCCTTGTTAGTGTCGAGTGTCCAACACGGGTACTTCATGCACCACAAAGATTCCATGTAATATAGCTAATAATTGAATTCAGAAACTAATTCACGAATAGTTCTTCGTAGGAGAGTCCCAATCACTCCATTTGCCTGAGATAAGTAACAAGTGTTCGCAAATTTTGGGCTTAGTAATAATACACAGTCGGTTTCTAAGTAATATCTCCCTCAATTACTGATAAGGAAGAATCTCACCTCAGTTGCTGCAGAAGCTTTGGTCCTTCTTGCCAGGAGTGTAGCTGCTGCTCCCACAACCGTAGCGGCAACAGCAACAGAGGCAGCTGTTTCAGGTAGTGAAGAACATATAACTGTTCTCTTTGTGCCTCGTTCTTTTGACTTTACGGAAAGTTTTAAGGAATTGCAATGATATTCAGTACAATCTTGAATCTTGGATCCCCTTACTGCTTCACAGATCAAAAGTAAGGTCAGCTAATTGTTCATCAGTTAAAGCAATGGTTTTCATGATATAGGAATATGCTGGAATATCTTCCCTCTGTAGGGGTTTCTTACAAGCTGATGAATCAGTGAGATATAAACTACCATATCTGTCATCTCTAGAGTCACGTATAATGCACATCAAACAGGGTCAAAAACTAGAGTAGGACGTTTTAGTACAACAAGGCTATAAAAACCGGCTACTCGCACTCACAAACGATGAACAAAAAGATGATATTAGGAGGAAAAACAGGGAAACCATCTACAACTTGAAGAGACATGATAACATGAAGTGCGATGAACAAATTAATGATATGCTACGCTGCATTAGTGGATGCAGAATTGTAGAAGGCAAAAACCCCAAAACAATGGAGCAGATGATAGTAAAATGAAAAGCTAGAGAAATGTTCAAGGAGCATGCTATTACAGTAAATCTATTACAAGAAAGCAACGCATTGACATGCTGTGATACTTATATTTAGGAAATGACTATGATGAGTACATGTCATCGAGTATTAAGAACAGAAACCTTCAGAAATATCAAATTAGACTGTTTCTAATGTGTTATATTATCGTAATCGCCGGATGGCAATGCTTGCACAGGGAACACTTGCAGCATTTTTTTGCCGAGAACATGTGGCATCATGAAGGTTTCAAAAACTACAATATGAGACAGTTAAACTAAGCACATTGGAAACTAAGAAGGCAATCTATTGTCAACCCTGTACTTTTGTCTATGGGAGAGGAATAATGTGAAACCATGGTGAGATTTTGAGCAGCAAACCTTCCTATCAGCAAGAGTTTAACAATCAACTTGACCACAAAGTATGAATGTTGAGAGGAACAACTACGATGTTATATCAACATAAGGTGCTGGTTTGTTCTATTTAGAAGGAATTACGTTGGGTGAATATTGAAAATTTACAACCAACAAAAAGCATTTTGAGTGTGTAAAGTTTGTATTTCAGAACAATAACATTGAATTACATATCATGACTAACATAAATAAATTTACAATAGCATTACATCCCAAAAATACCATATGTTCATCACTCTAGACATGGAATGAGACCCAGAGTCCCACATGCAAAGGTAGCCCAGTAGGTATATAATTACTACTAATTAGCATTATATGCTGATTACTCATGAATCATGAGCTTTAGACCGGATGTGAAATGACTAAAGTTACATTCATATTTTTTAAGTGCAAGACTAAATTTGTTATCCTTTATTGGGGCGTGGAAGGAATGACTTTATACCACTGACGGCCCACAATCAAATTCATTGGATTAGCATCCCTGTATATTCCGAAATTTGAAACTTGCTGATCATCAGGTACTATTCTTTTCTTGCTTCTTTCTTTTTCTTCTTCTTCTTTTTTTTTTTTTCTTTAACTTTAAGGGGAGGTTCCAAATGTTGCGTCTTCAAAGAGGGGTCTCTCAAGGCCTCACACAGACCTCGGAACCAAGTAAAATATCATCTAGATCCGTGTTTTAAGGTCACACTTTATTAATTAGAGAATGATGTAGCCCTAATTGCAATTCAAAAAAGATTTACAACGTACATCAACTAAATAAAAAAAAATGTTCTGAAGAGCCATTCCCCTTTCACAGTCAGTGATTGACCTAAATGAATTTCTAAAAAATACTAAAGTAACTTGTTAAAAGACATGCATTTAGCTAGTGCAATGTTCACTGGGTTGCTAAATTTATCTCATAATATGTTGTTAAAAACATAACCTATAGCTACTCCTCGCTTAAAGATTCAACTCCTTTTTCAACAGATATATCTTACTATATCAACCTCATAAAACACCCACTCTAGTGAATAGCATCTCCCATCAGTACCCCCAGCCCATCCTTAATAATATGAAAATTCATTTTATTGGCTGGAAAATCTGTGTCAGAAACCAACTCTATCTTAATGACTAATTGAAAAACACCAGCCTAACTGAATGCCCATCTGCAATGAACAGCATTTGGAAGTCCCCAATTAAAGGGTTTCTCTCAGCAACCCCAACAACTCTGAATGCCCACAAACTTCCCTCCCAAAATTTATATCCTCTTAATTAAACATAACCATCAACATAAATGTTACACTTAACACGGTTGTTTCACCAAAGAAATCATAAACCCACCCCCAAATGGAACTTCAATCTTTATTTATAAATCAAGAAACCTCATAAAACCCCTTCAGCTGAATTCTGTGCACTTCCATAATGATATTAAAATTGCTCCTAATACTTACATTTCAATATCATCAACTAACTCATGCCTCTATTAAGACTGCAACTACTTGGCTACCATCATGATGACCAGCAAGAGTGCATGTCTTGAACGATTTAAATAGCTTAATGGACATTTACTGCAAAAATTATGTGACTGGTGCAAATGAATTAACATCACAGTACTGGTCGAGAGAGATAGAGAATGTTATCTTACTTGTAGCAGAGGGAGTAAATGGTATAATCTGCGACGAGAGCTCCATTTTCTGTCTTGGGTAACTGAACTGCGTTTGTTCCTCTGGCTACTTATCTTTGGATATTCTTTGCTCTGGTATATTACATATTTAGCCCTTGTATGAAAATATAGCAATTTAGCAGGGCTAACTGCCTTTCTCTATTCTCTCCTGTCAAACTGCTACAGTCACAATCTTGCTTTAGAACCCCCTTCACTAATTCTCCATTTTCTGTTATTTTGAGGTAAAATTGTATCACATGTCACATTGCCCCAAACCGGTCAAAGGCAGGCATTGGTACCCGACCTAAAAAATTTGCAAAACATCTGATTTCCTCTTGGCTTGATCCGAAGGGCCTCCAGTTGAAAACTCTACAGATAAATTTCAAGACTTACAGTTGAACAGTCCCTTAAGATTCCACATTTTCCTCTTTTTAAGTTGCAAAAAGTTTATCAAGTTGTGCTTAGAGCCACCAAAGGGCAATGTTGCAAAGAACTATAGTGTAGAAGTGTCGTATATTGAATAAGTAAATGTTTTACAATTGAACACCAACTTGTTGGGATGCCACACCTTTAGTCTTCTTAAACCTTAGTCTTCATGCCTTGGCTAAAGTTTTTTCTAACGTTCTGGCTGATGGTTGTTGGGTTACATATTGAAGGACAACAACGAGTCCAGAGAGTTAAAGGTGGCAGGTATAGCTTCATAATTATAGGACCGTTATTATAAGAGTGATTACGGTTTTTGACTATTTAAAAGTATTCTTTGTAAAAGAATGTCATGGTATCATGGCATGACATCAAATAAGGTTTCTATGTGTTTAGGTGCCATGTGTGAAGAGTGAAATCCCGAGTTAAGCCCACATCAAGTAAGCATCAAAGTTAGGATGAGTATAGATATGGTAACATATTACAACGTATTTGCTTAAACTTTTAAGTTAAGTTAGACTCGTCGTTCATATCTATGTTATATTGGCAATACTTGGGATCCATGTAACACCGGATCAAAGCCCATAATTAGCGACCTGGGTCATGCACTCGTGTTAGTGACCTTTGGAAGAATGGCGGTGCTTCGAGGAGGGGCTTCGATGGTATGGTGGACTCACGCACGAGGGGCCGGGAGATTGTTGAGGTGTTACGTGTCTGGAGTGTTAGTCCCATAAATACGGCGATGTGACCAAGTCCCGTTGACTTAAGCTTTTAGGTTAAATTTAGACTCATCATCTCCTATCTATATGTGTCGCGTTGACCATATTTGGCTTCCTAATGTCTCCCTACAAATCCTACAATTTATGATGTATGTCATAATTAAAACAAATTACATGTGTTATCCAGAAAAATGCCTTCCACGCCCTCTATAAACACAAATGTACCCTCTCAAAAGCATATTTTTGCCAATATTGTGTCTTCTCTGTTATGGAGGGTGCAAAAAACCAAGAAGATGCGTCTTTACCCCCTCAACAACAACAACTAACAAAGAAAGAAGCAAATGGTTGTACTAGCATCTTCGAACCATTAATTAATTGTACTTCTACTCTACACACAAGTACATAAGAAAAAACCTTTAATTTTAATCTAGTGGCATTCTCTTCTTTCTATCTAGAAAATATTGGGTGGGAATCTGAGGTGAAAGTACAGTGGTAAAGATCGGTCGTTTTTTGTGTGCAAGGTCACGTGTTCGTACTTCATGAGGAATGAAAAATCTGGGGTAAGGAAAATCCTATCACAGTCACAAGGAAATAGCTAGTTTACGAGTAGAGAGTGTCAATAAAGCAAACTGCCGAAAAAAGAAAAAATCTTGGATGGTTTAGGACCAATTAACCGACCATCACAACGGTTGAAGGCTTTAACCTCTAACTACCATCACAACGGTTGAAGTCTTTAACCCCTAAATAATCCAATCGTCTTGAATGGTCTGCCTCCGTCGGTCAACGAAAAAAAAGTTTGCCTAAAAAAATGCGAAATACCAGTAGAACCGCCCAAACCTGCGAAAATAGTTGTTTATATTCTACAAAATATTTCATCTTGGTCGACTTATGTAGATTACAACTAAGAGACATGCATCTTCTTACCCCTAACTTCTCATTTGAAACTAGGATGCTGCTATCTGAGAATGCAAGTATCATTCCACTTTGTGATGTTCGTTGTCATTGCTTGATCCAAAAGCCGGTGGAAGTAATTTTATCCCAAAAAATGCTTGCCGGACAATTATGGTATCCATTTCTATCTAGTCTTAGGCGGCAGTAAGCTTTAGATTCGAAGACCATGCGAAAGCCTCTCAAGTAGTAATTGGCATGTTTCCCCTTCCCAATTTATAGGCCCATACTACAGTTTCCTGTTTGGTATAACACGTATTTATACCTTCATAGTTGTTGTAATTTCATGACTCATAAATGGCCATTGTGATATAGATATGCATACAAATCTAACAGTTGAGCTAATCCTATCATGGCACAGTGGTACTCTACTTCTGATAGGTGGCTGGATAGGAGGGGGGTGGACACTTCATAAAGTAAGTCATAAGTGTGCACAACTTGAAACTTTGATGCATTCTTGAGAATTAAAGCACATCTATGTAATGGAAGATATCTGACTTAAGTGCAAAGACAGAAACTCACGAGCATCCTCACCTCCCCCACACGGACACGGTGTCTAAAGGAGCACCCACCACACCAACTTATGAAACACCCTTAACCCCCACCCCTGCTCCTCTTCTAACCCCTCCATGCAAAGTACTCTCATGTTGAATTGCTAGCAATGCGCTGTGACATCTCTATGTATCTGCCTCCTTCAGCTATTCACGAGCCTATTAATATCCTCTTCCCCCACCTTTCTTTCTCCCTACACCATAAAACCCTCCTAAACCTCTCTCATCCCCCCCATCTCTCTCGTCTCCCTCTCGAGTGAAAACTTAAGCCACCCAAATCATACTTCAATTTTGAGAAAATGTCTATCACTCGTCTCTACACTATTGTGCTCATTTTTCTTCTCTTCCTGTCTCCTGTAGACAAAGCAATGGCCGGACGCATCATTCCCTCTAGTGTTCCAAGCACAGCGTTGCCATCCGGTTTTCAAGCTCCGGACTATGTGCCCCTGAAGCCACGGCCGAATCAAGAGCAGCGTGCTTTCCATGACAAGGAAGTGAGAAGTTGCATGCCCAAGGCGTTAAGGCATTCGTCAGCTCCAAGCCGGTTGGTGAACTATCATCCCCTTCGCTCTTTTGGCTGCTCTCCGACCAAGAAACCTTGAGTATCTACTCGTATTCAGGGTTTCTTGTGTTCTTTTGTACATGCATGTGAGCTCTATTCGAGTATGGAGCAATATAAGCTAGCCCTCCAGAAACTATATTGCCTTCTTCCATGAGTATGTTTTCTTCCATGAGTATACTCATCTCTGTCCAGCCGATGTGCCAAGACAATCTCTCAATGGATAAACAAAATCGGGACCCTATACCAAAAGGGTTGTAGCCTTGTAGGATTGTAGCATTATCAAGTGGATCGAGGGTTGTTTTGTACTGCTACCGCTGTTGCTGTTGCTTTCGTTCTTCTAGTAAATGCAGATTTTGATAATCTATATTTTTTTTATTACCAAAAAAATAAATAAATATAATCTATTTTTGGAACGCAACCACCATTATCGTTTCCTTTGTTTCGCGGTCGGATTTGGCCTGCAATGGAAGAGTCTTTCTATTCTTTATTTGGGACAGCATATTTTCAAAAGAATCCCCAAAGACAGACGTAGTTCGTTGTTTAAAGACTCGTTTGATAAGAGCTAGACAGGAAAGATTCGCATGATGTCTTGTTGAACAAACTGTCCAGCTTCAGCATGATGTTTTTACCAAGTCCAATTACAACGTACGTCTATTGAACAAATTGTCCCCTGACCCTACTGATATAAATTTACAGTGTTCAACTTATAGCATTCACAAGATTCTTGCACAAACTTTAGATGCTTCCATCTGTTTTTTTGGGGGCATTAGTATAGCCTTGTCACCTCCAAACAAACAACCTTAACACATCAGAAATACAATCTATTTAAAAAAAAAAAAAAGCAATAGAGAATGATTGAAAGTATGTTTCCTTCCATAAATAGAACCGAGAAATAAGAACCGACAGTGCCCTTCAATTTTCAAGTGCAAATGGTTCAAGAATAACTAAATGAAGTGGGCATTTCCCCTGGCTGAGTTACTAATGAGTACATAAAGAGATGAGGGGCACATAACAGTGGGATGGCTCGTAACTAACTATACAAGTCGTCTTCATCAGCTCCACCAGCTGAAGCCGCAAATGGGTCGGATCCAGAAGCCGCAGTTGCAGCATCTGGAAAGCGGAACTCAGTTCCAAAGCCCCGAGACTGCTGCAAGGTCTGAGCAAATGCCTGGTACTTGCGTATGTCAGCATCACTCACACTTCTACGAGCGTATTTCATCGACTCCTCAAAATGGGCAGCCTTGATCTCCGACACTTCATCATCTATGTCCTCATCCATCGAGTCGGGATTCTCCTGTCTCTTCCTCTCTTTCTCTATGTCCTGCAATACAACGAATTATAGAATCACACTTTCATTCTCAAAGTACAAACCTTCCAGATTGCACCCAATCAGGTTGAATTTAGTCAGGCATATAATTGGAAGCACAAGTTCCAGCGAAGACCCAAAAGAAAGTGCAAAATCATCCATCATACTTGAAAGTGAACTTATATTTATGTTCCAAATTAAAGATTGAGGAACATTATAATCATGAAAAAACGTGCAACGATAGTCCTCAAAACAGAACAGATGGATTTGAGCAGTTCAAAATCAGGGGTTTTTTAAGGTTTAACGGTAACACTTTGTTCTTTCTGCCGTGTTAGGGGAGGGGGAAGTAGGTAAAACTGAGTATGCACACATAATTAACCATGATTATTATTGTATAATAAAGAGAGGCAGAAGCGTACTTTCTCAATGTTCTCTCTTATAGCATACTTGCAAGCCCGTTGGCATATCTCTGTAATATCAGCACCGCTAAAGCCTTGAGTGTATTTTGCAAGGGCTCTCAAATCAACATCTTTGGAGACAGGTGATTTTCTCATGCAGGCCTTGAAAATCTGATGACGGGAGTCTTCATCTGGCAGAGGGATATAGATCAACTGATCAAGACGCCCTGGCCGAAGAAGTGCTGGGTCTATAATATCAGGCCTGTTAGTCGCTCCAATTATGAAAACAGTCTTCTTTGCAGTCATGCCATCCATTTCAGTCAAAAGTTGGTTCAGAACCCGATCAGCAGCACCACCCGCATCTCCCACACTGCTTCCCCTCTGTAACCAGAAACAAAAGATTGCTTGTGAGTTGTGATTAATACTTCAGAATGGTACAGACGCACAATTGTAAGGCACCAATTGTCAGGGTAATCTTTTCTGTGGTGGTCAATTTTTACGGTGCATTCAGTCCTGGTGGTGTAATAACAACTTTAAAGTGCAGTCTATAATATTTCTTCAACATGAAAAAGAAAAAATAATGTGTACAGTCTTAATTAAAATACATAGAGAACATGAAGGCAGCACCTGTGTTGCAATGGAGTCGAGCTCATCAAAGAAGAGGACGCATGGTGCGGACTGTCTGGCCTTGTCAAAAATTTCTCGAACATTGGCTTCACTCTCCCCAAACCACATGGTAAGCAGTTCAGGTCCTTTAATACTTATGAAATTGGCTTGACATTCATTAGCAATTGCCTTGGCCAGTAGTGTTTTCCCACATCCAGGAGGTCCATAGAAAAGAACCCCTTTCGACGGTGACATGCCAAATTTCTCAAACTTCTCTGGATGCTCCACAGGATATTGTACGGTCTACAAGAAAGAAGGTGAGTTATAATAAAACATTTGCAAACCTCGAAGATAAGCAAAACATACAGCTAAACCCAATTTGCTACCTCTTGAAGCTCCCTCTTAACGTTTTCAAGCCCTCCAATATCCTCCCAGCTAACGTTGGGCACTTCTACAACCTGCTCATAAAGGGAAAAAAAAGAGTACATGATGTCATAAGAGAAACATGTAATGGACTCATCGACTGCCAACATTGGGTATAATAATCCACTTACTGTCTCGCGCAAAGCAGATGGGTTGCTTGTCCCAAGAGCAGTATGGAAGTGCTCGTTTGTGACAGCCATTGAATTCAGTATCTCAGCATCAATAGTTTCATCTTCCAAGTCAATCACGTCCATCTTTTCTCGGATGCACTGAAGTGCAGCTTCAGTGCAGAGAGCAGCTAGGTCAGCACCAACGTAACCATGCGTATCTTTAGATATCCTTTCTAAATCAACCTGCAAAAAGACAAATTTATTAATATCGATTTGCTTATAACATACCAAATGCAAAGACTTTAAGGACTCAGCAGGCCTTACATCATCAGAGAGCTTCATGTTTTTGGTATGAATACGAAGAACTTCAAGACGTCCAATTTCATCGGGAACACCAATGTCAATTTCCCTGTCAAACCTACCAAACCTTCTCAGAGCTGGGTCAATGCTGTTTGGGCGATTGGTAGCCCCCATTACAATGACATGGGCCCGAGATTTCAGTCCGTCCATGAGAGTCAATAGCTGTGACACAATCCTGCGCTCAACTTCACCATTAGTTTTCTCTCGCTTGGGAGCAATTGAATCGATCTCATCAATGAAAATGATTGACGGGGCATTCTTCTCAGCCTCTTCAAATGCCTTCCTGAGATTGCTTTCACTCTCTCCAGCCAATTTGGACATAATTTCTGGCCCATTAATACAAAAAAAGAAAGCACCCGTCTCATTAGCAACAGCCCTAGCAATTAGAGTCTTTCCAGATCCTGGGGGTCCGTAGAGTAAAATACCCTTGGGCGGTTTCACCCCAATAGATTTAAAAAGTTGAGGATGCCTTAAGGGCAACTCCACCAATTCACGGATCTGAGCCATCTGCTTCCTAACGCCACCGACATCATCATAGCCAACTTCATCCAGCCTATCCTCATCCTCCCTTCTAATGGGCTCGCCCTCGCAGAAAACTTCCGTGTCAGGAGCAACAATACAATAATCCCCAGGGTCAGTCTCAATGACTTTAAATTCTACACTTCTCATTCCTCCTCTAACAAGAAAGTGATCCCCCTTCCTTACTGGACGATAGGCCTCCATAAAGTAAGCTGCAACCAAAAGTTGGCAATTGGAATTGAGCATTTTAAACCGGAAAAAGGACAACAGAAGACTGTCCCTAGTAGAACGCCACAGAGCATCTTACACAGGTTACAATTAGATGAACATAAGAACGTTCTTAGATGGAAACACCAGTGAAACACCACATATATGACAAACCAAGGACATTAATTTCACAGAACAAAGATATGTTTGCGCAAAGTTAGTGTGTATAGCAAATGGACCATGCTATTTCACACAAAAAGGACGTCCATTTACTAAGTGTTACTAACTTATTACCCTTAAGACCAGAGAAAGCTCCAGGAAACCAACACGTCAATGCTATGCAAACATTAGGCTTAAGGACTTACGTTTGAGGTAAGCATCAAACAGATCTCCAGTGACACCTTCTATGGTATCATCCAGCGGCAATATATGGACACGCTTCCCGTACTTGACATCAGGGCACTGGTGTACAGACACAACATCTCCAAGACGAACCCTCAGGTTTGATCTAACAACCTTGTTCATTCTGATCTTTGGCTCTTCACATGTATCGTCAGCAAGGGCAATGCAGACAGTGTCCTTCCTTTTCTTTCCCTGGAAACGAAACAGTACCATGAAAGAAAAAATTATAGAAGTTGACATAAAATTTGAGCGCCATTCAGTATACTAAGAAATTCACACAACACCATTCGTATTCGCTAAATAAAAGAGTGCACAAAAATGGCTGCAACAGCCCTACAAACCCTCCTAGTCTACGTTTCCCCACCTTACAGATTGAGATAGCTGCAAGTAAACGCCTTGCATCGTAGATGTGGTTAGACAGCAAGAGAACACTAACAAATAAAGGTTCAACAAGCTGCCTGAATCCTAGCCCAAACAATAGCAGCAAAGGCAAAGTGAGAATAATGCTAAAACAGTGACTTTCTGGGGAAAGAGTAGAACAGCATCAAGCAGACTACATTATCTTAAAACAATGAATGTTTGAACTCAATTTACATTAGGATGTTCAGACTAATTAAACTAGTGGTAGAACACATGCATGTCGATATTCGTTTCAGTTTCGTACAGCCTCCAGAGTGAAAAAACAAAATTGTCTTTCAATTACATACATCATATATCCTAATCACCATAGAAGATATACAGCTACTTATTATAATTTGAGTAGATCAAACAAAAGATTGATCTTTCTTAATTCTCACCAACAAACAGAAAAAACATCTTTAGAATTTTTCATTCTCGAATTTTAAAAAGGAAAAAATTTGGCTGCTAACCCGGTTGGAGGAATCTTCCTTCTACCCCCTATATAGTGACAATCAATCGTCTCTAAATGTTTCTAGTGGCTTTTATTTAGTGACGCTAAAAAAATGCTGATAATAATTGTTCCTGAAAGTGTTAGAAGAAAAGTCGCTAGAAACATTTAGCAACTATTAATTGTCACTATACACAACCCGGGTAGGAACCAAAGTTTTTTCTTTTAAAAAAGGTGAAACTGGGTCACAACTCTCTTGTACATCCCTAGGTACAATCAACATTGACACATGAATTCCTCCATCCACAAAGTGAATTACCTGTAAGACCAACTGAGAACAGATGCCTTGTAAACATACAAGCCAAGAGTACAAACACTAGGCAACCCAATTCATCAATCTAAATTCTGAACAGACTGAAGTCAAACAGCAATGACTGATTTATGAGTATGGGGTTTGGCAAGTCAACATTTAGCTAAATCTGCCCTAGGAAATCGTAGAAAGTCAAAAGATAGAAGATCCAATAGGACGGAGGAAGTAATAGTGCATGGGTCTAACAATGTCTTATTCTTCTTTTTTCCTTTCTCTTTTTTTTCTTTTTTCTTTTTTTTTTTATTCTTACCAAAGAAAAAACTTCCCACTTTGCCTACTCGAAAATCAACAGTAGCACATTAATTCCTCCATCCTCAAAGTCAATTACATATGAGACCAACCAAAAACAGTTTCCAGGAAAACCCAAGAATACAAACTTACCCAATTCATAAAACTAAGAATACAAACCCTAGAACACCCAATCAATGAAATCTGAAAAGACTAGTAAGGGCGCTAAGAGAAAATTGCACAAAATTAAAAACCTTGATCAGAATGGTGTCGCCTCGGAAAAGCTGGAGCTTTTCCATGGTGGAGGGGTGCATCGCCACCACGGAGTTGTCGTCGTTGACCGCCTCGTCCACCACCAGCCTGTTCGGCGACTTCTTCCGCTCCAGTATCGCCGTCGAAAAGTCCTTCTTTGGCCCTCCTTTCCTGCAAAATTGACACACACAGAGCCAACATTATAGTTGTGATCGATTGGTTTTCAGCCCGAAAGAGTCAACGGCAACTTGAGTCGAGGGGCGGGACTTACGATTCGGATGATTCGCCCTGGGTACTCATATTGCGATGTGTGATGATCAGAATCTGGAGAAGAAAGTGTGTGATTAGATTGGATGGGTAGGTTTTGAGAGCGAGAGAGAGAGAGAGAGAGAGAGAGAGAGAGAGATGGGTGAGACTTGTGCGTGCGAGTTCTGACCTACCCAACTGATATTTATAGAGAGAGGCTTTTCTTTTCCTTTCCTTGTTAGCATGGAATTGGATGGTAAATGTAATTCCTTTTTTTGTCTGTATTATTTAGGTGAATGCATCTAAAATTACTTTTTTTTTATTTTTTTTTAGGTTTTATTTATTTATTGTGGAGGTCTAGTACAGTGTGCATTATTAAAGTTTTCTCGTCTTTGGAATTGGAATGAATTGCAGTCCCCATGTACGTTGAACTCTCCGGGTGACGGGTGTGCACATTGGCGGTCTTGGACAGGCTCAAGGCTCATCTTAGCTACTCTGCCCATCAGGTCTTCTAAGCCCATCATATACGGGCTACAACTCATCAGCTCTCAAGTCCGGTTCATGACGATTTCTCTTCCCCTTTTTCTCGGGTGGGAGGGGGTGCTCGGGAGAACAATATACACATATGTTTATATCTTTTAGGATTAGTCCCATTTTTCTCTCTCGTACTTTGACCATTTTTTATTTCAGTCCATTTACTTCTGAATCGTTGAAACCTGTCTTTGTACTATGCTCCGTTACCAATTTAGTTCCTCCGTTGTTTTCACAATTAACTTGAGGGCTAGATTGATTATTTCATGCCTTTAAGGGAAGAAAAAAAAAGGCACATGACATTCACATGACACTCCTTCGTTGTTGCAATGACCGCTGTCGGGCCACCATTGTCGCACACCGCGTCCCCTAACAAACCCACCCCGCCATCACTGCTTCCACACCCATCAACCCCCCTTCCCCCTATCCCCTTCCCAACCATCACCATTTATCACCACCACCCATCAAACTGCCTTGACACCAGCACCCGCATCCCCTTCTCAACCGTCACCATAAATACCACCAAATCAATCCGCCAACACTAGCAACACCAATTTGCTACAGTCAGCACTAGCACCACCAATCCATCGCCACCAACACCTTACACATCAAATCAAAAAGGAAATGAAAAGGAAATAATCAACCAAGAAAAAAAACCAATATAGGGTGAAGTAGGCAGAAGCGAAGTGGTATGGGGGTGCAGTGGATAATAGTGATTGGCGGTGCTTGTGGTGTGGCGACGGATTTCGCAGCATCACGATGTGGATCTAGTCGTGTGGCGGCGGATTTGACATCTTTACGAAATGGATCTGGTGGTGTAGCAGCGACAGTAGTGAGTTTTGAATGATGGAGGGTTTATTAGTGGTGATAGTGGTGGTAGAATGATGACGGCAAAGGTGGTATGGGTTGATGGTGTTGCTTGGCGCAAAAACATTTATATAGGGCTAATTACAACTATGTCTCTGAGGTTAGGATATAATTACAGGTAAGGTCAATAGTTTGGACAAATTACATTTATGTCCGTTGACCAGATGAAAAATACAAATACATAACGGTTTGCAACAAAAAGACCAAATTGCCCATGATTTAGGAACACAAATTTTCAAATGCCATTCAGTTATCTCTTCAAATTAGGGTTCCATTCAGTTTCAAATTAGGGTTTCATTTGTTCAAATTAGGGTTTCAAGTTTTCCAAATTAGAGTTTCAAAACTCTAATTTGACAAATTAGGGGTTTCAAAGCCCTAATTTTTCAAATTAAGGTTTCATTTGTCAAATTAGGGTTTTAGGGAAACACTGATGAATCCTATTTTAGGATTAGGGTTTTAATTAGTCTCCCTTCCCCACGCCGGCGCCGACACTTCCCTCCCCACCCCATTGCTGGCCCCCTTAACAACTCACGGCAGCACCGTTTCCCCCGTCGCCACCTCAACGACTCACGGTAGCCCCGTTCACCCGCGCCGCAGCAATAACCCATACTCACCCTCAAATCCATGACCCACGATGGCGTCGCTGCAACAACCCAGACTCACCCTCAAATCCACAACCCACGCCGACGCCGCAGCCGGCGTCCTCTTCCTCAGCCGGCGCTGCTCGCGATTGTTCTGTTTTGTGTTTTTCCGGCAGATCTGCTAGGGTCTTCTTCCTCTTCAAATTAGGGATACTGTCGGAGTCATCGGGGCCCACCGGCGAGGTCCAGCCAGGACGACGATGGGAGGGCGGAGAGCATTTGCTCGAGGAAGTCGTCGTGGGACGATGTCGCGGGATCGAGGAAAGGCTGGCTTGCCATTTACAGCTGTTGTTGGCCCAGTTCTTGAAGCTGGTTCAAGGCTGCATAGCTTGGAAATCACGCGCACAAATTACAGAAAAAGAGAGAGTCAAGGGGAGTTGGAGAGAAAGAGAGATTAAAAATTAGGGTTTTTTTTTATTAAAACCAAAAAAAAAAATAAGGGTTTAAATATGTACTAAGGGTAGTATTGATATTTTAGAAACACATAACATATGACATAATCAAAATGTATGATTTTTTAACGGACGGAGGACGGAAGGACACGGCTGATACTTTTTGAAACTTAGTGTCTTTGACTGTAATTATACCCTAACCTCAGGAACATAGATGTAATTAGCCCTAATTTATACCAAAAGCTAAAATTCGGAATTTGTCATATGTGAAATGTACTTTTTCGAGAACAAAAGTTTATGAGTAAACTTGTTAAATTAATACTTCCAATGACTAATGGTTTTGAAGTTTCTCAAAAGGACTATACTGGAATGTAGTTTGCTTCTTTTGTTCTATTTTAGTAGAACTGTGTCTGTGTGTGTACAGGAAAATCTTGGTGGCAAAACGGTAGAATCTTGAAGAGAAGAAGAAAAAGGTTGCTTACTAAATACTGATGCTAAACGTAATCATATACACGTCATTTGCATTTGAGTTGGCTATTGAATATATAATAATATAATAATACTAAACGTAATCATATACACGTTACGTGTGTATAAAGAATGATATTGTACCTAATTACACAAACAAAACAAAAAAAAAAGGATTGTGGATGAGCTTTTACGGACTAGGCAAGCTTATAAAAGATTGACACTCTATATGGTTATCCAATTCCTCTAATTACAAGGTGATTTGATTTTAGAGTAAATGAATTTTTTTTCTCTTTTTTGTTTGTTCAGTTTCAAAAGCTTTTTACATTTTTTTTTATACTCAAAGTCTTACCACTTTTTAAAAACCTCACCGCTCTTCTCTCGCGCCTGCCATACCCTCTTCTCGATCTTCTTTGTTTGTAATGTAGTTGATTTTATTATTTTCACATGTAGAGTTGACATCCAAATACAATGTTATTTGATTGTTAAACTCAAATTTGCTAACCAAAGAACAAAATTGAGTCACAATTAATTCTTTTAAAAATAGAATTATTTTTAACAAATATAAAAATATGAAAACGAATACGACAAATTTGCAAACAAAGCAACACGTGAGTTTAGCATCACGCTTAGTTCTCACGAGCTCAACCTATTGATCTCATGCAAACTACGGGTTTATTTGAGCATAAGTTGCATAATTGCATTATTTTCAAAAAGTTCAATTACAAATTAATGATGTTCACCTTTGCGTTTCAGTATTACAGTTTTAATGATATAGTGTCTAATCATATTGGATGGTCAGAATGGTGGGTAAACTGAATATTTATTATCTTATATTTCCAAAACATACTCAAATCGACATTAAGTTTGAATTATGGCCGGAAGTGACAATAACATGTTTTAACAAGGAACACTAATGCCCAGTAACCGCCATCGTAATTATAAATTAAGGTCTCGTTTGTTAACTTTCTTTTTTTCCGTTCCTTTTTTGTCCTGAGAGACAAAAACATAAACATAGTTCTAATATGAAGGTTAAAAAAAGAAGAGAATGCATTTAGCAAACCAAATTTGGCTATTCAGTGTATATGGACTACCATATTTAACTTAACTTTTTGTCGAATCCCTTTTAACTCTAGGAGTATTGTTCAACAAATTCTTAGCCTAACAATCGATATCATTTCGAGTAGCCGAAAGCCTTGCCTCAACCTAATTGTCGGCCTCCAAGAAAACAAATATGCACCTATGGATAGAGACACCAAAATTCATGTCATACATTCAGTAAATATACCTTGTACATGTGCAAATACATCAGTTGTAGGAATTTTCATGGCTTGTAGCTATAGAAAGAAATCCTAAGAGCACGCAGATCAAGGCAACGGTGAATGACGGGGACACGTGTCTGGAGTTTGGGTTGGGGTTGGGGTTGACAGAGTGTTGGTGTATTTTGATTTTGATTAGCTGCTTTTATTTTTCTTTTTCTTTTTTTAGTATTTAGCTTATTTCTAGTTGATAATTATCCTGTTTTAGTAGGCTGTTATCTTGTACACCCCCTATTCCACATAATTTGATCAACTTTTTTTGCACGCAGATTAAGGATTTAAGTCATATATTGTGTGTTTCTCATTCGACCATTTAGAGAGAGGAGGGGAAGAAATTGGGCCAGGAGAGAGAAAATGGCTTAGTGGAATGTTAAATGTGGAGAAACAAATGGATAAAAAAGTGTAAGAAAGTGGGTCAGGAGAGAGAAAATAAGTTGATAGAGATTTAAACGTGAAGAAGAGAGAGAAATAGAATTTAAAAAGTATAAAAATGGTAAATATGTAAAAGTACCTACACAATTTCTTTTAATTTGGAAATGAGCAATTTTGTGGGACGACCCAAAAAGAAAAGTTGATCAAATTGTGTGAGACGGAGAGAGTATTTAGCTAATTACTGTATATCAATAGAAAAAATATATATCTTATCTATTTGTAGGTTTTTTGTTTTGTCGCTTTTGTAGTAGGATTTTTATTTTCTTGTTATTCCTATCAGATGTGGATGTCATTTATGAGTCTTTACTTGCCTATCTGGACATGTTTGTGACCTTATTCTTATCCTTGGTATATATTTTGAATCTTCAAAAAAAAAAAAAAAACCTAAGAGCAGGCTTGGGATTTGTTTGCTAAAATGGGTAAAACACTAGATTTGGTTATGGGGCTAGGTTGTTGGGCGAATCCGACTCAGACTCAGCACAAGCTCTTGGATTACTACATATTATGTTACGGTGGGTTCATAAACAAAAGCTAATGCCTATTTATTTATGTTATAACAAATTTTGAAACTTTCTTTTGGATGTCAGACACTGATGATATTATGGATAAAGTGGCGCCCATTTTATATGACTTTGCTATCATACGACATTATATTTTACTATTTTTGTATTAATTGAACTAACATCGATCAAATAAAAGAAGTAAGAGACCAAGGGAAGTTCGCATCTCAGTCTCGAATAAAGGTCTATCAAGATTAGGTACATGAGAGCATACTTAATCGGAACCTTAATAAGAATCCTTGCATCCTATTACTTGCTAGTGAAATCATACTTCGGTTTCTGCACCTATTTTGTAAGTCACAATTATATTATAACCTACTAAATATTTGTATAATCTTATGGCAATGTGGAAAATTGTGTTTGAACTATTGTTACGATGTCATTCTCTCTCTCTCTCTCTCTCTCTTTTAAAAAAAGGGAGGAGGAAAAGTGAGAACTAGTAACAACCAGGGGCGGATCCAGAAAGCCTAATCGAGGGGGGCCAAAAAGGTATTAAAAAATTGATGGCTAACATAAAAAAATTGCTCAATTTGACTACTAATTATTAAATTTTGCTTCTCATAATGATTTATTTAACTTGGTAAGGTTAATCAAGAACGAATTACTAATCTTGCATGAAGAAGCTTAACTATAGATGAATTACTAATCTGATTCTTAACTGTATAAGTATAATAGTCACATATAAGTTAACAGACTATAAGAATTTAAACTTCGAAAAAAACTAGCGTTGATCAATTCGTGTTTTTTCGTGATCAAGAGATTTGAAATATAAAATTTGGAAGAACGGAGATGGAGCAAGAAAATGAGAAAGAAGAAGACTATAACGACCAGTGGCATAAAGAGTGAAAAATACAACAAAAAGAAACCCTAATTAACTAACGTTGCGAGATAATGGCATTTGTGTAAATATGAAAAAAATCCAAAAGTTGGGGGGTGCCGTGGTACCCCCGGTCATGCAAGAGATCCGCCCATGGTAACAACTATCATAATTAGAAACTAAGGCCTCTTTCGGTAACGTGTATTCTTTTTTCTCACAAAGATCAGGTTAAAAACATCAGTATGATCTGTATGTTAAAGAAATAACTGAATGTATTTAGATTATTACGACTTTTGAGTGGACATGTTATTCCTGTTTTTTCTTCATATAAGTTGACTTAATACCAAAAACAAGTGTCAGTTGCAAAATTACGAACCATAAGTACCACGACCGAATCCAATTTGAAAGACCAAATTTAGATGATTATCATATAGTACTATATAAAAAAAACCATGCCAGTGCTCATCATCCCTATTGCCAAGAGACTTGTTAACAATTTGGTACAGTTTGTTTGGACACTTTCGAGCCGTTTTATTGATAGTCAGCCCAAAAGGTACCTTTGATACTTATCCAACAAGAAATCCATCTAGAAAGGGCTTGTCCAAGCAACACAATTTGGCTCTACGCAAAATTTTACCTTTTACACTTAACAAGGATAAGAGATTTTTTTTTGTTTTGTTTTGTTCAAAGCTACTTGTTTTTCGTGAGAGCGTAATGAAAGCAGTAAAATTCATAACTTGAAACCTTATATTGTTTTTACTCACTAGTCGCTGCTAAATTCTACAAATTCAACTATAATGAATCACAGGAAAGGATCTAGATCTCTTATCCAATCTAAAGGTTACAACTGGTTGCTATCCCATCCTGACTACGCACATTCGGACCGCTGCTATCTCAACCTGGCAGCATACATTTTGACCGCTGCTATCCCAATTTAGCTGTGCACATTAGACTGTTTCTATCCCATTCTGGCTACGCACTTTTTGACCGCTCTTGGATCCCCTTCCCATAACAAATCAACTTCTCAACAGTCAATTTTCAACCCCCTATTTAAATTGGTCGAAGTGAAATGCTCGCTCAAGTCACATGCGTTTTCTCTCTTTCCTTTTTTTCTACTTCTCTTCTCGGCTAAGAAATAACCTTGACACTGCCTCAGCCTTCCCCCAAGGGTTGGCCTAGGTCTTCCCTTGATTATCTTCACGACGTTCGCCTCCGCGACACCAGTTGTCGAGCCCGAGCATCGTCTCGCATCACGCACCCCTGGCACGACACCGCTTCCATGACAGCCATCGCTGTGCTCGTGTGTCGTCACTGCATTACGTGCCCCCGGCACGATACCGGACTCAAAGACACCCGTTGCCGCACCCGTGCAAAGTTTCCATGTCACGTGTCCCCAGCACCACATACATCCTCCACGCCCATGCATCGTGTTGCTTATACAGTCGCGCGCCCTTGCACGAGACTATCTCCGTCAGGGAGCTCTAAGTGCTCTGGCATGAGGGCTCCCCTCCCACCAGGTAGGCGACTCCTTCGGGACACTACCTCGGCCTGTCAGGTACGCGACTCCTCCAGGACACTATCTTGGTGTGCTTCGAGTGCTCCGACGCAAGGACTCACCTGGCCTACTGAAAAGGCTCGCTCTCTAAGACACTATATCCGCCAGGGATCTCCAAGTGCTCTTGCATGAAGACTCCCCTTTCGCAGGTAGGTGACTCCTTCAGGACATGCCTCGACCCGTGGGGTGGGCGACTCCTCCGGGACACCATCTCGGCGTGTCGAGCAGGCGACTCCTTCTGGACACTACCTCGGCCTATCAAGTAGGCGACTCCTTTGGGACATTACGTTGGCACGCTCTGAGTGCTTCAACATGAGGACTCACCCGCGGGACAAGCTCGTCTTTAAGATATTATATCCGTTAGGGTGTCTGCATGACTAGTATACGTGCTCCGGCACTAGGGGTTCTTCATCGGCATCCCTAGGGACTATGACCTCAGGTCACTCTGAGATGGGAGCAGGTCTCTAGAGGGCATTGCGCCTAGTCTGCCTGACAGTTGGGCATCGGGCCTTCCCCACCGCTGTCAGGTCCTCAGTGTCTCTCGACGCCCTGTGAAACTCTGCAAAGGCTTTGGATTGATGGCTAGATCAAGGGAGTGCTCTGGCCACACTGCACTGTGCGAGCTAGTCTTTTCAGACAAACAGAGCGACGATGTAAGAAGCAAGGCGGGTGAATATGCGATCCAATAGTTCGTGGAGCACCAGCATCTATGTGCCCCTTAATTGGTGAAATGTCACTCCTGGCGAACGCCATGTGTCATTTGATTACATCATCATCTCAACCCCTATAAATAGTTTGAGAATTCATTTGGAAGACGACACATTTTTTAGAACTCATTTTCACTTCCTCACTCTAGAATTCTAGAGCTACAGAATTCTAGAGAGAGAAACATATAGGACCTCGACGCTGAACCTGGACTCTGGACCTAAGCATTAGGCTGTGTATTCACTGTGCGCCTTCGCCCTTGCATCATTGTCTCTCCTCAGGCTCTGTCTGGCAAGCCCTTGGTCTTTACCCTTACTCCATCTTTGCTCTGTCCCGCATCAGCATACTTTACATCTGACTCGGACTGCATTTCTTATAGCACCTCCACGTCTACTGCAATCTCACTTCCATGGCATTGACATCATAACTTTAAGGTGAACTTTAACTTCATTCATCCTCTCCTCGAAGAGAAGGGAAAAATCGTCCTTATTCACAAAACCAACATTTTGCTAGAAACACTTCAGGGGGTTTGAGAATGTTGGGAAAATATATCCGACATTCCAAGCACATTGGACAACTACGAACTATGTCGAGTGTGTACCAACAAATAATGTCTATTGGAAAACAAACTCAGAATGGCCTTAATGAACACTGCACTACTTGATGGATGTAATATTGTAGATTAAACTTTACTTTGGTGGTGCCAGTACACCTATGAACCATGTTTGGAAGTCATAATGTTGCTTCACTCTGTGGGTTGTAATAGATTAATGAAACTCACGCCTGTCATGATTATTCTCTAAAACAATGTAGAAACTTGTTAACTTTATCACTTTTTTTATGCCACATAATTCAAGTAAAATAAAGAGTTTAAATCACATAATTCTTTAACACGCTAACTATTGTTTACCTAAATAATATTGAGTGATTCTGGACCAGTGATTTAATGATATACAACCGTCAAATATATTAAGTTATAATTCTTGCCTTTCTTAACACCTCTTTTTACCACGTCAGTCTTTCTTGATTCAACGGTCTTTGGTGGTCGAGGCCAAAGACTCAAAAGAACACAATATTTTTTTTTTAGTCAAAACAAGATAAAACAACTCATGTTGTCTGTGTCATAAGATGTAATATATATTGCAACAACATACAAAAGAATGACCACAATTTAACTCTTTAAGTTTCCATCAAACAGTTGTACTGACTAACATAAATAATACTATTGGGTAACTTTTATAACATTGTAAAAAGTTATTAAGTTCTATATTTTCGATAATCATAATTATCAAGCTATTTTCAGTAATTGATTAAACATATATATATATATTTAGAATAAACTAGTATCAGCACTCATTAGTTCACGCAATGCTCGGCAGGACCGGCGAATGTATTTAACGGATATGCACTACATGGTAAAGATTTGCTGCGAGTGAAGTATTTAGAATCCAAGCAATGTCCAATTTCTTAAAGAAGACGAGCTTGTACAAGAAAATACAAAAGCACAGAAGAAAGAGAAAAAGGAAAAGATAAAAGATGAAGAAGATTTGGAACAAAACAATCCTCGATTAGTACAAAATACCAAAAAAAGCGGGTCAAAAGAGCCTCCTATATTCCCACTGCTGCTCGCTTCACTCCCTTCACTTCCCCCCTCTTCTCTCTTTCTCTATCTGCACAGTCTCCCTCACTCAGATCCAGGTTACTCTCTCTCTCTCTCCCTCCCTCCCTCCCTCTCTCTCACACACAGAGAGACAGAGAGAGTGAAAGACTGATCTCAGGTACGCTCTCAGTAACAGCTTTGAGGTTTTTTTATCGGGGTTCTTGTGATAGTCGTTAAATAATATGTTAATTTTATAGTTTATTGTATTAGATGTATGAAACGCATTGATGATGAGCAATTTATTTGGGTTTTACTTACTTTCTCAAATATGTCCAAGCTGTGGGGTTTCTTGGTTTATGTTTAAGCTAATGGTTCACTATTGAGACGCAGGAGCAAAAGAACTAGCAATCAGAAATTTGGAAAGTAGATGGTTTACGTATGCATTTATTCTTTGCGGAGCAGAGATTAATGCTTTCTTGGACCCAAAAGCTGTTGCTTTCTGTCTGTTATTTGGCAAATGTAACTTAATTGATTAAGTGCTGGAATCTTATATTGGGAGTTGTCGTCTAGTTATCGTTAGTAGTTTGAATTTCTTAATTATATCTTAATTATGTTTTCTTTGGCTAAATGTGTTCGTTCAGTTCAAGAGGATGTTACTGGAAGTAGTAATCAGCAGCACTCCTGAGTCCTGACAGTTTAAGAACTTCAATTGGGTGCCATAAAGAAGAAGCATATTGCAGGATGCTACTTTGTGCAATTTAAGATACCCTTCGCTAGGTAAGATGGAAGAAATTCAGATTCAATCAGATAACTATCGGTCTTCGTCATCTTCAGCAAGTAGTCCCGCGAGTAGGGTGCCATCAAGTAACTTTTTCTATTTACGAAAACCTGGCTCGCTCAGACAGCCCATATCATTTGAGGACTCGCCAGACTGGGATGATACGGATATTGAGGTTAGGGTGGAGGAAGGAGGTGACTCTATTCATGCTGCCACTACTCCAGCCTCCCCGTCTCTCTCGAAGTATAATAGTGGGTCATTGCCGTCGCCCCCATTACCAGAGGGTGCAGTAGTTGCAAGAAAAATTGCGGGGGCCTCTGTTGTTTGGAAGGACTTGACTGTTACGATAAAGGGAAAGAGGAAGTACTCGGATAGGGTTCTGAAGAGTTCGAATGGATATGCATTACCGGGGACAATGACAGTAATCATGGGTCCTGCAAAGTCGGGAAAATCAACGCTGTTGAGGGCCCTTGCAGGTTTGTACCAGAAATTTTATGGCCATTACTATGTCTTTTTTGTGTTGCCCTATGTGCATTTGGCTGGACATATCTGCAAGGTCCTTCTCTGTAATTTATGAAACTGAATTTCTCCCACCTGTACAATTTGGCTAATGATCTAAATTGCTTTTTTAATTTAGGAAGGCTGGATGATTCAGATAAAATATATGGCGAGGTGTTTGTGAATGGGGCAAAATCGCGCTTGCCATATGGGTCTTATGTAAGTTCTACAAATACAACTTGTCACTGAGTAAATCATTATTAGTTTATTGCATTTTTCCCACACTGAATGCGTGTCTTCTTTCTTTGGTACTTGTACGCCATATTCCCTCCGGAATGTTGCTGAGCATTCATGTAGCACCAACTTTTCCCCTGGAAAAGTACTTTTGGAATACATGACACTGATGATAACTCTTTAGCAGAACCATCAAATTGAGTTGGTTTTGGAGTTTATCAATAGTAAACCACACTTCATCACTAAACATCCATCAAGCTTTTGTTTAGTAATCTTTGGATCAGACAGTTGAAATAAAGCTTTTGATATAGATGTATATGCTCTGAGCGTGCAAGTTTTGTTGCACATCTATACATCTGACATTCTGTATCTATCTATACCTATATGTATATCTATACTACTTATAAAGGGAATAGCCCTTCTGGTGTAACATCTTTTTTAGTGTGCCACTTGTTCTTGAGCAACAAGTGGCACACTAACTAAGTGACACATGGCACTCAATAATATTAAATATATAAGCTTTGAAAAAAGTGGTAACTACTTTTTGGTAACCAACTTTGCAGATACATTTCATGTGCCACAAAATCTAGTCATCTTTATAGCTCTAGTTTTTTAAACCCAAAACCATTTCCCCCCTTAAAGTCTACCGTGGTTTTTCTTCTCATTTGACTTATATGTATATCTATACTACTTACAAAGGGAATAGCCCTTTTGGTGTTACATGCTTTCTTGAGCAACAAGTGGCACACTAACCGAGTGACACATGGCACTCAAGAATATTCAATATGTAAGCTTTGGAAAAAGTGGTAACTACTTTTTGGTAACCAACTTTGCACATGCATTGCATGTGCCACAAAAGCTCGTCTCTTTTATAGCTCTAGTTTTTTAAACCCAAAACCATTTCCCCCCTTAAAGTCTACCGTGGTTTTTCTTCTCATTTGACTTCTTTGAGCATTCTGGATATTGTATTCATAAATGATTAGGAAGTCCAAGGGTGCCCCTTGCTGCTTCGATTCTTCACAATCTTCGGTTGTTGAATTGTTACTGCATTAAAAGAAGAATTGCTTCTTTTGATTGTTATGCAGGTACTAAGGTTTTTTTATTGTACTAATACATCAAAAATTACTCTTTGACTTCAAAATGACCTAGGAATAATGGTCGCGATGTAAGAGGGTGGTCATGGAATGCTTTGTGCTTGTTGATGATGCCATACGAACTTCTTTTGGAAAGTGATACATTTCTTAGGAAGACAAAGGATACAAGCAATTTTAGACTAGGCCATTTTATTGCAGGCCTTATAGCCCACCTACTCTCTATTTGCCTGTCTCAAGGACCGAGCTCTGAAAATTCTGGTAGTTGTGTATGATTCTCTATGGATGCCTGAGCTTGTTGGAATTCCAGCTCTTATTGTATATCGATGAGGAAGAACATCATACTTCTCTTCAGCATGAAATTTTTTACTCATAAACAACACGCGACGGCTTTTCCCGACCACCAGCTTCTGTTATGCCCTCTCCTCAGGGTTCTTTCGTTGTATGTTATACTATGGTTGCATCAAAACATGCCTTACTACTTCCATAGTACTGCATGCTTGTTATCTTAGGAGTTGGTTTCTGGCTCTCCCATATGACGATTTGCGTATTGATGGTTACGCTGACAGTGTCAGGAGGAAGGGGGCTGCCATCAGATCTGGTCTTTTAGATGTTGGCTTTCTCGCGTAATTTTGGTGTTAAAGCCAGTTTGGTGTATCCGAATTTGAGTCATGTGGTCAATGTTTCGGGTTAGAGGGAGGGAAAAGACACCTTGTGGAGAATGTGTGGCTGAATCTTTTACCTGACTCTTGTAGGGCTCTATCCACACATTATAAATATGCAAGAAGCTTGTGTTTAGTTCAAACTCATAATTGGGATGCAAAGACAACCAATTGAGAGTATATTCCTATTTTGATGGTTGCTACATTCTACTGTGAAATTATACCGATTTTCACGTGGGTTTCTTGTTGATTCACAGGGATTTGTTGGGAGGGAAACTACCCTTATTGGATCTCTTACTGTGCGCGAGTTCCTTTACTACTCAGCACTGCTTCAGCTTCCGGGTTTCTTTTGTCAGAAAAAGGGTGTTGTAGAAGATGCCATCCTTGCTATGTCACTGGGTGATTATGCCAACAAACTCATTGGTGGACATTGTTACATGAATGGTCTTCGTAGTGGTGAGAGAAGACGTGTCAGCATTGCCAGGGAACTTGTAATGAGACCACAAGTCTTATTTATAGATGAGCCTCTTTATCATCTTGACAGGTTTGGTTTGATCTATTTACCCTGATTTAGAAATTGAAACCCCCACGTATATCTTGTATGTGCCATAGTTATCCTACTGACCAGCTTATTAGATTTTGCAAGAGTGAGAAAGATTGGTAATGCAAGCTTTCTGTTAAAACATCCAACATGAAACCATTTAGCAATAGGTGGAGAGGCCTATAGTAAAGCGCTAGTAATAATATCCTTTATTTGCGATCTTTATATTCTCAATATGCGCCCTTAGGTGTGGAGAAACTTCTTTTGAGTGGCCAGGCACGTGGACGAATTGAACTGGGTGGCGCTGGCCTGTTTTCTTTAAGATCTAAATTGCCTGCTCGATTGGCACATTTGTAAGGTTGCTCCGATGCACTGGAACAGCCTCCGTGCTATAGCAGGGGTAATCGGACACTGAAAACAATCTGAATCGCCTACGAGGGCCAAAGCTCTGCTTTGGTCTGCCACCGGGAGAGCCGTCTTGGGGACAAAAATGTATGAATTTAGTAGCTTGTAGCTGGGGTGGGTGGTTAACGAACCCCAATAGATGGGATGGAATTGTCTTAACTTGTCAACTTAGATTGATTAAAGAAGCATCATGTTTGAAATCAGATTTGTGTATGAATTAGGAACGACCTAATCCTCCTTTAAGGACACTACTCAGCACACACATTTTGATGTAACACTTCAGATGGAGGTAGCTAAGCAACCTGTAAAGATACATCGGGTGCGGTCAGATTTTAATAAAAAGATCTTTATTCCACTAGCATCGATTTGGACTACATTCCCGGTAGACACCCCATTTTTGTAGTCTTTTTATTTATTTACTATTGTAGGGCTTTATGGGTATGTCTAATCCTCCCCAGACCCCACCTGGGGCTAGCCGTGCTTGATGGGTTGGATCAACCTGCTCTAATGCCATATTAAAGCATCCTGCTAGAAACCAATTCGCCATGGGTTGAGAGGCTCAGAAGGGTTATATGCTAAAAGGCTAGGCCTCATATGCCGATTTGGGATTTTATAATCTCAATAAGTTCTAAGATTTCTGTCTGCAATGCAGAAGCCATCATTTTATACTGCACATTACCCTAAAGAATCTTTTTTTTTTCAATACATTATTTGAGGAATTTGACTAATTTCATACTAAACAATTCAGGTGCTTGTAGACCTGTTTTAATAGATGTATTCATAGTGCAGCATAGTACATGCATCTTAAGTGTGCTGCTCATGTAGATCTTATCTTTTCCATTATTGACTTACCTTTGTGAGTTGTTGAAATGATGCCTCTCATAGTGTAATAGAGTCCTGGGCCATATTGAAGAAGTTGGGCGTTATGCACGTTTTAACTAATAGTTTAATATCTTCAGCGTATCTGCACTTCTAATGATGGTGACGTTGAAGAAGCTTGCAAGCACAGGCTGCACTCTTATATTTACCATTTACCAGAGCAGCACAGAAGTATTTGGCCTCTTTGACAGAATTTGTCTGCTTTCAAATGGAAACACTCTGTTTTTTGGAGAGACATTGGCATGTTTGCAGGTAAGAGAACTGCGTACATGATGCACATTTCCTTCTTCATTCTGGTCTGGCTAAAAAATTTGGGGCTGCTTTTTTTTTTGATAAGTTTACCCCTTTACTTGTAGATAATAGACATCTGATGCAAACTTTGACAATGTTAAAATCAGGTCATTTTTGCTCTAAGAATGTAGTATGCATTATGATCATTCAATCAATATGCTAAAATCAGAATCTTATTTGTTTTGGCATCCACTGCTCAAATTTGCTAGAGACTAACATATTTTTGTTGTGTAGCACTTTTCAAATGCTGGATTTCCTTGCCCAATTATGCAAAGTCCTACTGATCACTTTCTACGCGCAATTAATACGGACTTCGACAGAATTATAGCAATGTGCAAAAATTGGCAGGTATTCTTTTATTCTCGGTACTTTGCAATGATGATCATAATGGAGATGTATCTAGTGAGGCGGTTATTTAAGGTCATTCTGTTTCCTGGTCCGATTCAGAAGTTAGAATAGTTATTTTGATGACAAGTAATTCGTAGTTTCCCTGCTATAGTTGGCCTAGATGCAATTTTGTTCCCCCATTGTTCTCTTAATCTACATAGGGCCAATCCATTTTTACAGGATGATAATGGAGATTTTTCATCAGTCAATATGGACACTGCTGTTGCGATCCGCACCCTTGAAGCAACTTATAAATCATCCGCGGATGCTGCTACAGTTGAGACTATGATACTAAAACTGACTGAAAAGGTACGGACGATCTTCATTACCTTCTCAAGTACAATCGGCCTAGCTATATGTAACAAGAGCCAGTGCCCCGCCTTTAAGCCATTGTTATCTTGAGCAGTGTTGAGCCATACTGAACATGTGCATTAGGCTGACATCTTCATTTGTGCTGGTTCAATATGCAAGAGAAAAATAAATACATTTGACATGTACCTGCAAAAAGGTCATGAAATGATTGAATTGCAAACAAAATTCTGATGCTATTTGGACTCTTATGGAGAGGTTTTCTAGTTACTGCTAATTGAACTTGGAGTTGAGTTCGCTTTAGAGGCTTTTAGATGACTTCTAAGCTGAAAGTTCTAAGAATTCTAGTTTAACCTTCCTTTTAAAAAAATATGAGAAGGTCGTCGGAATCTCTGACTTCCAAGGATGTAAATACCTATTGTTGTGGTTTTTTTTCTCTTTATTTTTTTCATTTCAAGTTGGGTGCCAACAAAAGAAAATACTGAACACCACCTGGTGTCAAAATACTATCCTCTCTGCCTTTTCAATTTGTTATACGGAATTTTAATTGTGTTTTTACATAGATCTTCTTTTTTCAACTCGTGTTAACCTGCACCTGTTGCCACAGGAAGGTCCATCTCTCAAAAGCAAGGGAAAGGCAAGCAGTGCAACACGGATTGCAGTCTTGACTTGGAGATCATTGTTAATAATGTCAAGGGAGTGGAAATACTACTGGCTTCGGCTGATTCTCTATATGCTACTAACTCTATGTATTGGTACTGTATTTTCGGGATTAGGGCACTCATTGTCATCTGTTGTGGTGAGCTTCATAGTCCAAATGCACTTGCATCTTTAAGAATGAATGGCCAAATATTAATTTTGAAAACATGCATCTTTTCCGTGCATTAACAATAGCATTCTTGTCATAGTAACTTAGATTCAAGTTTCACCTGCTTGTTTGAGCACGTTGTGAATTTGAGTCTATAATTAACTTGCAAAATAAGAAGCCTTCAATTCCATAGTTGAACCGCTTATATTCGATCCAAAATGGCTTATTTTTCCATGTTATTGGTTTAATTGCTTTTGATCGTCCAGAAGATACGTGTGCCTTATTAGAATTCTGCCAGTTTACCAAATTTCATCCAGATGGTGTATTCAGAGCTCCATGTTATCGATGGTGTTGGATGGTATGAAGTTATATAAGTCACACTTCTCTACTTCCTAACTTGCAGTTTATTATTTGACAATTGCTGAAAAGAACTTATAGAGGTCAAGAATTTCGTAGTTGTATAAGCTCAGAATCTCGAAAACTGAGTTTCTTAAACATGGATGATGACAACATTAGTTTACAATGAAAATAAAATAATTCTTTCTGTGGTAAGTATGGTTTAGGAACTTGCTTTTGGTATCTTACTTTGGTGTGCGTATAAATAAAGGAATTCCATCTTCTGGTGCAACGCAGACGCATCATGACTAGTTACTTCAGCAGAAAGAATACTGTCTTTTGTAATGGTTTCCTTACTCCTTTCTAAGTTCATTTGTTTCAACTGCTTGTTCTATTCCATTTATGAAATTTTTAATCATTTTGTTATTTCATTTCAGACTAGAGTTGCAGCAATATTTGTCTTTGTATCGTTTGGTTCGCTTCTAAGCATTGCTGGAGTACCCGCACAAATGAAAGAAATTAAGGTAATTGAAGTTCTTTCTCTTTCCATTTTACTTGAGGTACATGTAAAAATGTTCCACTTGTATCGCTGCCCATCCTCTTCCTAATGTAGGCTGCATTTTTAACTTGTCAGGGAGGCTATTCGGTTCTTTATTACTGTATGAGAAAGTCTTGGCTAATATCTAGTATCATCTATGAAGAGAACTATTTAAATGCATTTGCAAACTAAAAGCTCAAATTCCTGTAGTATTTAATGTGTGCCTTGTTTAGGTAAAGTAAAATTCAGTGGGGAACAGATACAACTTGGGAAGCAGGACATGCGTACTGTTTGCGTGCAATATCAAACCTGCAACCAAATGCAAGCAAATATGACACTTGATTAAAAGTGCAAATTTTCTGTCATATTACTAAGGACTTCTCGTAAAATGGAAGTACAAACTGCTTTACAAGTAAGAAATCTGCCCAGCATCTAACATTATTGACTGAAATAAAGAGCACATCAACAACTTGAGAAAATCAGGTTTTGACGCCTGGAAATCTTACTGAAACTGCCTAGTTACAGGTACGGATAGCGAACAAACAGAAACAAAAGCAAGTCCGAAACTGGTGGTTGTGATGAGTTGTGTCTCCTAACTTCTTCTGCTTTGTTATTATATCAATTATCATATCCTCCTTAAATCTTAACCTGTCATTTGAATGCAATAATCTTGTCCCCTCAAAGAGTAACTTCCAAGAACTGTCAATCACATATATGCCAACCCCCCTTAACTGCCCATTACTCATTTCACATGCTGCTAAAGTTTAGGGCACGATTTAAATAATGTATCCATCTATTTATGTCTACGAGATGCGTGTGCAAAAATGAAGTTAATAATTTAATATTTTCATAATATCAAGCTTGACCTTTGGAATATATTTGACTACATATTTTAATGAATTTTAAATGGCCCCATGTGCAAAAATAAAGTTGTTAAATTAAAACTAGCTAAAATCCTGTGCTATGCATGGGAAGGGTGTTAGTTAAAAGCCGGTGCTAGCACGGAAATGTTACTAATTAATTATGAAATTGAAGAATGGAGGTCATGGAATTGGATGGTTAAGTTCATGGGGTTGGAAGTTATTTTGTGGCCCATCAAAATTTAACACCTATTAAGCTCTATATTAATATTATAAGAATTTAAGAAAATCGGATTTGGGGTTTGAAAGGATAGAAGATGCTAACCAAATTCAAATATATATAGTATAGATTTGTTAAAAAACCAAGCATGATACGTAAGTGTTTTAAAATATGAAAACCGAGCATGTTAAAATAGTTACTTACTATTTAATGTTTTTGTTTTGTGTCATTATTTAAGAATTTTCTCATAGTGTCACTTGTCATCATTGTACATAAGTAGTTATGTAACACCAAAGATTGTACATAAGTAGTTATGTAACACTAAAGAGGTGTTACGCCAAAATGAGTATTCCCTTTATATCTATCGATCTATCGATCTGTACATCTGTGCATCTATACACCTACACATCTATTCATATATAGATCTATATCCACACATTTATCTATCTATACTATATATGAAGAGATTGGACCTTTTGTTGTAACACCTCTTTTAGTGTTACATAACTTCCTATTTAGAATTATGACACTTGGCATTCTAAGAATTTTTTCGAAAAGGGCACAAAATTTAAATAGAAAAAATAGAATTTTAAATAGTAAATAACTATCAATATGGACATGTTTGGTCTTCACAACTTGAAATTCATTAGTATATGCATACAAAATATATTCTAAAGGCCAAGCTAGATACTAATAAAGTATCATATCGTTAACTTCAGTTTTGCACACGCTGAACGTGTGCAACGATAACTAGTACAATATGTAAACGAAAGTCCCCTTTTTTGGTGTAACACCACTTTTGGTGTTACATAACTACCTATCAACAGTAATGACACTTGGCATAATGAGAAAAAATGTTGAAAAATAACACAAAACAAAAACTTAAAATAGTAACTACCTACGGGGACATGCTTGGTTTTGCCAATTTAAAATTTATGTTACCGGTGTTGACAATAAACACTTAAATGTCATGCTTGATTTTTAAAAAAATTTAATTATGAAAATACTGCACGCGCATCGCGTGTTCCACAATAACTAGTAAATTAATATTAGCAGCTTGCTCGATGACCATATGTTCACTCATAACTGTCTGTTATATTGAATAGCTCTCTTGTCCACGTCCACTTATTGGTCAGTTCAAAATTTGATGTTTATGGTGCCACACTTACTTCATTTGGCATTATAAAATACAGTTAGAAATAGGAAGAACTAGCTACGGGGCATTTTTCGCTTGCAAGGAATGGGCATATAAAACAAATGCTGGCAGACCACGTGATTTTTGTGCACAGCCTTTAGAGATTGTGCAACCTCTGGAGTTCTTAATGGAGTCTTTTAGATATGTAACGATAAGAAACAAAACGATGTCTACCGTTTGCATAAGGCGCTCACTTAACAGTGTTTGGGGAAGGTTTGGGTAGGCTTCCTACTTCCTACTGCTATTCGAATCTAAAACCTATACGAATCTGCAACATTGTGCTTAGGACCTTAGGCAGATGAGCACTGTGCATTGCCATCATGTAATATAAAGATTTGTTGTCTCTTGCATCTCTTAGACATTATTTTTGTTATCCTCTAGATTCACGAAAGATCACCATCTAGCCTGTGACACTGTTGATATAAACACTATATGCAGCAATACAATCTTCACATGTGCCACTATTGTTCTATGCTGGCGTGTGTATGCGTCTGCATTCAATGCAAAGCTCTGGAGAATTTCCACAATTCCATTCTGAACATTACATTGACTGATAAGGATATGGAAGGTTTTGAACACTCCTGTTGTTGGACAATGCTTTCAAAGCCTTGATTGAGAAATATGTGGACCGAATTTGATTATCAAACTTTGCGAACTAAACCTACCTTTACATATATGCAATCTACAGAGATCTCCAACATGAAATCTTAGTACAAGGTAACACTTTAATGCTTCGGAAAGAATATTTTTTTTATAACTAATTCTTGAAAAATTCCATATCTTCTTGCCTCATATTGGATCATGACCTACCCAAGTAGATATTAGTTATCTATTTCAAAACCAGAATCTCAAGTATATTCGTATCTTTGTAACTTTTAGTTCTTAAGAATGAGTAAGTTTCTATGATTAAAATACGATTCTGGTTTCTCAAAAACTATAGGCGGTGCAACATTTCCTAATTAAAAAACTATAGACTACTTTTTAACTTAAGGCTGCATGATTTCCTCATAAAAAAAACTGTGTGACGCTTCTCCTCGTCTCTTTTGTATTTGTGTGTTGTCTGTGTGAACAAGCGAGTATCCTGGTCTATTAACGGATCCATATAATCCTCATAGCTTGGGTTTCTTATTGTCCTATCTAAGACTTCGGAATCTTGGTTTGTAGTCTTACGAAAGAAGTGGGTGTTCGAACTCTAATAAGCATTATATTTTCTCTTTAACAGTTGCTTAATTGTTTTACTTAGATGCCCCATGCTTGCTACTTAAGTAGTCAAACTGCTTTATATCATGCAGGTATATGCCTGTGAAGAGTCAAACCGGCATTCAGGAGCATTTGTTTTCTTACTTGGGCAACTCCTCTCCAGTATCCCGTTCTTGTTTCTCATATCCATTTCATCGAGTCTCGTGTTCTATTTCTTCATAGGGCTGCAGGATGAGTTCAGTTTGTTAATGTACTTCGTTCTGAACTTCTTCATGTGCCTCTTAGTAAATGAAGGACTAGTGCTGGTTGTTGCTTCCATTTGGCAAAATATATTCTGGAGCATCCTGACATTGGTCTCCATTCATGTAAGTTCTGTCCTTTGTCAACTTAAAAGTAACTGATCCGACTGGGTGCAGCTCAATAAGCATTGGTGTTATTACCTGCCAGTGTACTCCCTAAGGAAAACGAGGAACAAAAGATTAAAAAAAGCATGCACGTGCGCATACACACTCTCGATCTCGATCTCTGTTTACTTGTGCATCTGTTGTATTTTTGGCCTTCTTGTTTTCCTTATTTGGTGGGTGTTGTTTTCTCTTATTTTTAGGATCATATGCAATTCATTGGTTAAGATGGATGGGGCCTCCTTGATCTTATTTGATGCATGAAATATGTCACACTATATTTTGCCTGCCTTAGTGATTTTAGCTTTACTCTCACAATCACTCTCTTTGGCATTTCAGGTGGTTATGATGCTTTCTGCTGGCTATTTTAGGATTCGAAGTGCCTTGCCTGGACCAGTGTGGAAGTATCCAGTATCCTACATTGCTTTCCATACTTACTCTATCCAGGCAAGTTGTTGGGGGCAGTTGTCTCTATGGTGGTTAATTATTATACTACTACAGTTCTGTACCAAATTCAAAATTGCCCAGCCAAAGTATGGTTAAGCTTTTTTGGTTTCATCATATTACTTGATTTTAAAAGAGGCTTACTATTGATGCTGAGTTGATCTTAATATAAGCCACCTTGCTCGTGCTACAGGGACTTCTGGAGAATGAGTATATTGGAACTTCTTTTGCAGTTGGGCAGGTAAGGACCATATCCGGGTACCAGGCTCTTCAAAATGTTTACGACATTTCTCTTGATACCAGTTCCAAGTGGGAAAATTTATTGGTGTTGTTTCTTATGGCTGCTGGATACCGCTTTCTTGTGCTTGTATTGCTACGACTTCGTGTTAGGAAGAATATTTCTGTACCTAGATTCTTACAGTGTAATCAAGATATCCGCAACACGAGATGAATGGGATGCTACTCTGCCCTCTGGGGCGGTAGAAGATTGTTTTCTCCTGTCAAAAGCTTTTTTGTTCTGTTGTTCCCACCCTTTCAAAACAGGTCTGAACATACCGAATCAATCTCAAAATGTACAAGATCATGGACCTTTGCCATCACTGTGCGTAGCACATACCTTGAAGTTGCTTCCAACCCCTTTGCATGCCAGCCCGACCGTTAATATTTCCGATCATATTTTTCATGTTACGCTTAGGAAACTCAATATGCTAGATGGAAGGAGTGCAGTAAGAAGTAACACTTGATTGTAGAAAAGGAGTTGTGACACTTTGTCCAGCCCGATGTCATCACAGCCTCGCCAAGGTGGCAAAGACTCGTCACACTCTACTGCTAAGGCAGTGTGAGACCACCCTTGTCCAATTTCCCCTACACCCACCATGTTTATGAAGAATTTTTGTCAGTTAGCATGTCATGTACTTTTTGATAAAAGAGGGTGCAAAGCATTGGCGATGTGCAAAAATGTCTTCCTTGCTTTTGAAGAAAAGATCACTTTGTCACTCTCAAATTGCTGACTGCATGTCCCCTTTATATCAAACTGGTAGTGGTGCACGTATATTATACTAGGAGCTTAGTTTTTTTTTTTTTTTTCTTTTCTTTTCTCACACCAGCTTTAAAACTATTGGGCGATTGACAGAGTTTGAGTTTTCAAAAAACTGAAAATCAAAAGCGTTTGACTAAAGTCTTTGAGTTTTTTTAAAATACATTCTCACATAATAAAACAAATATTATAAAAAAGTGTCAAAACTCAAATAGTCAACAATAACAATTATAACTTCTCACTACAACAAAAGTGGATTGTATAGGCACGTGCTAGTGTTGTTACAGGTAAATTCAAAAAGTCTACAAGGTACAAGATTAACACAAAATCAACTATCATCAAATTACATAAGTCTTCAACCCAATACAAATTCATACAATCCAACATTTCCAATGGAACCATGACTTCCATTAGTATTATATATATATATATATATATATATATATATATATATGGAGCTGATCCTTGACAGCGCTGGCAAAATAGGACATTTTGCCAGCGCGATCTGGCCGTCCATCCTGAAAGATGGATGGTCCAGATCGCGCCTTTTTCGAATACTGTCAGTCGTCCGCGACACTATGTCGCGGACATACCTTTTTGCCCTTCTGCCCCGTCCGCTACACTGTATCGCAGACGGTTCAAATCTTTTTTTACGTTTTTTTAAGTACCTCCGCTACATAATGTAGCGGACGATTTTTTGACAAAAATACTCTCTAGCTTCCGTCCGCTACATTATGTAGCGGACTAATCTTCTGACTTTTTCCTCTTTCTCTCTCCTTTTCCTCATTTAATGTTCTGACATTTTTCCTTTCTCTCATCATTTTTTTCTCTTTCTCTCCTTTCTCTAACACCGCAGGCACCACTCTCCCCACCACCGCCGGCCACAAAGACAACTGATCAAACCACTATGACCCACCGCGAGCGGACCACAATTACAAACCCATATATCTGCCAAATACTCTTGCTCGCTACTATACACCATTTTCGGTGAAGACCGATGGTCAACAACGACCACCGCTCGGAGCTCCTGCCAGAATCCGGTTTGTCGTACACCCAAGTGCCCATATATCAGCCAGATAGTCCTGCTCGCCGCCGTACGACATTTCCGACGAGGACCGATGGCCAATAACAGCCACCGCTAGTCTTCACCGGTGAGGACCACTAAACAACCACCCATGTCCGTCCTTATCGGTCGCCCACCCACGACACCGACCATACAACCACAACTGTCGATCACAACGCCGAAGAAGGGATGGAGCAGACCCACTACCGCACGGCAGTGGGCATGGTGGCCGTCTGGCCGAGTAAGGTGTATGTAATGTGTATTGTGTTACAGGTGTGTGTGTGTTTCATGTGTTGTGTAGGCAGTGTGAGAGTGTGGGAAGCGGTGTAATGTGTATATGGCCCTGCGTATGTAAATTCTGTGAGAGTGTGCTGTGTGCGTGGGTGAGAATGTGTGAGAGAGAAGTGGGTTTTCGCGTGAAATGGTGAGAGTGCTTTACGGGTGGGTGTCTCACAGTGTGTGTTTTTGTTTATATATGCATGTGTGTAGCTGTGCGGATATGAGGGTGTGTGTAGAACGACTTTGGAGTGTACATGGGTTCCAAAACCAAACTGCCATAAGGCAAGCTATGCTTGGTTGGTGAGTGTGTATTTGGGGAGATCCGGAATGGAGGGAATGTGGCATTTGAAAAAGAAGAAGAAGACCTGGGAGTGGAATGTGTTGGGTGAGAGAGGGCTTCTGATTCTGAGGAGGGCTCGGCCAGGAAGAGAGCAGTTGGCCAGGAATAGACTAGTGAAGCCCCATATGACGATCTCCCAGCAAGAGAGAGAAAGAGAAAGAGAGAGAGAGAATCTAAGAAAACCATCCGCTACATAATGTAGCGGATGAGAGAAAGGAGAGACCAAAAAGTCAGAGCATTAATGAGAGAAAGGGAAGAGAGAGAAAAAAAATGTCAGAAAACCATCCGCTACATAATGTAGCGGATGGGCTGTTTTTAAGTTTAAGGGTATTTTTGTCAAAAATATTGACCGCTACATAATGTGGCGGACGGACTTAAAAAAACAAAAAAAAAAAGAGATCTGGACTGTCCACAGATCTCGCGTAGACGGCCAGATCTCGTTTGAAACTTAACTCCATTTGCCAGCGCTGTCAAGGTATCAGCTCCCTATATGTATATATATATATATATATATATATATATATATATATGTCCCTCGCAACTCAAATGGAGTAGCGCTAGCCACCTGGTCACCAAATGAGGCGTATCACGTCAAATGCTCTCTCTACTACCACCTGCAAATACAAAGATATAACCATACCTTAGTAGGTTACATTACAAAACAATTTCGGCATAAAATAACGTTAAATTGAGCACAAATTAAGAAAATCCATATATACGGGCAAGAGCAAAATTGAAAAACTCCATAGACATGTTCAGGTACCTGAAGAGTACCACGTGCTGCCTCCAAACTAAAAAGCTTACTGCCTCAAAGACAACATCCTACTCTGATTTTTCTTAAAGTGGAACTCAGGAAATAACTCCAATGGCAGTCACTTTTGGCCTAACACAACTTTCCATACTATAAGAAAGATCAGAAACCTTCATTAAGTAGCATATACACATTCATCATTAGGCCAATTTTTTACAAGCATGAGTGTTCACCTTCATTTCACGAACCAAAGTGTAATTTTCCTGGTACTTAGCCTGTACCAACTCTGATCTTTAGAGCATATGAAGCCGCAAGTGATGAAAAACGATCACTTCAATAATAAAAGAGTTTAAGGCAACAAACATGAATAACAAACATAAAATCTTAGATTCACTTAAACAAGCCCAATATATGTATCTATTTAGAAGCCAATGAGAAAGAACATATCTATACCATATTGTTCACCAGTAAAAGGACTCAATACCTAGATACAAGAACATTTTAAGACAGTATAAGAAATAAAACCCCATAAAATCCCTCCAAACAATATATAAAGCAACAATCTTGCATAAAAAACTCATCACAACAAGCAAGGATGTAAATAGCTATTACCATGACACTGTAACCACGACCAACATGGGAAAAACTATCAATCTGGAGGATTATAGACCTCAGAAAAGGGAAAAACAATTCTCAAAAGATCACACATGCGCGCACGTATCTTTAATGTGTAAAAAAATTCTTGTATATTGTTAGATTCAAGCTAGTTAACTTGAATCTCTTGCGATTTAAAGAGAATTTTGTGGTTTAATTTTTTCAACTTAGAAATCCAATTTCTTGGCCAAAGATAGAGAGAGACGAAAAGAAGGAGAAGAACAGGGCAGAGAGAGAAAGTTTTTGATTTTTCATAATAGAATGATTCTCTTTTCTCTACACAATGCATCTTAAGGGGTTGCAACTTGCAACCAACCTCCTGATTTTGTAGAAACAGAAAAGTGCAAAACAGAAATGAAAAAGAAAATGCAATTAAAAGAAAAATTAAGATAATCTGGTTCAGGCAAAGATCCGTCTTGAACTCAGCAACATGTCTCTCTCATCTCTGTTAATACTAAGTACCAAAAAAAAAAAAAAATCTCTGTTAATACTCCTTATTAACGAGGCCAACTCAGCAAATCCTCATTATAATTCCTGCCACGTGAACTTCATGCGCCTTGGTAACTAAAGTAGGCTTAGACTCATGCCCGCTGTTTACCTGTCTTGGACTCTTGCATGAAATTCACTAGACATGGCAAACGGGTAAAATCGCCGGGTACAGGTAATACCTGGTCGGGTTCGGTTAAAAACGGGCCGGGTAAAATTTACCTGAGTTTTTCCGGATACTTTTTTTCAATGCCCGTACCCTACCCTTGCGGGTAGGGTATTACCCGCGGGTAAATGATTAATTTTTTTTAATAAACAATATTTCTCTCCAGTTAGGCATTTTTCTCTTCTTTTACTTCTTTCAGCTAACATGTTTTCTCCTTTTAATAGTTGTTAGAATTATTTCCAATTTCACAAACATAAATTACACACTAAATTTTTTCTCAAGTAACATGTTAAACAAATCTAAAATATAACAATCACATTTTCCACCATTACCAACAATCCAAAGTACAACACAATCGAACTTTCACTTAGATACAACATCAAATGTCCTCGATCGGTGGCGACTGGAAGATTGGCGGCAAATCTGTGCAGTAGCTCAACAGATCTGTGGTCCTGTGGAGTTGATTGCCACGGATCCGTGGAAAGTTGCTGTCGGCTAAAACGTGGTAGTTCCCATGTCCATCAGAAATGTATCTATGATTGAGTGAAAGAGAGACCGATGGAAAAACACTTACCATCAGCAGATCTGTGGCCGTAGTGGATCTGAGTGTGTGTGAGTGAGAGAGAGGCGAAGAGATCGGCCATATCTGTGGATACGATCGGCCAGATCTGTGGGTCTGTCGCTATAAGAGAGTGAATTTACAACGGAGTGCAGTGATCGTCTATAGATCTATGACTGAGCGAGAAAGAGACAAGTCTATGGTGAGTGGTGAGTGAACTGAAACTATCAACTAGTGTGAGAGAGGGATGAAGAGGGAAAGAGGAAGAGAGAGAGGGAGAGGCAGCAGCCAAACCAAACGCTAAAAAATTCACGGGTACACTCCTGTAACCCGTACCCGTACCCGAACCAAAAATTACGGGTCGGTCTTGGTACGGGTCTAATTTCAGCGGGTCTCAAATATATGTACCCGTACCCCGCTTTTTTGAGCGGGTACGGATCGACCCGCGGGTGCGGGTAAGATTTTGCCAGGTCTAGAATTCATGTCCTCAGCCTCCCTTTTGTTAATGACTTCCATTCTTGTCATCTCCTTCTTAGTTGCTGCTTCCTCAGGTATTCCTATGGTGGGTCTCTTCTTAATGCGAATGCGTACATGGATTTTACGGGGTAAATCCCTGACATTCCCTCCCCCTTCAAAATTTTCCCCACTTCTGCTGTGAAATTTGGAAATTTTCTCTTGAACATCTCAATCTTCCCAAGTAATGTCACTATCTGGCAGATTAGACCATCCTACCAAAACTTAAGGCACATAAGAAGAACCTCTTTTAATCATCCTGTGGTCAATAATTTTTGTAGGTTCAATTATCACTTGTCCTTCATCATATGTAGGAGGCAAGGTAGAGGATGCTACCACTTGCTTGCCCACAGGTGCCTTGAGTAAAGACAAATGAAACACATGATGAATTTGTGCTCCACGTGGTAATTTGAGTCTATAAGCAACATTTCCAACCCTTGCTAGCAATTCATAAGGCCCATAGTACTTAGGTGACAATTTTAGATTTCTCCTAAGTGCCAAGCTGCTTTGTTTGTATGGCTGCAGCTTAAGGTAAACCATATCACCAACAACAAAACTTCTCTCACTCCTTTTTTTATCTGCATAAAATTTCATCCCTCTCTCTTGCAAGCTTCAAGTTGTCCTTCAGAAGGTTGAGGACCTTGGCCATGTCTGCCATGTAAGAATCAACTGAGGCCACATGGGTTGTTTCATTAACCCCCAAATTTAGGGGTCTAGGACTATAGCCATATAAGACCTGGAATGGTGTCATCCTGATAGCACTGTGATGGGAGGTATTGAACTAATACTCTGCTAGGGTAAGCCATTTGCTCCAAGATTTTGGTCTATCTCTACAAAAGCATCTGGGTAAGTTTCTAAACATTAATTTACCCTCTCAGTTTGCCCATCACTTTGTGGATGGTAGGCAGTACTAATACTTAACTTGGTTTCCAACAATTGGAACAATTCTTGCCAAATTGACTTATAAAGACACTTCCCATATCTGTGATGTTGTCTGGAGTCCCATGCAATTTAAAAATAGACTTGTGCTACCTGTTGAGTTGAGTAGTAGGGATGGCTGAGAGCAATGAAGTGGGAAAACTTGCTAAGTCTATCCACCACTACCAGTATGACTTCCTTGTTATAAGATTTTGGTAGACTTTCAATGAAATCCATAGCAACACTACTCCAAAGCTGATTTGGAATAGGCAATGGCTGTAATAATCCAGGGCTGGCCACATGTTCAATTTTATTTTGCTTGCAAACTTTACACTGTTGTACCCACTCTTTGAATTCTTACCTGAGTGAAGGCCAATAAAATAATGCAGCAATTCTCTTGAAAGTCGATGTTACTCCACAGTGACCCCCAATGCCTGTTGAGTGCAAAGTGTGAATGATTTGCTGTCTCAGATTTCCTTTACCACCATGATAGTGCTTACCCCTTTACTTGAGAGTACCCTATTCTAACTGATACTCAGAGGGTAGCATAAGGATCCAAAATAAGCTGCTGCAGTTGTTGTTGGATGTCCTGATCCTCTTCATAACTGTCCTGAAGTTCTGTAAGCCAAATGGGTGTGACCTGTGAGACTGCCAGACAACTTTCTTCATTTTGCTCTTCATGTGGTATTCTTGATAAAACATCTGCAACCCTGTTCTCATTTCCTGCCATGTAGTGTAATTCAAAGGTGAACCCAAGTAACTTGGATAGACATTTCTGTTGTAACAGCGAGGTCACTCTTTGACCCAATAAATATTTCAATACAATTGTCTGTTAGTACAGTGAAGGGTTGTGCGCTCAAGTAGGTGTGCTAGTGCAATACTGCCTGCACTAGTGCCATCAAGTGCTTCTCATATGTAGACATAGCCAATGCTCTAGGTCTAAAAGCTTTGCTAAAGAAGGCTATTGGTTTACTTGACTGCATAATCACAGCTCCCATACCTTGATCTCTTGCATCAACTTCAATCACAAAGGGTGCTGAGAAATTGGGTAAGGCCAGCACAATTGCACTTACCATGGCCCTTTTGAGATCTTCAAATGCTTAGAGTGCCTCAAGGTTCTAATGAATTTTTTTTTTGTAGCAGCTTGGTTAAGGGCTTACTGATAACTCCATAATTTTGGATGAATTTTCTATAATAGCCAGTTAATCCACGAAACCCCCGAGCTGTTTAAGGGTCTTGGGTAAAAGCCAAGCAATAATTGCTTCAATCTTCTTTGGGTCTGCTGAAACCCCAGCCTTGGTAATAATATGCCCCAAGTACTCCACTTCTTGAGTTGCAAAAGAACATTTGGAGTATTTAACAAACAATTGATGTTGCCTCAGAGTTTCTTACACCAATGTTAGGTGCTTTAGGTGCTCACTGTAAGATTTGCTATAGACTAGTATATCATCAAAGAATACTAGAACAAAGCTCCTTATATAAGGTTTGAACACCTCATTCGTCACAGACTGAAAAGTAGCAGTGGCATTTATCAGCCCAAAGGGCATCACATTGAATTCAAACTGTCTAAAATGAGTAGATTGGCTGTCTTGTGGATGTCTACAGGATTGACTCTCACTTGGTGGTAGCCACTTCTTAAATATGATTTGGTGAAGAATTGAGCTCCATTCAGCTCATCTAACAAATCATCTACAATAGGGATATTGAACTTATTTTTGATAGTGATTTTGTTGAGCCCCCTATAATCTATGCACATTCTCCATATGCCATCCTTTTTTTTACCAGTAGCATAGGGGAGCTGAAAGGTGAGGAACTTGGTCGTATAATTCCAGAATCCAACATTTCATGCATTATTTTTTCCACTTTTATTTTTTGTGCATATGACATTCTATAAGGTCTAAGGCTAATAGGTGTAGCATTTGCAATAAATGGTATATGATGATCCTGTGGCCTCTTTGTGAGGTCAATAAAGAAAGCTATTCGAAAAGAGCAGAACCAGATTGTTGGACATCATGTTTTGTATAGAGCCAAGAGAAAGGCACTGGAAATGATGAGTGATAGCTATAAAGATAAGTACAAAAGGCTTTGGGACTACTGTGCAGTTATAAGGAAGCAAAATCCAGGCAACACTCTCTATTGCTTAAGGTGGAAATGACTTTGCTCAGTAATGGGATGCCAATATTTCAGAGAATGTTGTTGCAGTTTGAAGCTCAGAAAGTAGGATTCCTTGGTGGTTGTAGGCCATTTATTGGATTGGACGCTTGCCATTTGAAGGGAGCATATGGTGGACAATTGATGCATGCTATGTGGAGGGATACGAATGACTAGATGTACCCTTAGCCATTGCAGTTGTTGAGCAAGAAACAAAAGATAATTGGTTTTGGTTTTTAGAACAGTTAGTTGATTGCCTTGGAGGTTCAGAAGTAAGAGAATACACTTTCATATCTGATAGATAAAAGGTAACTTTATATTGGAATATGCATTTTACTTTATTATAAGCTCCTCTATTTACTGATTGCACACTTATGTATTAAATATTTTTTGTTGTCTTCTTTAACATGATTTAGTTGAAGCTTTTAAAATATTGTTGCCACATGTTGACCATAGGTTATGTGTGAGGCATATGCATGCCAATTTCAAGAGTATAGGACACAATGACAAGGAGCTTAAGGACTTGATGTGGGCAGCTGCATCTTCATCTACAGAGCCTGAGTTTATCCTTTACATGGATAAAATTAAGGGAAAGAAAGCAGCTGCCTATGAGTACTTAATGAGAGAGTCAACTGCAACATGGTGCAGGGCATTTTTCAGTGGTAGGGCCAAGTGTCACATCCTATCTGACAACATGTCTGAGACCTTTAACCATTATATTAAGGAAAGTAGGGACAAACCAGTGGTAACAATACTGACATTGATTAGAAGACAACTAATGACTAGGTACCAAGAGAATATGAATTATTTGAAAAAGTGGGATGGATTGCTTTGTCCAAGGATCAAGGATAAGTTAGAGTTAATAATGGATGAGGCTAAGAATTGTGAGGTGGCAGTCTCTGGAGACCACATTTTTAAAGTTACTCAGCTGTTAACTACATGCATTGTTGATTTGGATGCTAGATCTTGCATTTGTAGGCTGTGGGAGCTCACAGGCATACCTTGTGTTCATGCTGCTGCATGTTTGGTCCATAACAATTTGGACCATGTTATGTATGTTGACAAGTGTTATCATAGGGAGGCATACATCATGTCTTACAAGCCTGTTATTATTCTTATGCCTGACAAATCACAATGGGAAAGGACCCTATTTGATGATATTTTGCCGCCTACTGTGTTGAGAGCCCTTGGTAGGCCAAAGAAGCTTAAGAGGAAATCAGTTGATGAGCCTAGAAGCCAGCCTAGAAAAAATGATTTTACAGTGAGAAGGAATCCTCAAAAGCTGAGCTGTAGAAATTGCAAACGACCTGGCCATAATGTTAGAAGATGTACAGCTACAACAAATCATGGCATTTGATCATCAGCTGTTGAGTTAGATGTACTTTGATATGCTTTGTTTCATGTATTTTGATACAACACCACAGTTATACCAGTCATATGTAGTTTGATATAGTTTGTTTCATGTGCAAGCACTGCAAAATGCATGGATTAATCCTGGTGGTAGTGAGAGAGGGAGAGGTGCAGGCAGGGGAAGATGTGCAGGAAGGGGAATAGATAGAGGTGCAAGAAGGGGAAGAGGTGCAGGTAGGGGAAGTAGTGCTGGTGTTGACACTCATGAGGGTGCAAATGGTGGTGGTGTTGACAGTGGAACTGTTGTTGACAGTGGTGCTAATGTTAACAGTGGTGTTGGTGCAAGTGGTCCTGGTATTGAAAGAGGTGTTGGTGCAAGAAGGGGAAGAGGTGCAGGTAGGGGAAGTAGTGTTGGTGTTGATAATGAAGCTGTTGTTGACAGTGGTGAAGCTATTGACACTGGTGTTGGTGCAAGTGGTCCTGGTATTGATGGGGGTGTTGGTGCAAGTGGTCCTAGTGTTGATAGAGGTGCTAGGACAAGTACAGGGATAGAACTGACACTGTCTCCTTTGATGGCTTCAAATAGGAGTTTGATTGCAGCTATGGTATTGTGACTTTTATGACGTATGCTTCCATTACTCATTTCAAAATGGATTATTAAACCCTCTTACATGATCTTGTTAATTAGATAATGGAGGGTATGCATGACATAATTAACACTATTGGAAGGTCAGGTTCTCCCAGTGCTAGAGAGGCTGTACAGGTACATGTCCTTTAACTTCAAACTATGAAAAAATGTCTAGTCAATTTAGTTAGATGACTTTCACATCTAATAGCATTCTCACTACAGGCATTTCAAAGGACTTTACAGCATGTAATGGGAAATTCTGTGGGGAATATTGATACAGGCAGTGGGAGAGCAAGGGGCAGATTAACAGCTAGAGGAAGAGGAACAGTAGCTATTGAGAGCTTCAATGCTTCCACCTCTACTGCTGGAGGAAGAAGAGCTAGGGTTGAAAGTGTTAGTGCTGCAACTTCCATAGCTATAGGTAGGGGGTCCAATGCTAGAGGAATGAGAGCTGCTGTAACTTCCATAGCTAGAGGGAGAGGGTCAAGTGCTCCACTCATATGATGAATAGAAGAAGCACAAGGTTTGTGGATGTCCTTTTTTCGAGCCAAGGTTCAACAAACAAGCCTGCATGACAATGAGAATGTAGCAGGAGATAATGTCTAGGACCTATTTAGATGATGTTATGTTTTGGGCATTGTGTTGCCTTTTTGAACTTGAATTTAGGGTTAACTATGATATTAGTATGCTTTGACATTGTGACAACTTGGGCATAACACCTAATGACTTTGTGTCACAAGCAGTCTTTTGCACTGAAAAGAAATTTAATGACTTTGTGTTAAGCAGGTTTATTGCTTTATGCATAGTCATAAAATTTACTTTATGACTTTGGGTTAAGCAGGTTTTTTTTAATGCATGGAAAATAAATTTGATCCTAGAGACAATCGCAACTATTAGAGTTTTACAAAAGTAATGAATTACATAAAATCTAACATAAACATTTAATTTAAATTCAACAAGTTGCTACAAATTCTCATGGAACTGGATAAATAGCCACTACAAATTCTCATGCCAAACGCTCCAAATGGCCATTTATTTCACTCCTGCCAACAATCCAGAAACAATAAAAAATAACAACACAAATTATTAATATTGCACCACATTTTCTATTTTTCTTTCTTTCTAGCAACTCCATGTTATTGTTTTGTAGTCGTTTGTAGCTCCTCTGCAACTTCTCATGTATTCTTTCCACGTTCTCGAGCTCCTTTGTCAATCTGTCATTCTCCATCCTTAGCTTGCCAACAACCGTATCTAAATCCACAATTCTGCCATGATATTCATGATTTTTTAGTAGAACCTTTCTTCTAAAATCTTGACCTCTAGGGCATGTTGGTGGATCAACCCACTTAAAAAATCCACATGAGTTGTGGTTTTGCAATCAAAATAAATTTTGTTAACAATCAAAACCCACATGATTTTCACATCAACTACCAAATCAGTAAAAGGAATAATACATACCTCATAATTAATTTGACATCCAACAAATTTTCTCCTTGGGTTTTTCAAGGTCCATGAATGTTTGACCAAAGTCTATTGCCCACAATGACACACAACATAAGCTCCTCCACCCAAGTCCATCCATGAATCGGAGCTAGATAAAGACATTGTAGCCAAATCTTTGTTGTGTTTTGGATGATGGACGAAAAGAGGAAGAGAGGGAAGAGGGGGAAGAGAGTAAAAATGTGTATAAGGGCACTTATATACTCAATTTCAGAGAGAAGAACCACCGAGGGGCATTTTCAGCATAATATCTAAGCATTTCAGCTTTGTTGGGCATTTATGTCTTTTTGCCACTCGATTCTTTAATTAGATTTTTAGTTAATGGCCGATTGTCTGCAATTGCAAAAAATTGATAGTTTAGGGGGTACATTGCAAAAATTAATATCCGAGGGGTCGTCCCGCAAACCCGATATACTTGAGGGGGGCTGTTTGTCATTTCCCCTATTTACAATAACAATACACAACAGATTCATATTTCCGCGACAAATGAATCATTCAAGAACTGAACTCTTAAATAACCCCATGTCAATGAGAGAAGTACTAAATAAATACAGGATAACAAATCCATTTCCAAGTTTCTTTTTCCATTTTCAAGATGAAAACTGAAAACCAATACAAGATGATCACTCCAATTCCAATATCAATAACATCACACCGTTCCTTAAGCCATCTTTGGCACTAAAAGAAAACCATAACATATCCAAACTCCAACTAGGCTCAACAATCCAAATCGACATAATTACTTATTTTCAGTAAAAACCACAAAAATAGACACAGTAAACGACAGATTATACACCGATATAAATCAAAGAAAACAAAACAATAAACTACGCTATCCACAGTAACCTAGATCCGATTCAAATCACAACATATGTCAGGTAATAAAAAAATCCAATTAACTTCGAAAACACAAAAACTGCAGCACAATCGATTGGTCAATATAAGATAACAAAGCAGTCAAAGCATATTAGATTGAATCACCAATTAGAATCAACACATGACCAGATGATTTGTATAGATATACATATATGTGTGCAAAGGCAGGGAAAGAATGTTTCATGAAATTAGGGTTTGTAGAGAGAGAGAGAGAGAGAGAGAGAGAGAGAGAGAGACAGAGAGAGACAGAGAGAGAGAGACTTATCGAAGAGAATGGGGAACAAGAGGTGGTGAAGGTGGAGGAAGACTGGAAGAGCGTGAGAAGAGATGAAGGAGATGGAGTGGAGGAGGCTGGAAAGAGAAAGGGAAGTCTAATTTTTTAGATGGCTTTTATACTTGGCCCCAAAATTCCTTTCTTTTGTTGCTGGTGAGGCTTGATGCCTCAACCTCATTAAAACAGGGAACCAAAAACGCATGAAAACCAGTTTGCAAAACAAGACAAAACTACAAAAGTGGGTTTTTAAAAATGGGCCTAGTTTTGAAAACTCTCACCCATTTTTTAAAAACAAAAATTGAACCAAACAATCCAAAAAGTTTGGGGTTTTCAAAACTTTGCAAAATGGGCAAGAAAATTGAAAACTAAAAAGGAATCAAACATACTCCCTTTTTTTCCTTTTGGCAAACTAATGGGTGTCATATGCAAGCGGTTTGCATAGCCTAGTAGCTATACAGAAGAAAAAAGTTAGTTAGCAACCAACTACAATTTCCTTTGCAGTGAGATGTCGAATCTCTATGAACCTAAAAATCTTCATTTGTGGAGCGGAAATCTGGTGTAAGCATTTAAAAGGAAGGTAAATAAATTCAACGATCTTGTAGCATAGAATTAGTAAAATACAATGTAACATCCTGAAATTTTCGGAACGTTAACACTCAATCAATCGTTTACACTAAGACAATAATACCCTAAAACTCAACCAATTTTAGAACCATCAGCCAGTCAGAGTAACTAAACCATCGAGTAAAATAATATAGTACTCTTAGTGTACTATCATAATTGAAGCAACTAGACTAAGTAAAAATTCTAAATAACAATATTAACCCATGTAGGGGTTCTAATGACCAAAACTAAAACTTAAATTATCTTTGCCTTACTTGGCTCTAATCCATACCCAGTGCGATCTATTTTCGATTATTACCTATGAAAAGAAAGTCAAACGGGAGTGAGCTTTTGAGAGCTCAGTAAGGTTGCTCAAACGAAGAAAGTACGAAATAGTTTACAAATGCAAAACGATGATGTTTTTGTTCACATATACAATTCGATGATGATTTCTAGAATTTTCACAATGATTACAACTAATTCGATCAGATATCATGATGACTTTTGGATACGATGCAAACAATCAAAAATGCTATTGAACATGAGCAATTGCACAGCCACACAGGCAGTGCAGGGTAATCACTTAGCAAAGCCACAAAGGCGATGCTCACTATCGCTTTACACCGGCTAGTCCATCAAGGCACTAGCCCACACCAATACACCGGCTAGTCTGTCAAGGTACTAGCCCACACCAATACACCGACTAGTCCATCAAGGCACTAGCCCACACCAACACACCGGCTAGTCCATCAAGGTACTAGCGCACACCAATATCCTCTAATAGACACCAACTCCCACCAAACACACCAATGCAAACTCTCATGTCAATATGCAGAATGACAACAAATCGATAAATGTAACATGTTATTCAATGCTCGTTGGACAATAATTAATGAGCACCGATAAGAGTTTCAATAAACGTCTTAAGGCTCAATGAAAGGTTTATATGGCAAACAATGCGACTTTATCAAAATAGCAGAATCCAAAAGAACAACGATAACAAATCAAAAGAACATATAAAACAATTATGATGAGTTTGGTTCAGATAAAAATCTCTTGCCTCGATCCAAGCGCTGAAGCTAACAACGTTCTCGATCAAATCCTCAAGTTAACCTAGGTTGGTAAAGTCATTTATCAGAACACTATCCATACTACTATATTATAATCCTAATATAACTATCCACAGTGTGCCCATTTCTCTACCCGAAAATGATGAAATTCAGAGTGATTTCACACACGGCCAACCTACCACGAAACTCGTCACACTCCTTGAGACTCAGAAATATCTCAAAAATGTTCTTATCGTTCATTAAACATTATTTATAGCTGAATACAGCATAAGGAATAAAAATATAATTTTTGAATTAAAAATAATTTCCTTAAATACACTAAAAACCAATAAATTGCCATAATTGTTTCTAGCTAAAAATAAGACTCATAATTTTTATACAAACCTTAATATATGTATAAAAATTATTGAAATAAAAATCAGGATTTAAAAGGCGATAAAACTATTTCTTTATTTTTCGTTTTGCTAAATTCAATGCGATACGAAAAAAATGGTAATAAATCAACTCCAAAAATTACCAAATTTTTTAGTGAGTCTTTATTATACTGTAAAAACATTACTCTAATTTTTCCAAAACATTTTCATGGGTTTAAAGGCTCTAAAAGATTTTTATAAGTCTAAAGTTGCAGAAAATATAACAAATACATACGTTATCAGAAAAATATGAAAATTTAACTGTCATCCTAATATTACCCTATGACTCTTCCTGTAAAGTTTCAAAATTTTAAGATAATTGTACAATGTCCAACTTCCACGTGGTGCAACAGTGCTTAAATCACCCCCCTTATATTTTAATTATTAACCTACCATTCTTCTATCTCTCTGCCACAATTTAAATTTGGTCACCCCCACACTCAGTTCATAGCAGTTCTGTGAACAACTCACTCACATGTCTTAGCAAAAACACCTCACGCCACTTACATATTGATGCCAAGGAAAGTGTGTTCGCAGTCGACGTGGAGGTGCCACAATGAATGCAAACTAAGTCAGATGCCAAGTATGTTGATGTGGGACACATCAAAGATGGAGCAAGGGCAGAGACCAAGGGCTTCCCAGACAAAGCCTGACGGTGGCAGTGCTGCGAGGGCGATAACCCAGGATGAATATACGACGACAGTCACAGTCCGATGCTTAGGTCCAGAGACAAGGTCCTGCATGTTTTCTCTCCAGGATTCTAGAGTGAGAAAGTGAAAATGTTCTGAAAATGTCCAACCGTCTAAATGAATTCTCAAGACCCCTATTTATTGAGGTTAAGATAATGATGTTATCAGCCGACATGTGGCGCTCCCTGGGAGTGACACGTCACCGAGGGGTCCACAGGTGCCGGTGCTTCACGGACTGTCGAATTGCATATTCACCTGACCTGCCTTGCACAGCCTCACTCTGTCTGTCTAGAAAGACTGGCTCCCACAGCGTTCGTGTGGCCAGAGAACCCCCTTGATCTAGCCACCAATCCAAGCCCTTGTAGAGTCCCACATGCCTGGCAGCGATGGGGAAGACCCGTCGCCCAACTGCCAGGTGAACTAGGTGTGATGCCCTTCGAAGACCTGCTCCCGTCTCGGAGTGACCCGGGGGTCATAGTCCCTAGGGGTGCCGATGCAAGCCCCTAGTGCCGGAACACGTAGGCCAGTCAAAAAAGCACCCTGGCGGAGATAGTGTCCCGAAAGAGTCACCTATTCAGTAGGCCGAGGTAGCATCACGGGGGAGCCGTCGACCTGACCGGCCAAGGTAACATCTTGGAGGAGCCGTCTACCTGGCGGAAGGGGAGTCTTCGTGCCGGAGCACTTAGAGCTCCCTGGCAGAGATAGTGTCCCGGAGGAGTCGCCTATCCCCGCGGGTGAGTCCTTGTGCCGGAGCACTCAGAGCGCGTCAAGGTAGCATCCCGGAGGAGCCGTCTACCCGACGGGCCAAGGTAGCATCCCGGAGGAGCCGTCTACCTGGAAAAAAAGGAGTCTTCATGCCGGAGCACTTAGAGCTCCCTGGCAGAGATAATGTCCCGGAGGAGTCGCCTATCCCCGCGGGTGAGTTCTTATACCGAAGCACTCGGAGTGCGTCAAGGTAGCATCCTGGAGGAGCCGTCTACCCGACTGGCCGAGGTAGCATCCCAGAGGAGCCATCTACCTGGCGGAAGGAGAGTTGAAAAGCTCCATGACAGAGATAGTGTCCCGGAGGAGTCGCCTATCCCCGCGGGTGAGTCCTTGTGCCAGAGCACTCGGAGCGCGTCAAGGTAGCATCCCGGAGGAGCCGTCTACCTGGAAGAAGGGGAGTCTTCAAGCCGGAGCACTTAGAGCTCCCTAGAGGAGATAGTGTCCCGGAGGAGTAGCCTATCCCCGCAAGATGATGCGCACTCTGGAGAGTGGGTCGAAGCATGTTCCACCACCGAGGCAAGGTGCGCATGGTGTGGTGAATGAGTGTGGTGCCCGGGAGGCATGTAACATGATTGTAGCGCATGGGTGCGATGAAGTGCGTATGGTGCTGGGGGCACGGTAGTGTGACAGAGAGCCTGGGGGCACGTTTGTATCAGCGGCACAGCGTACGGGCGCGACAGAGTGTTGGAGTGCGGTGCCCAGATGCCGGCAATAGGGGTTGCGGAGACGACGTCTGGGCGACTGATGACGAGCATTGTGGAGTTGGCGCGAGTGTTGTCCAGACGACGGGCTACGGGGGTCGCGGAGTGACGTCCAGGCGACCGGGGTCGTGGAGTGACTTCCGGGCGACAGGGGTCGCGGAGTGATGTATGGTCTCTTAAAGAGAAGTGAAGGTGTTGAGTATGGAGGCCAAAAGCCAACCGTTGGGCAAAGGCCAAGGCCAACCTTTAGGGGGAGGCCAAGGCCAACCCCAAGGGAAGGCCGAGGCCGAGGCCGACCCCCAAGGGGATGCCGAGGCCGAGGCCGACCCCATGGGGAAGGCCAAGGCCGAGGCCGACCCCAAGGGGAAGGCAATGGCCAACTTCCTTGGGCAAGTGTCATGGCGCGCTGATGGACGACATGCAAAGTGCGACGGTCGAAGTGTGATGAGGCGTCATGTGAAAAATGAGTTTCTTCGTGATGAAGTCACGTAACGAAAGTGAGAAGTGCACGTGACTTGAGCGTACACGCTTTGACCGGTTGTGAGCGTTGAAAATGACTGTTGCTTGTGCGGGCGTGTCATGGAAATTGGGAGCCCAGTGGGCCTTTGGGTGCGACCAAAATAGGTTGGGAACACATATTTCATGTAATGCCCACCTCACCTCCCAAAAAAACACAAGGTATACACATACATGCCATAAACAACCACATTTTCATACCCACTGTCTTCCACCTCTTCCTTTCAATTTCCAACCTCCACCTCATCCATCAACCTCCATGCAATTATATGTATAGACACCTCACCAATATGTGAACATACATATACACAAAAACACTCCATTCCCAACTGCCGCGGGCAAGCCCATTCTTTCTACACAACTCACACACTAACACCCATTTCATCTTCCACTCACACAGATTCACAAAAGGACACCATTCACTCAGGTTTTGCACTTACAAACACTTACACAACTTGCATGCACACACTAATACACGGCACAAAGCCTCACACATTCTCCGTCCATGCCCACTGCCGTGCGGCAGTGGGTCTTCTTCCACTACCCTTTTTTTTTTCTTGCATCGATTTTACTTTGAACTCACCAACACAATATACCCAGATCCACTCAAAATACCCTCGTTTACAGGTTGCACCACGGAAGCCAAGCCTCTTCTCTCTCTCACGGCAGCCATGGCTGCTACCTTCTTCTCTCTCTCTCACTATATTTTAATCCCTTAATTCTGTCTCTCAACAAGGCAGTCCAGACTCTCACCCACAAACCCATCTACGTACCTCCATGAATCCATGATCTATCTATCTATATATATATATATATATATATATACATAGATAAGAAACCTAGGATTTAGAGAGGCCTTACCGGAAAAACTTCGCCGGAGAAAGTTCCGTCTTCTCGGCCGTGCTCTTTCTCTCCGTATCTCTCTATCTTTCTCTCGAAATGGCTTGACGGCTAGAAGGGGTGCCTTGGACGGCTGCCCCGGAGAAAGCACTACATATATATAAATAAAACCCTAGTTAGAAAATTCACAAAAACCCCTTATTCATTCATTTTGCCGCTAAATATTCTTACCCGAACTTTATTATCACGAAATGGTCCAAAATTAAACATTAATGACAATCTATGCGTCACGAAAATTGTTAACGGGTTATTACATTATCTCGTTTCATAAATCGTCGTTAAAAATATATCAATGCTAAGAAAATTAATTCATCGCTAGAATACATGTCAATGTTAAGCATAAAATATCGTCGCTAAAAAAAAATTTGTCGCTAAATTTTTTAAAGGGTTAATAGCGAAAATATACCATCACATATGACACGTTTGCAAATTATATCTCAGATCTTTCAAAATAGCTTTTTTATCCACCAAACTATGGCTAACGTTGCAAACGTTTACCTTTCGTCCAACTTTTTGGAAAAAACTAGGGTTTGCAAAGTTATCCCCCAACATATTGAGGGCATATTGGTAAAATCGCCTGGGCATATTTTAGAGGGAAAGATTGCGGGGCTATATAGTCCTCTTGTGTAAATTACCAAATATGAAAATTCAGAAAATCATATTATACCTTAACGTATAATATTTCCAAATCAGAATTTGAAAATTACCAAAGATAAAATATTAACATTTTGTTAACAAAAAATGTGAAAATATTATACCTTAACATTCAACTTTTGTTAATGGAAAATATGAAATTTTGTTAAGGTATAATATTTTCTTAATTTTTAGAAAATATTATAGCTTAACATTTTGTTAACGAAAAATATGAAATTCATATTTGAAAATTCAGATATTTTGAAATTTTCATATTAACATTTTGTTAACGGAAAATATGAAATTTCATATTAACATATTTGAAAATATGAAAGTTGTCGTTAGAATTTTGCCTTTTAAATTCTAATTTTCAAATATGAAAATTTCATATTAGAATATTTAAAAGGCAATATGAAAGTTCATATTCTAATATGAAAGGCAATATGAAAGTTCATATTCTAATATGAAATTACATATTCTAATATGAAATTACATATTCTAATATGAAATTACATATTCTAATTTGAAAATTCAGAAATTTTGAAAATATTAACATTTTGTTAACGGAAAATTTGAAAATATTAACATGCATAATTTCATATTTTGAAAATATTAACATTTTGTTAAGGTATTTTCAAATTCATATTTTCATATAATATTATACCTTAATGTATAATATTTTCAACTTCAAATTTTCAAATATGAATTTGAAAAAATGAAAATATGAATTTGAATTTTCAAATTCCGAAAATTCAAATTTTCAAAGATTGCGGGGCTGTATAGTCCTCATGTGTAAATTTTCATATCTGAATTTTCTAAATTTTTTTTCAAAATTTTAAATTCAGAATTCATAACAAATCTTTGTGTAAATTACCAAAATTTCTAAACTAGGGTTTGCAAAATTATACCTTAACATTTTGTTAATGTTGTATTTTTATACCATGGCAAAAAGTGACCTGACCAAAATACCCTCGCAGTTAACGGAAAAACTAACAGGGTGTGGGCACCAAAATCGTGCCATAGTTTGGCGGATAAAAAAGCTATTTTGAAAGGTCTGAGATATAATTTGCAAACGTGCCATATATGAGGGTATAATTTCGCTATTAACCCTTTTTTAAATCAAACCATTAAAAATATCGGGGTATTACATACAACTTCTAACTTTTGCCTGTCATACTCTATGTATCATAGTCAAAGGAGTAGGTTATTATTATTTTTAATCCGCATAAAATAGATAGATTGGTGGAGTCTGCTCTTTGAATGAAATTGTTCTTAATGCATTACATTAGGTATATTATCTCTGGTGATAGGCAACCTTTCTTACATTAAGATAATATAAGAAAACTAGATTGGTGGAACCTATAGCTAATGTGTCATGTTAACCCACTTCAAAGTGTATGAGAATGGCTGCATATCTGTCTAGGCATCTTAATTAACTTTTAATTTCAGCTTAAGCTGTTTTAGCAAAGTTTGCATTGAGCTATGAATGGTGTTTAGATGAAAAAAAAATTAATTTGGATATAAGGACTAAAGGATTTTGTAGTTAATGGGGATACTTGGGTACTTTACATGGTCAAACTTAATTACTGAAACGTAATTAATCTATAATTCTCGTCACTCTTGGAATATGGTTTAGTAAGCTTATTAGCTTTTGAAAGTTGATTTAATTAGATCTGTATCACTACAAGAAAAACGCTTATTAGCGAAGGAATTTAGTGATGGAATGAATTCCATCGCTAAAAGACACCAATTCTGACGGAATTGGGAGAAGGAATAGATTCCGTCACTATGTTGACTCAAAAAATATTAGAAGGAAAAAATACGCGGGAAGCAAAAATGGGCGACGGAATTCAGTGATGGATTTTATCGACGGAAGTATTTCCATCACTAAATTTGTTATTTTTATTTTTAATAACAAAAAAATGCTTTTACTAATTATTGGAAAATAGAAGAATATACATAATACACATAAAAAACCAAGAAAAAACATAATATGTGTTTCGGCAAAAGAAGAGAAGCTGTGGCGGTAACCTTCACGCCCGTCGCGCCACCATCCATCCCACCCCCGTCACGCCACCATCCCTCCCACTCTGAAGGTTTGTGCGAAGCCCTATTGCTCACTGATGCAATTTCTGTAAGGCTGAATTGTCTTCTTCGCACTAACTGTTAGGGATTTGATTTTTGTTATAATCAAATTAGGGTCTTCGTTCAATCGTTTGGGTCTTCAATCTTCATTCAATCGTTTGGATCTTCAGTCTTCTGATCTTCATCTGAATCTATCTCCTTGCCAGGTAATTTTTCCTCTTCCTCTCACTCTCACAAATGCGTAATACCGTCTTTGAACTATCTTTTCCTGATGGACAACTTCATGATTATGATTATTTAAGTACTTGAACTTCAATTGGTTGGAGCTTCCTCAATTTGCAGCAGCTCTTATAGAGATATTACTGTAATGCTCTTTATGCTGTTTTTTGAACTCACGTTTGCAGGAATTAGAATTTGCAGGAATTGATTAGGTTTGTTATAAATAGTGCAAAATCGGATGAGAATTAGTTGGATTTGATGGCATTTGAGTTTACTAGAATTAAAAGCATTATATACCTTACCCTAGAACCAAAAGACTCCGAAAACATATAAGCTGGAGGAACATGGCATCTGGCCTAATTGGTTAACAATGTTTAATAGGTACATAGCCTACATTGTAGCTGGACTTGGCAACAACAATCTACAGAGATTCTGTTTAACAGCTTCAATGTTTTGCCCACCATCAGAATCAGAAACTATTCAAGTAGCTGGACTTGGCAACAACAACATATTATTGCAACGGAAATAAGTATATAACTATAATCTCATTTAACAAATATGAGTAGATTATAGGTACTCCTTTCTTACATTGCAGCAGGCACGGGTATATATTTGTTGGGTGTTCTTTTCGCGTTAATTTTGACTCTTCGTTATGACTTCAAAGTAGATGCAAAGACAAGATTACATGAGAAACCTTTTCTATCTGGTACATCATTTAAGCAGTTTAGGAGCACTGAAAAGCCAGTAACTTTTCCTTGTCTCTTTTTTTTTTGCTGTCTTGAATATCATAAGCATATAAAACGAAAACCAGAACATCCATCTGCTATGGATACTATTGTCTTTGCAAAAGAGCTCAGAAGCTAGTTATATTATTCAACGTACAAGTGCCAAAGAATTTGCAGCTAGATAATAGGTACATTGCCTACATTATTTTTGAAACAGTTCCACATTGATAGAAAAGGTGAAAGCAACAAAAGAGTTAGTATTGAAAACATGAAATATGTGACCATCAAGATCCTCGAGATGGCCTGTCGTTGTGGCCACTTGCCATAAATCTCTAGAGAGAAATGCGTGAAGTGAAAGAGCTTCATGTAACCTCAAAGCAACCTTCAAACCTTTACTTTTAAATTGATATGAGTTTTGCACATTAGCGTCCCTGTTGTAGATGCATTAAAAGAATTTTAGTATTTGGGTCTGTTTCTAGTAAGTTTAGTTAAATGAGTATGATCACGTAAGACAACTTTGTATGCATGTTCAATGTTATGCGGTTATTCTGAGTGGAAGACTGGTTTCCCACTATTTCTTTAGTGAAAATTGATCTTCTGCACAAACTACTGAGAACTTTTAATGCCACTTGCGCTCTGATTGGGCATATGCTCTTCGTGGCTTAAACTTTGCCTTGGGAAAAATGCTTTGCGTCCTGTATTTTTTCTAATCTTTCTTTTGCACTCTAGGACCAACCCCGGGAGTTTTAAAGATGTCAGTTGATCGTAGTTGGATGGAGAAAAGATTGGATGATCGTAGGGGGCTAAGTGATGAGTTTCGAGAAGGAGTGAGAGTATTTCTTGAATTTTGCCTTTAAGAACGAAGCATTTGTAGATAATCAAAGGATAAAGTGCCCGTGTAGGGATTGTAACTTATTGCGTTGGGGAAAGGGTGATGAGGTAAAATTGCATCTTTTTTCGCAAAGGATTTATGCGTAACTACACAACATGGACTCAACACGGGGAATTAATTGATTTTTCATCCTCCGGGTTTGGGCAAGATAATGCTTCATAATATTGGAATATAGTAATAGACGCTGGGCGTGCAGAGTTTGACATAGATGACAACCATGACGATCCTGACATTGATCTTGCAGAAGAGCCTAACTTGAAAGCTCATAAGTTTTACGAGTTGTTAAGGGACGCCAACGAGCCATTATGGGATGGTGCCAAGAAGCACACAAGGTTGTCTGCCGTGACACGACTGTTACACTTGAAGTCAGAGCATGGGCTAAGTGATAGAGGATTTGATGGTTTTTTAACGCTTATTAAAGAGCTACTACCAGATAGTGAGAAGTTGTCAGGTTCGTACTATGATACAAAGAAAATGGTGGTAAAACTCGGGTTGGGTTATGAAAAGATAGATGTATGTAACAATGACTGTGTGTTATTTTGGAAGGAAAATAAGGATAAGTTGAAGTGTCCAATTTGTGATCATTCGAGGTACAAACCAAGAAAGAGGAGTAAGAAGAACGTGGCTTGGAAGACATTGAGATACTTTCCGATAACACAGAGGCTTCAGAGACTGTATTATTCAACAAAGACAGCTGAACATATGACATACTATAACACTCGTCCCAAAGAAGTCGGTGTGATGAGACACCCCTCTAACGGAGAGGCATGGAAGGACTTTGATCTGAAACACCTAGAATTTGCCCAAGAAGTTCAGAATGTTAGATTGGGGTTAGTGACTGATGGTTTCAATCCATTTGGTCACTCCAGCACCCCCTACTCCACATGGCCCGTAATTGTTGTCCTCTATAATCTCCCTCCCAACATGTGCATGAAACAACCTTATATGTTTTTGTCACTTCTTATTCCCGGTCCGAAGAGCCCTGGGAGGGACATAGATGTTTATTTAAGGCATTGATCGACGAGCTCAAAATGTTTTGGGATACTGGAGTTTCCACTTTCGATGTCTCTCAAAAATAGAATTTCCAAATGCGGGCTGCGGTGATGTGGAATGTCAATGACTTTCCTGCATACGAAATATTTGCAGGGTGGAGCACACATGGCAAGTTAGCATGCCCTTGTTGTATGGACATGAACCAGGGTTTCACATTGAAATATGGAGGTAAGGTCTCATTTTTTGGGTGTCATAGAAAAATGTTGCCAGAGAATCATTCCTTTCGAAAACAGAAAGACAAGTTTGACAAAACGGTTGAGCGCGGTGTGATAAAGCAAGATCGTTTGTCTGGCGATGAAGTGTGGGAGGACGTGAATCAGCTTAATGTTATACCTTTTGGTAAAGGTTTTGCTAATCAAAAGATTCATGGCTTCGGAAAGACACATAATTGGAGGAAACGAAGTATCTTTTAGGAATTACCTTATTGGAAGACACTCCTCGTTCGCCATACTTTAGATGTCATGCACATTGAGAAAAACGTCTTTGACAATATATTCAACACCGTGATGAATGTAAAGGGTAAATCTAAAGATCATTTAAAGGCAACAAAGGATCTGCAAAAAATGGGTATAAGGCCGGAATTACATCCAAAAATGATCAATGGTAAGACGATATTGCCAAAAGCATCTTATACCTTGGACAAGAAGCAAATACAACAAGTGTGCGAGTGGGTTAAAAAGTTGAAGCTCCCAGATGGTTATGCGTCAAACATATCCCGTTGTTGTAACCTTTTAGAGTGTAAGTTTTATGGGATGAAGAGTCATGACTATCACGTGTTCATGCAAAGGCTCATTCCTATTGCCTTTCGTGACTTTTTGCCTAAGGCAGTAATGGATGCCTTGACGGAACTTTGTCATTTCTTTCGGGATCTTTGTTCAGCAGCACTTCGGGAGACTGACATGAAGATTCTCGAGACAAGTATCATAGAAACAATATGGAAGCTTGAAAAGATATTTTCTCCGTCCTTTTTTGATTCGATGGAGCATTTACCCGTTCACTTGGCCTACGAAGCTAGGGTTGGTGGACCAGTGCAGTATCGATGGATGTATCCATTCGAGAGGTAATATTTATGCGATCTACTCTCGTATACCTTAATTTTTTTTAATATACTTTGATTCTAAAACTCATTTGGTATCCTTTAGGTTTATGTTTGGATTAAAGAAAAAGATTCGCAATAAAGCTCGAGTAGAAGGTTCAATTGCAGAGAATAGAGGAACTTGTGAACTTCTCTTCTCTTTATTTTGAGTCTAGAGTTGAAACAAGGATAAACTGATTATATAGAAATGAGGATGCTGTTGACACGGATTTGGAAGGACGTTTATCCATATTCACACATTCGGGTCGTCCTTTTGGATCTTACACTACCCGATGGTTAAGTGATGAGGAATATGATGCCGCATCGTTATACGTCCTTCTCAATTATAACGAGGTCATCTCTTTTATCGAGTAAGTAGTTATGCATATTGGCTTGTTTTTTATGTTACTTAATAGGTTAACATACTTAGCTTATTTACAGTGAATTCGACAACGAAGCATGACTTGCCAATTCTACAATCTCTAATAAAGAACTTGAAGAGTTGCGTAACAACGAGTTCATTGCGTGGTTCAAGCAACGTGTAAGTTCAAAAAGTAGATCATAGTTGTCTAATTACTACCGTTATATGACTAACTTAATACTATTCTATTGGACATTGTTGCAATAAGTTGACAAGGTTGATCAAGCGGTGGATATTCATTTCAAAGAACTTGCTTGTGGCCCTAGTAGATTGGTTAGATGCTACAAAGGTTACATCGTGAATGGATTTAGGTTTAACACGGTAGATATTGACTTGATTAAGCAAACTCAAAATAGCGGAGTTTTAGTCAATGGCGATTGTTATAATGACAATTGCCTTGATTTCTATGGGCAATTGGATGAGGTTGTTGAGTTAGATTATATGGGTAGTAGAAATCAACTAGCAATGTTCAAATGTCATTGGTTTGATATCACATCTAGAGCTAGAGTGCGTGTTAGTCGCCATGGGGTAGTAGACGTCAATCTCAAATCAAGACTAGGATCACATGAACCTTTTGTGTTTGCTAATCAAGCTTTACAGGTGTTATATGCAGAAGTGTATCGAAAAAGAATTCTAATTGGTGTACAGTTATCAAGACCAAAAGATTAGCAGTTGGCAACTACCAAGAAGATGTGCTTGAGACTTATCAAGAGGACGTTACTCCTGTTGTGGTACCTATTCTAGCTGACGATGACACAGATGACATACCTTTTCAAACAATAGATTTTTCGGAAGACCAAATGGGAGAGGAAGTTGATGTTGATGACCTTAGAGCTGTAGCAATCATAGACAATCACCGGAATGCTGAAAATGTGGAATTTTATGAAGATCAAGACAAGGACGACGAGGACGGGGACGGGGACGAGGCTGATGATAGTGGTGAAGAAGAAGAAGACGACGATGAAGAAATAGACTTGTCCAGTAGCGATTAATACTTGATTTTTAATTTTTTATTATCAACTGATTTGGTGTTTGGATTTGGCATTAATTTGTATCGTTGATAATCTTTCACTTTGTCTTGAAAGATATATCATTTCTACCAACTATTGTAGTGAAATATTATGTATTGCCATATTTAGTTTTCTTTACATAAACAAATATTGTTATATAGTATCTTTTGCAATTATGCAACACTCTTGTGTTGCTCGAGGTCGTAGTCGTGTTGTATCTGCTCCAGCTCGTGGAGGTCACGGTGGAAATAACTCGTCTTCGGAGCAGCCTGTTGAGGTGGAATCGTCAGTAGCTTCAACCGATGATACTCTAAATGGAAGAATGGGTGATAGTTGTTTTTTGTTTGAATAATTAAAGTACATTGCAGTTTTCATGTGTTTTCCTGATATGCTTTTTTGCAGCTTCTCTTCGTACTAGGGGTGCAACACAAGGAATCATAAGAAAGCTTCCACTAGGCTCCAAAAAGAGAATCCATGTTCATAAGAAAATGTAACATGTAGTGCTTATGTACTAGTTGTACAATATCATTGTTTCCATTCCACTTTATTGTAACACTCTTTATTTTTTATGTATTAGCTTCATTGAGGATGAGGCGCGGAGTACCATAGGAGCTATCTTTAGGGCAAATATGAATTTCCCTTTTGTGGTGTGGTCAAGCTGGAAGAAGTACCCTGAAATGAAAGAGATGCTTTGGCAAATTTTTTTGGTAAGCTTATGTTTTAAACTTCATGTTTTCAGAGCCTGCTTATGCATTAAATTTCATTACTAGGCGAGAAATGCATCCAGTTTGAAGTGAAAACCTGAATCTTCGTTCTTGTCTCAATCTTAATCTCTTTTTGCATGTTTTCAGAGCCTATTTACGCATTAAATCCAAATTACTTGTCCTGCATTGGGCTCTCTGTCTCCATTTCCATATTCAGATTATTTGTCTTGCATTGTGCTAATTCAGTGCCTAGTTTTTTTCAAAAAAACATTTATGTTGTTGAATATTTGATGCACCTTGTGTTTGGCACTCTCTAGTGTTTGTGCCGCAATTAGTTTTCCCTCGTTGTCACAAATAGTCGCTGCTTGAATTGTCCAATTGTCACGGACTGCAGCATCGAAATTGACTCGAACACAATGAAGAGGTGTAAAGATGCTGGTAGTTTTGGGTGTTTATGATGCCATCATGTTGTATTCCATATCTAAATTTGGTTGAGTAAGAAGAGATTACATGCATTTACTTGCTATACTTACCATGTAGCCCTATGATTTATGCGGGATCCCTCAACGTTTTGAGCTTCATCAGTTGGATATCACCTGCTTCAGCTTCCTTATATTGTAAGAGTAGAGCAAGATGCATACCAAAAGCTGCCACCATAATTTTGGCCATAAGTCTAAGAATGGCCTGATTTTACTATTTCAATCATTTGTGAGCATCATTTCTTCGGCTTCAATTGGTCTAAAACCTTTTCTCTTGTGTCTACTTAGATATTACCCAATGCATGACATTTTCTTGGCTTGTCAGAATTTTTTCTCTAGTTCAACTAGTTTTTTACTTTAACGTGGCATGGCTACTTTAGTTCAGGCGATTTTACCAATATGCCCTCAATATGTTGGGGGATAACTTTGCAAACCCTAGTTTTTTCCAAAAAGTTGGACGGAAGGTAAACGTTTGCAACGTTAGCCATAGTTTGGTGGATAAAAAAGCTATTTTGAAAGATCTGAGATATAATTTGCAAACCTACCATATGTGAGGGTATATTTTCGCTATTAACCCTTTTTTATTTTTTTAGACATTGTCCAACCCTCTATTGGAGAAAAGGTGGAAAAAAAAGAAGGCGCGATTTAAAATTTTGCAACAATCTTTTCTTAGAGTTGTCACATCACGTCTCTCAATTTCTTGTTTCATACAACTCACACTGGTCATACGGACCAAGTCACTGAGCTGAGGGCATTCTTCAGCCATTGGGAAGTGCGAGAGTTTTTTGCAGTGCTCGTTGCCATAGTTTCGTCCTGATGCCAGAGCTAGGTCCCGATGCCCAAGCTTGTTACCTTTCTCACTGCGAAAAGAAAAGAAACGAAAATTACATTGGAGTTTTTCAAAATTTTTGAGCATCCTACTTCTTTGTCTTTTGATTCTTTTTGTTGTTTTACCCTAAGAATTAAAGGAAAAATGGTATAAATTATTTTTCAAAGAAAGATAATCAAGGAAAATATACAAATGTCTCATGCAATAACAAGTTGATCTAAAAATATTCTCTGCATGTTTTTATCAGTGGACTGTACTTTTTCTGTACTTTTTTTTGTGTGTAAATAAACTTTTAATTTTTGTGTTAAAATATGGTTACCAATGAAAATTAGCTAAATGCACAGGAAAATTGCTTATTGATAATTCGATCACCACAAGGTTTACTTTATTCTATTAAAAAGAAATTTACCTATTTAGAAATACATGCGACTTTCTTTGACAAAATAACTAGTTTACCAATATATATCGGCTTCTATCTCCTACTTCGAAAATCGGAACAAGTAGCTATGAGTTCTTGTGTAGTTTTATTAGCTTTACATTTTCTTCCCCTGGCAAAGCTAACATGAAAGCTAAAAATTTAGGAGAAAAGCTAATACAGTGCCTATTGATTCTTTCTTTTATCCTCGGCTTTCCTCACATTATTTTGAATGGCGGCTTATCTTTCGCAAGTTACATATTACAGTCCAAAAGAGGAAAAAAATTTGTAGACCTTAATTCGTCTCTAGACTCCGACCTTCCTTAATAGCTAGCGGTGAAATTATTTTCTAGCAATATTTTAAAGACAATATTGTATAGCCCGTTAGTACAATTGCAAAATTAAGAGTAACACTTTGTGACATAGAAGTGCGACCGAACATCTTGGCAGTGAGCATTAAAGTGCACAATCTTTATAGTCTCAAATGAAGTGGAGCCCAAATTGACTTGAAGTCTTTGCCTGTTCGTTTACGTTTTCAATTCTCATATTTCGTTCCGATGACGAAAAAAAACTTGAAGTCTTTGCCTGTTCGTTTACGTTTTCCATTCTCATATTTCGTTCAGATGACGGAAAAAGACGTCTTTGTTTGTTTGTTTACATTATTAAATTTTCATTTTGGGTAAAAATGACTCACTACAGTAGAAAAGGAGAGAACACTTTTATTTTTTCGGACATTGTCCAACCCTCACTTGGAGAAAAGGTGGAAAAAAGAAGAAGGAAGGATTTAAAATTTTGCAACAATCTTTTCTTAGAGTTGTCACATCATGTCTCTCAATTTCTTGCTTCATACAACTCACACTAGTCATATGGGCCAAGTCACTGAGCTGAGGGAATTCTTCGACCATTGGGATGTGTGAGAGTTTTTTTTTACAGTGGCTCGCTGCCATAGTTTCGTCCCGATGCCCAAGCTTGTTACCTTTCTCACTGAGAAAAGAAAAGAAAAGAAAATTACTTTGGAGTTTTTCAAAATTTTTGAGCATCCTACTTCTTTGTCTTTTGATTTTAATGTTGTTTTACCCTAAGAATTAAAGGAAAAATGGTATAAATTATTTTTCAAAGAAAGATAATCAAGCAAAATATACAAATGTCTCATGCAATAATGAGTTGATCTAAAAATATTCTCTGCATGTTTTTATCAGTGGACTGTACTTTTTCCACACATGATTTAATGAACACCAACTGCTTGTGCTAAGAAAGTCTCCTCTTGACTAGACAGTTCTCCTTTTGAAAACTGTGAAACGGATTATTCTTCTTGGAAGCCGCTGGTTTACTGTTTAGTGCCTTGACTTTAGAACCATCGAAGATTGAACATGAGCAAGCTGCTTACTTTTTCTGCCCCCTTTTTTTAACTCCTCTTGTGCTTTGTAGGAAATGGCATATGAGATATATAAAAAAGATATAAACCATATATATTTAAAAACAAATGTAAAGAAAATATATTTTTATATCATGTTTTGTTACCTTATTTGGCTTTAGCCACAAATAAGGCAGCACAAGCATGTGAGGTGTAAAATAGGCGGTCCCATAAATTAACATAAGCAAAATTATTTAGCTAGTGTAGCGTATACATCATGACTTAAATTCAACTAATTTTATGTTGAACAAATTTTAAACAAATCCATTTCTATGGTAATATTATGTTATGAGTAAATAAACACTTTAACAAACTAATTTAAACCATAGCAATATACCAACATATTATGAACAAACTAAGTTAAACCATAACAATATACCAACATATTATGATTTGACACCTTTTATACTGAAAAAGATAAAAACTAGATATTTAGAAAGAAAACAAAAATCAAATCTCAAAACAGTACCCTCAAGTTTATGTCAATTACAACTTTAGTACTCAAGTTTAAAGGTGTGCCAAAGAAGTACCTAACTTTTAAAAAACGTACTAAATCAGTATCTCGGCCGACGGATGTCGGATGTCGTTAAAAAGTTCGAGGGACAAAACCGTCATTATAAAAAAAATGATATCTAAAAAACACGTTTGACTATCACAGCCGTTCAATATAATTTAATAAAAAAACTCTCTCTCTCTCTCTCTCTCTCTCTCTCTCTCATCTGCCTCTTCCTCTTAATTGCCACGTAGCACCCACCATCCATCTGGTCTATCATTAATTGGTCGATCTAGCTTTCGCCATCAACCGTTGCCGCTAACCACCACACTACACTACCCATATACCCACCAATATTCCTTCCGATCTTAAGTTGAACAAATGAAAATACTTTATGTATCGACACAGTTGATGACAACAAGAAGATATATCATATATTTGTTCTTTGTTAAAGATCTGGCGGTGCCATGGTGGTGGGTTTAGTGAAAGTGGTGGTGATGGATTTGATTGGCGGTGGCAATTGCAATCGAAGTCGTGAGTTCAATGAAAGTGGTGGTGGTAGGTTTGTTAAAGAGTTGGTTGGTAAAAAGTGGGTTTGATGAAAGTCGCAACGGTGGGTCTGGTGCAGTGGAGACGGTCGTGAGGTTTGGGGTGATATTAACGGTAATGGTGGTTGGGGACCATGATTCTAGTGGTAATTAGTGGTCATGATTCTCGTGGTTCCTGGAGTCCATGATTCTGGTGTCCATGATTCTGGTGTCGGTTCCATTGGGTTATGGATGGAACGGCTTAGGTGATTCCTTTATCTTTCTCCCTCTCCTTTCTTATGAAAATTCTTCTTTCCACACAGTGATGTCGGCCGGCCAAAATTGTCCCAAAGTTGTTTTTTGGTGTCGCGCCGGCCGACTCCAGCGACATAATACCGCTAGAGCTCTACTTGAAACAGTGGCACACCCGATCTGCCTCATCGTGGCGATTTGTCGGCCGACTGTGACGATGATCATCTTCTCCGGCGGTCTTCTGTCCTTCATCTCCTGCGTTATCTCGCCGGCCAGGGGCGGAACTACGCTTGTTCCTGAGATTTTGAAATTTTTTTAAAAAAATATATATATATATATATATAGTGTTTTTTTTTCATTTTCCACTTTTCCTTTCTCTCTCTCTCTCTCCTCCTCTCTCGGCCGACTCACAGACACAGTCAGATAGTCTCACACTCATAGTCACTGGTCGTCGGTCGCCGTCGCCATCACGCCGGCATCTCGGCTCCAGTCCTCCTCTCTCGGCTCTCTCAGGCCTAAGCCACCGCATGCGCAGGCCGCGCAGCTCACCGCCCGCACGCCGGCTGCCGGCACCACACCACCCACCGACCCACGGCCACCGGTCGTCGTCTCAGCTGGGCTCTCATCAGTTGGTCGCCGTCCGTCCTCCGATTCCGAAGCGCGAAGCCGGCGAAGGCCCTCCTCAGTCCGGCGGTCCCCACCCCAACTCCGGCCAGTCCCCACCCAACTCCGGCGACTCCGGCCAGAACAGATCTGGGCGGCAGATCTAGCTTAGATCTACCGTCTACGAGCCGGCGCACGAACCGAGGAAGTTCCGCCACTGCCGTTCGGCGGTCACGGCGCTTGAACAATTTGATTAACATTGCGACAACGACGCCGTTCTGATTTCTGAGGACCGAGGTCAATGTGCATTTTGGACAATTTCTTTTGCTATTGAGAATTGATTATTTGATTAATAATTTTAGGTTGTTAGTTGTGTATTTGATAATTTAGATTACTAATTGATGCTTTATGGATGTTAATCGTGCATTGAGCACTAAGATTTGAGATTGTTGATGGAGGATGGGACCCAATTGGATTTTTATCCCATTTGAGCATTGATTATTTGATTGATAATTTTAGGTTGTATTAATTGTGCATTTAAAAATTGAGATTATTTTCATGCTGATTATATGTTGTTAATTGTGCATTGAGCATTTGAGAATTGAGATGGTTGATGGAGGATGAGACCCAATTGGATTGAGATGTCGGATATGTGATTTAGTTGAATGGTGGGGTGAAATTAAGTTAATTAAGTTAACGCGATAATAAAACATGACTGGAAAAGTAAAAGAATAAAATATTTGTTCAATGAAGATAATAAAGACTCGACTTCGGAATCGCATGGGAGACGAATGGATGAATGATAGCTTGGTTTGTTACATCGAGAAGAATGTCTTCAAAACTATTACAAATGAGACAATTATCAAACGCTACCAATTTTCGGCGCCTCATCGAGTAGTTATTTAGTGCTTTCGTTTGTAAACACTGAAATGTGTATTTTGTATTATCTTCTTTTGTGTTGTAAAGAGTTCTTAGTGGCTCTCGTGAAACTTAATAAGACCTTTTAGATGTTTTTTAGTATGTTTTGTGTATTACCGAAAAGTGCACTTTGTTTTTGTGTGCTATTTTACTTATAAAAATATTTATCTCCTTCGGTATATTTTTAGCCCCCCCTGGGATAAAATCTTGGTTCCGCCACTGCTCGCCGCCAATCTTCCCCCTCCCCCCTTTAGTCCGTCTGCGCCAGTGTGTGTGTGTGGGTTGTGTGCGTGCATTACTGTGTGTGTTTTGGGGGGGGGGGGGGGGAGGGGGGAGTTGGTGTGCATGAATTAAAGAAGAAGAAGAAGAAGAAGAAGAGAGAGAGAGAGAGTAAAAAGAACGGCCTGCATGGCTAAATGGGCAGGGTTTATATCATTTTTTATAATGACGGTCTTGCCCCTCGAACTTTTTAACGGCATCCGACATCCGTCGGTTGAGGAACTAATTTGGTACATTTTTTAAAAGTTAGGTACTCCTTTAGCACACCTTCAAACTTGGATACTAAAGCTATACTGGAGGTAAACTTGAGACTACAGTTTTGAGATTAACCAAAAAAATAAAAATTGCATATAAATATAAAAGGATATTAGTTATGTTGTACTTAAGTTAGTCTCCAACTTAGATTGAAAATTTTAATATATTTATAGATAAATCTAAATGAGTTAGCATGGTTAGTAAATAAATAGTTAAATTTTTGTTGATCTTTGTTCAACAATTTTGTCTAGAACGAAGTTTTGAGTTATCTTATTTCAACATGTTGGTTAAACTTTTTAGGTCTTCTATAATTACCTCATGAAATAACGTATTGAATTTACTATTTTCTCGATAACTTTTATTGATCAATTCTATATGTTTCTAAAAGCTCTACTTCATCGTTTTTAATAGTTGTGTTGATTAATTTTTTTATACATAGTATAAAAGAACAAAGACGAAAATCTTCTCCATTAAAATTAAACTAACATATGGCTAATGCTATAAGCATGTCATTGTGACGCACGACGGCCCTTGATGGCACAAAAGAAACTGTGTGTGGCACTCGGCTTGCCGCTTGGAAGAAGAGTCCGCCAACCAATCCCAACAGTTTATAGGAAACAGTGTATCAACATTGCATAAAATAGTGCACAAATAGTAGATTTCAACATAAGGGTAAAACGGTCTCAAATATTCTCATTACTTCAATAGTATCATTACAACTTACAAAATGCTTTGTTTGCATCCACAATGTGCAATCTAGCTAGATAGGCAAGCTAAAACAAAGCAAGAGACTTTCGAGTATGGGTGTCTGGTGCAAGGCTACATGACCTCCCATATAGTACCACTAAGAGGAAAATCCTAAGTGCTAGTAGTAGATGTTACTATGTACGAGGAGTCATAGTGCCCCTTTTTAGAGAAATACAGCTTGGAATGACTTGAAATTTTACAAGGAAACTTAAATATATGCAAGGGATCACTCCACCGAAATTGAGCAAAAACGCAAGCCTAAATCTTCAAATCTTCACGGTTGGCTTACGGCGTGCATGGGCACTGCAGTCGGGCATGCGGGCGCTGTGCTTGAAGGGTGCATGGGCGCAAGGCTTGATGAATTTGTGAGTGCTATGTTGGGAGGGTTCATGGGCGCTGTGCTAGGTGGGCATGGGTGCACGGGCGCTGTGCTGGATGGGCGCAAGGGCGCTGTGCTAGGCGGGCGCAGTGCTTGTCATACTTGGTGCCAAGGGGCAGCCTATGACACATTGGAACGTACAAATTATTTTCAAAAGACAGTTAGACAATCAAAATATAAAAAGGAATGTCTCATGTAATAATAAATTGATCTCAATATATTTTTTGCCCATTTTTTTCAGTGACCTCTACTTTCTTCTTTTTTGGGTACTAAATAAACTTCTACTTTATGTTCCTTTATATGGTTACCAAATCAAAATTAGCTAATTGCATAAGGACATTTCTTATTGATAATTCACCACAAGGTTTACTTTATTATGTTAAAAGCAAGTTTACTTATATAAAAATAAATGCGACTATCTTTGATAAAATAATCACAAAAATAAAATTAATTGTGCACCAGGTTTATTATTCATTCAAAATCTCTAAAATGATGACTATTAATAAGATATATATCTCGTGCTTGACAGGAATTCATATTCAAATCCAAAACAGGTGGCCAGAAAGCAAATAGATATCGTCCGCGTAGTATCAGCTTACATCATCTCTAGAAGGCGTGGAAGATTTGAACACTAAATATTTCCACGCAAGATTCAATCAAACCCTACTGCTTGTGCCAAGAAAGTCCCACTTAGACAGTTCTCTCTTTGAAAGGTGAGAAACCAATCTTTCTTTTTGGAAGCTGCTACTTCTCCTTTTTTTTATTTTTTATAAATTAAAGTAGAAATACATATCATGATTTAAAGGAAAAATATACTCACAGACGCATAAAAGAAATATAAACACAGGGTGTCTGAACATCCGGCCTAAACAGACCAAACCACATTACAAACTTTTCCAATAACAAATCAAAGCATAAACTAAACAGAACCCAAAGTTCCATATAAACATCAAAAATAGATCCAAAATAGCTTCAGAGTCAAAAACCCCACAATAAAGAACCATACTTATTTGCAGTTCTATTATTTCCCAATTTGAGAAATTCAAAAAAAAAAAGAACCATACTTTAGCTACTTCTCCTTTGTTAGGTTGGTCATGCATCAAAGGAACCATAAAAGACCGGCTTGTTTGGTGCCTTGACTTGAGAACCATCTTCTTTTTCTGCCTTTTTTTTTTACTCCTACTGTGCTTTGTAGGAAACACATTTTCCTGCTTTGCTTGCACCAAGGGAGATAGGAAGGCTCGTCTGAGGTTCAAGCTAAGTTTCAATGTCCCTTTGCTTCTCATGAACCAATTTACTTTTTTTTATTCTATTTCATGGTATTCTAATTTTAAGAATAATTCAATTTGAGCATTTAAAGTTCTACATTAGTAATATACAACATATTAGGACTTTAATTTCATTACTTATTTGTAGAAGCTCTGTATACTATGAAAATAAAGCAACACACACACACACACACACACACGTATATACATATAGGGGGCGGATCCCCACCCACTAGTGGGTAATATCCACCAAACCGCAACAATTTGTTGCGGTTGACAATCATCAATTTTTTGTGCCCCACCCCCACCCCACCACGCCCAACCTTTTTGTTTCTTTTTTCTGTGGCCCCCCACCCCCCTTCCCCCTTCCCTTTTTTCTTTCTTTTCTTTTTTCTTTGTGGCCCCACCCCCTCCCCAAAACGCAACAAGAAATTGCGGTTCTCCTTTTTTTCTTTTTCCATGGGCCCCCACCCCCTTCCCTTTTTTCTTTCTTTTCGGCCCCACTTTTCACTCTGGCCCCACCCTCCCCAAACCGCAACTTTTTGTTGCGGTTCACCTTTCCGTGGCCCCACCTCCCTTTTCCCACCCCACCCTTCGGTTCCCGTGGGCCCCCACCCCCACCCCTTAACCGCAACTCCCTGTTGCGGTTCTCTGGTTCCTTTTTTGTTTTTCTTTCTTCGTGGCCCCCACCCCACCCCCGGTTCCTTTTTTGTTTTCGTTCGTGGCCCCCCCTCCCTTTTTCAAGCTCAAAGCTTGGCCGCGCAATCTTCTGCCATCTTTTTTCTTTCTTCACAGCCTTTGACTCTGCCATCTTTTTTCTTTTTTCACAGCCTTTGACTAACTACTGCTCACTCACGGACGTAATTTTTCTCTGTCTTCTTTCTTCTCTCTTCCTCACTTTTCTCTCTTTAAAATCCCTTCTCCCCGAACCCTTTCTTCCACTCTCTTCATTCTCCATATCTCACCTACATAATCTCCACAACAATACAAAAAAAAAAAAAAATTCATTCTAGAAGATCGGTGGATAACCACTAGAAGATCAGTGAATTTTTCTTCAAATATATTAAGTTAAAACAAGTAAGTATTTTGAATTTTCTTATAATTCAATGTTAATTTCAAATTGTTCTTACCAATTGATTGTTTAAATTGTGTTACGCTTAAATTGTTCTTACCATAGTCTAAAATTCGTGTTTAGGGCGTCAAAATTACGTTTTTACAAATCGGGGTATTACATTCGAAAGATTCCAAAATAACACTTTTTTAGGGCGTCAAAATTAGAATTTTTCACAAATTTATAAAAAAATATCTAGAGATAGATTTTGCCAAAGTACAAAGAAAAGACCCTAGTTATTTTTAAAATATCTGTATCAAGTAAAAATTTCAAATTTTTCTAAAGACTGGAAAATGGGTTAACTGATACGCGCAACCTTGTAACTTTGCAGTGTAATTTAAAATATCAAGCTAGCGCCATTTCGCGCGAAACTTTTATGAGAACCCTAGGATGTTGGGAAGTTCCATTTCTCAAAAGAAATGGAACTTCCCAAATCGGTGTCTGGATCGAGCGCTTAAAAGTCCGTTCGGCCAAAAAAATAGCTAACGGCTTCGGAATGGCCCGAATTCCTGGAAAATGGAACTTCCCAACATCCTACGGTTCTCATAAAAGTTTCGCGCGAAATGGCGCTAGCTTGATATTTTAAATTACACTGCAAAGTTACAAGGTTGCGCGTATCAGTTAACCCCTTTCCAGTCTTTGGAAAAATCTGAATTTTTTACTTGATACAGATCTTTTAAAAATAACTAGGGTTTATTTTTTGTGGTTGGGGGAGAAAAAAGGGAAGGGGGTGGGGGGCCCACGAAAAAAGAAAAAAAAACAAGAACCGCAACACCTTGGGGGGGGGGGGGTGGGAACTGCAACAAGGAGTTGCGGTTTGGGGGTGGGGGCCACGCACAAGGGAACCGTAACTAGGAGTTGCGGTTGGGGGAGAAAAAGGGAAGGGGGTGGGGGGCCCACGAAAAAAGAAAAAAAACACAAAAACAAAAAGGGGTGGGGGCCACGAAGGGAACCACAACTAGGAGTTGCGGTTGGGGGAGAAAAAAGGGATGGGGGTGGGGGGCCCGCGAAAAAAGAAAAAAAAAACAAGAAAACAAAAAAGGGTTGGGGGTGGGGGCCACGAAGGAACCGCATATCCTTGTTGCGATTGGGGGAGAAAAAAGGGAAGGGGGTGGGGGGCCCACGAAAAAGGAAAAAAAAACAAGAATCGGAACACCTTGGGGGGTGGGTGGGGGTGGGGCTTTCACAAAAAATCATGATTGGCAACCGCAACTAATTGTTGCGGTTCGGTGGATAACATTCACTAGTGGGTGGGGATCGGCCCCATATATATATATATATATATATATATATATATATATATATATATATATATATATATATATATATATATATATATACTCATCCCTAGTGGATAATATCCACCCAACCGCAACACTTTGTTGCCATTGGTTTTCTTCTTCCTACCCCCACCCCCCGCCAACCGCAACAAAGTGTTGCGGTTGGTTTTCATTCCATTTTTTTCTTTTCTACGTGCCCCCCCCCCTCCCCAACCGCAACAAAGTGTTGCGGTTGGTATCATTCCCTTTTTTTTTCTTTTCTATTACTTTTCGTGGCCCCCACCTCCCTTTGTTGCGGTTGTCCTTCCCTTCCCCCTGCCTGCCACGTGGCCAAACCGCAACAAAGTGTTGCGGTTGCCCCCTACCACGTGGCGTCAAATTTTTGAATTTTCACGAATTTATAAAAAAATAGCTCACGAGTTTATAAAAAATAGCTAGAGCTAGATTTTGCCAAAGTACAAAAAAAAGACCCTAGTTATTTTTAAAAGATCTATATCAGGGAAAAATTTTAGATTTTTCCAAAGACTGGAAATGGGTCAAATGATACGGAGAACCTTGTAACTTTGCAGTGTAATTTAAAATATCAAGCTAGCGCGATTTTGCGCAAAACTTTTATGAGAACCCTAGGATGTTGGGAAGTTCCATTTCCCAGGAATTTGAGTCATTCCGAAGTTGTTAGCTATTTTTTTGGCCAAACGGGCTTTTAAGCGCTCGATCCGGACACCGATTCGGGATTTTTGGGCGAAAAGTCTTGAAAAATACTTTTTAGATCAAGAATAAATTCAGGAAGCTTAAAATAGCATTCCAAAGCAATTTTGAGATTTTCCGATGCCAGGGGGCATTTTGGTAATTTGTCACCCCGAGAGGGGTATTTTGGTAATTCTACAATGTTAAGTTTTTCAAAGGACTTTTTAGTCCAGAAATGTAAGTAAAACACCTGAAAGGTTGTTTTGAAGCTGATTTGGGGGCGTTAGGGTGATAATGAACCCCCGGGGGCGTTAGGAAGATTTTTCAGAAGCTAATTGGGCGATAAAGTGTGCGCGAATAGGCCTTTCATAGGAAAATCAAAAAAATTATTTGTCTTGAATTTCGCCAAAATTCATAGAAATGGGCTACCTAGCGTGCCTAAGGTATATTGAGCAAAAAAAAACTGATAAAAAAATATACAAGATTTTTCGGAAGTTATGAATTGGGTGTGAGCGAATAGGCCTTTCATAGAAAAATCAAAAAATTTATTTGTCTCGAATTTCGCCAAAATTCATAGAAATGGGCTACTTCGCGTGCCTAAGGTATATTGAGCAAAAAAAAACTAACAAAAAAATATACAAGATTTTTCGGAAGTTATGAATTTGACGATAAAGTGTGCGCGAATAAGCCTTTCATAGGAAAACCAAAAACATTATTTGTCTCGAATTTCACTAAAATTCATAAAAATGGGCTAACTAACGTGCCTAAGGTGCAATGAGCAAAAAAAGAAGTAATAAAATGTGCAAGATTTTTCGGAAGTTACCGAAATGCCCCCGATGAGCGGCAAATCTTCCTAACACCCCCGGGGGTTCATTATCACCCTAACGCCCCCAAATCAGCTTCAAAACAACCTTTCAGGTGTTTTACTTACATTTCTGGACTAAAAAATCGTTTGAAAATTTGAACATTGTAGAATTACCAAAATACCCGTCTCGGGGTGGTAAATTACTAAAATGCCCCCTGTTATCGAAAAATCTCAAAAGTGCTTTGGAATGCTATTTTAAGCTTCCTGAATTCATTCTTGATCTAAAAAGTATTTTTCGGGATTTTTCGCCCAAAAATCCCGAACCAGTGTCCAGATCGAGCGCTTAAAGCCCATTCGGCCAAAACAATAGCTAATGACTTTGGAATGGCGCAAATTCCTGGGAAATGGAACTTCCCAACATCCTAGGGTTCTCATAAAAGTTTCGCGCGAAATCGCGCTAGCTTGATATTTTAAATTACACTGCAAAGTTACAAGGTTCCCCGTATCAGTTGACCCCTTTCCAGTCTTTGCAAAAATCTGAAATTCTTCCCTGATATAGATCTTTTAAAAATAACTAGGGTCTTTTTTTTTCACTTTGGCAAACTCTAGCTCTAACTATGTTTTATAAATTCGTGAGCTATTTTTTATAAATTCGTGAAAATTCCAAATTTGACGCCACGTGGCAGGGGGCAACCGCAACACTTTGTTGCGGTTTGGCCACGTGGCAGGCAGGGGGAAGGGAAGGACAACCGCAACAAAGTGTTGCAGTTGGGGGGTGGGGCCCACGAAAAGTAATAGAAAAGAAAAAAAAGGGAATGATACCAACCGCAACACTTTGTTGTGGTTGGGGGGGTGGGGGCCACGAAGAAAAGAAAAAAAATGGAATGAAAACCAACTGCAACACTTTGTTGCGGTTGGCGGGGGGGGGGAGGGGTGGGGGTAGGAAGAAGAAAACCAACCGCAACAAAGTGTTGCGGTTGGGTGGATAATATCCACTAGGGGATGTGGATCGGCCCCCATATCTACCTATTTATATGTATATATGTACATATATATATATATATATATATATATATATATATATATATATATATATATATATATATATGTGTATATATGTATATATGTATATATGTGTGTATATATGTATATATGTGTGTGTATATATACATATATATATATATATATATATATATATATATATATATATATATATATATATGTGTGTGTGTGTGTGTGTGTGTGTGTGTGTGTATATGTGTATATATCTATATATGTGTATATGTATATGTGCGTGTGTGTGTATATATATATATATATATATATATGTAAATATGTATATGTGTGTGTGTGTGTATATATGTAAATATGTATATATGTGTGTGTGTGTGTGTGTGTGTGTGTGTGTGTGTGTGTGTATTTGGGGAAAGCGAATATGTTTCTTGCCTTAGACAACTTGCCTAAGGCTAGCAAACAATACTACGTAGTTTTGTACACTTCTTTTGTAATTTTTTTTCTTTCCCCGTCAGTGCATTCACTATCTGCCTCTCATTCATCTGATCTGCCTAGCCTCATCACCGGCCAACCTCCATAGCCTTATCGCCGGCTAACCATCACCCCCACCATCTCAAACAACCGCCAGTATACAGAGACTCACCACTACCATTCTCCATCTTTAACCCGTCGGCCCACAAATCGCCAGCCCCAATCTCCACCCCACTGACCACATTCAACTAGTAAGTTCACCAACCGACCTCCTCATTGCTGTCACCGTGCAAGCCATAACCAATGGACTCCTTTCGCCACCCTAATATCCCATCTCCCCCCAACCCCCCCCCCCCCCCCCCGCGGCGGCCGTTCCCGTTCATCCACTAGCCACACAAATCTTGATCTTGTTCACAGATGTAATAACGCCACCAACCACGGGATGGGAGATGATTAGATTTTAGAACTGAGAATGAGATGGGAGATCCTTATGTCTTCTATTAACCTAAATATTAATCCAATTTTCAAATCTAATGTGAATAATTTAGATTTAACCGTGGTGGTTGAGATTGTTTGTGAAGGGTGGTTGCCGGAATGAGGTGGACAATGTTGTAGCATCATTGTGGTGGGTCGACATTCAATAGGTCATGATGATGGCGGATTGGCGTTCGTCCGGTGTGATGGGTCGGGGTTCCGAAGGTCGCGATGGCGGTGGTGGGTCAGGGTTCGGAGGGTCACGATGGTGGTGAAGTGAGGTGGAACCTGGTTGTCGTGGGTGGTTCATGGAAGTGATCGTAGGTGAAAAATGTTCAAAGTGGCGGTGGTTTCTGCCGTGGTGGCGACGAGGGTGGCGAAAACTGGGTTTGAACTTAATGATGGTCAGCATCAGAGAGGGAAACCAAGAGCATGAAGAAGTGAGAGAGAAAGGCAAAGAAAAATTTAAAAGAATTTAATCAAAACTGAAAAAGGAAAAACAAATGAAAATTAACCAAAATTACGTCGTTTTAGCTGCTAGCCTTAAGCAAGTTTCCTAAGGCTAGCAACATATTCACTTTTCCCCATATATATATATACACGCACACACATAAATATATGCATATAAATATAAGTATGTATCTGTGTATATATAGAAAAAGAAAATCACGTATAGAACAAAAGTAAGTTAGCTATGTCATGTTAAAACCAAGTTCCAACTTAATTGATAACCTCGGTACATTGAAAGATGAATCTAACTAGATAAACATGTATATTAAAAATTCTGGTTAAATTTTGGTTAATGATTTGCTTACTCTAAGGTCATGCGCTATCCTATTCAGTTTCGTTGGTTAAATACATAAATATCATAGTATGCAATTCTTATATAAGAAAGATAAAGTAGAACTAATGCCATATGGTATTTGAAAACAAATCTAGAAAGAGTATGTTTTAAATCATTTTTATCACCTTTAGCCATATAAAAGGTGTGGACAAGCATGTGAGATGTAAAAATAGGCGGTCTCGTAAATCAACAAGAACAAATTTATTTATATAATAAAGTGTATACTACATGACTTAAATTCAAATAATTTTATTTTTGAAAAAACAAAATTTTTCTATGGTGTTCAGATGAGAAAATAAACTCTTAAGCATTTTAAGTTCTACCTTAGCAATATATGCACTTAATTTGACTTTAGTTTTACATTTATATTCCTAAGACACCTTTTATATTGTAAAGAAAGAAAACTAGATATCTAGCAAATAGAATTGCATATAAAATCTAAAAGGATACCAGTTATGTTGTGATTAAGTTAATCGCCAACTTAGATCGAAAACTTTCGTATATTCGAAGATAAATCTATCTTAGTAAGGATATTTAGTAAATAATTTTTTATATTTGGGATAAAAGTTTGTTCAACAATTTGCTTACTACGAGGCTTTGTACTATTTTATTTTGTCATTTTAATTAAAAATTTTAAATATTATATAATTACCTCACGAATAACGTACTGAACATACTATTTTCTATATACTTTTTTTTGATGAATTATATATGTTTCTAAAGGCGCTACTTCATCATTTTCTAATTAGTCGTGTTGATTAATTCTTATAACATATAGTATAAAACAGAGAAGGACCAAAGTCATCTCTATAAAAATTAAACTAACATGTAGCTAATGCTACGAGCATGTCATTGAAACGTACAAATTATTTTGAAAAAATAGTTAATCAAGAAAAATATAAAAATGTTTCATGCAATAAAAAATTGATCCAAATATATAGTCTGCATGTTTTTATCAATGGACTCTACTTTTTTCATTTTTTGTGTAAATAAACTTTTATTTTTTGTTCTTTTACATGGTTACCAAATAAAAACTAGCTAAACGCACAGGGACTGTGCTTATTCATAATTTACCACAAGGTTTACTTTATTCTCTTAAAAGGAAGTTTACCTATTTAAAAATGCATGCGACTATCTTTGATGAAATAACTATTAAGGAAAAAATTGGACAATATATTTAACTATGCATTCAAAGCTTCTATAACAGTTGACTGTTAATAAGACTTGCTCATGACACGGATTTATCGGCTAGTACTTTAAATGGTATTTTAATCCAATTTTTCTTCGGCAATTTACATCAATTCTAAAAGTGGTGGAGGATATCAACACTAAAGTTTTCCACGCACGATTTATTGAACACCAACTGCTTGTGCCAAAGAAAGTCTCCACTTGACTGGACAATTCTCTCCTTGATAAGTGAGATAGCAATCGTTCTTCTTGGAAGCTGCTGCTTCTCCTCCTTTATAAGGTTGGTCATGCATCATAGGTACCATAAAAAACCAACCTTGTTTGGTGCCTTAACTTGAGAACCATCAGAGATCGAACATGAGCAATCTGGTTTCTGGTTTCTTTTTACTCCTCTTGTGCTTGGTAGGAAACACACTTTCCTGCTTTGCTTGCACTGAAGGAGAGAGGCAGGCTCTTCTGAGGTTCAAGCTGAGTCTCACATACCCTGCGCTTCTCTCATCTTGGGTGGGGAAGGACTGTTGCAAATGGAAAGGCGTTTTGTGCAATGGAACTACTACTAATGCGCATGTTGTCAAGCTTGATCTCCGAAACACGAACCTCAGTGTGGACATAAGGGGAGAAATGTCCTCCACGGGAGGGTTAGAGGCTCACGAGTTGAACTCGAGTTTGGTGGAGCTGAAGTATCTGAATTACTTGGACTTGAGCTGGAATAGTTTTCAGTACAGCCCAATCCCTGGCTTCCTTGGATCAATGAAACGGCTGAGATATCTCTACCTTTCACATTCAGATTTCGCGGGAGTCGTTCCCCATCAGCTTGGGAACCTTTCTAGCTTGCGCGTTCTTGATCTTTCGAGCTACGGTGGCTTAATTGTGGATGATTTTTCATGGGTTGGTGGACTTTCTTCCCTGCAGCTGCTTGACATGGGAACGGCGAATATTAGTGATTCACGGAGTCTGATGAAGGTACTTGGCATGCTTCCTTCTTTACTATCTTTACGCTTGTCAGGTTGTGGACTTGTTAGCAACAATATCCATATATCAGATCGTGCATATTTTGCAAACTCTACACTTCCTAGAGTTCGATTCCTAGATCTCAGGAATAATTCATTTGAAGGCAAACTACCATATTTTCTTGCAAACATGACATCTTTAAGCGTACTTGATCTCTCGTATAACAACTTCAGTTCTTCCATACCTCTCGTTGTTGGAAATCTGAAGAGCCTTACCTATCTCAATCTTGGTGAAAACAAATTTGACCACGTCGAGGGTGGTTTGTCAACGATCTTATTGAATCAATGCCAACTGAGATACTTGTATATGTTCAGTAACAGCTTCGGTGGACAACTGATAGGGGCTAATGGGAACATGTCAGGATGCAGCAGATATGAAGTAGAGATGTTATACTTAGGTGGGAGTGGATTTGGTGGTCCGTTGCCAGACTGGCTAGGACAATTTTCATCATTGACATCATTGTTTCTTCATGGTAATCAGTTCACGGGGTCCATCCCAACCTCATTCGGGAGACTGACAGCCCTGGAGACTTTATATCTTTCCAATAATCAGTTGACGGGTGCTATTCCAGCATCAATAGGAAGAATGGCAGCCTTGAGAGAACTATCCTTATCACATAATCAGTTAAATGGAACCATTCCAACTCCTATTGGCCAACTATCAAAACTAGAATATTTATATTTAGCTAACAATTCCCTAGAAGGTGTAGTCTCTGAAGCTCACCTTGCTAACCTCTCCATGTTAAAGCGGATAAATTTAAACTCGAACTTCATATTAACGTTAAAGACGAGATCCGACTGGGTACCTCCTTTCCAGTTGACAACTTTGTCAATGTCCTCTTGTAAAGTTGGGAGTCTTCCTCAATGGCTTCGAACACAAAAAGAAATTCCTTTCTTGTTTTTCGAGAATTCTAGCATTTCAGGAACTCTGCCTGAGTGGCTTCCAAACATGAACTACTCAGAAGTTTATCTCTCCAAGAACAACATCAGTGGACAATTTCAAAATTTTCGTTCCAACATACGTCATTTAGATCTCTCCCAAAACTCGATTTCAGGACCCCTTCCAGATGACATCGGCGATGTAATGCCAAAGCTGGTAAACTTTCTTTTTGCTGACAACTTGTTAAACGGCACAATTCCGAATTCATTGTGCAAAATGAAAAGGTTAGTCACTATAGATCTATCTCGGAATAGGTTGTCTGGGAATGTTCCCGATTGTTGGATGAACTTTACACAACTGAACGGTATACTACTATCCTCCAACAGGCTCTCGGGGATCATTCCGAGATCGTTAGCTCGTGTTTCTTCGCTGACATGGTTACAGCTGAGCAACAATACTCTTCGTGGAGGGCTTCCTTTTGCTTTGGGAAACTGCACGAATTTAAAATTCTTGGATCTTGGTGAGAATAGGCTTTCTGAGAACGTACCCGACTGGATAGGAGAAAACTTGAAGTCCTTGCAAGTTCTCCGGCTGCGCAAAAATAATTTTGGTGGTGGCATTCCTCCAGAGTTGTGCCGACTTCAATCACTTACAGTGATAGACCTTGGAAGTAATAATTTAACTGGGAAGATCCCTGCTTGTTTAAGCAATCTTACTGGGATGGTTACTAATGGTTCCACAAGAAGGAACTCTTCCTTTTATGTTTCCTCAACAATATATCAGCAGATGATGGCAGCCATAAAGGGTGCGGAAATTGAATATACCTCAACACTGGGCTTACTAGTCATTATGGACCTTTCAAGTAATAAGCTGGAGGGAGAAATACCTGAAGAGCTGACAAGACTTTCTGGTTTGCTAGGTCTAAATTTGTCCCATAACCATCTAACCGGGAGCATACCTGATAATGTTGGGGGCTTGAAGTCGTTGATGTCCCTTGATCTCTCAAATAATCATCTATCAGGCAAGATCCCGCTGAGCTTGGGAGCTTTGACTTCCATGAGTCACTTGAACTTGTCTTACAACAATCTCTCTGGACCAATTCCAACGGGCTCTCAGCTCCAAACTCTTAATGATCCATACATCTATGCTGGCAACAGTGAACTCTGCGGAGCTCCACTCCAAAAATGCCTCAGTGATGAACCATCTCAACCTCCGGCAACCACAAGTGACCGGTCCTATAAGGTATGGTTTTATGTGAACATAATGAGTGGATTTGCTACAGGATTTTGGGGAGTAGTAGGAGTTTTGCTGTTCAAGAAGAGGTGGAGACACGCTTTTTTCCGGCTTGTAGAAGCGACATACGACAAGATACTAGTGGCAGTTCAAGTGAGAGTAGCCAGGCTAAAGCTGAAGATAAACCAAGTGGAAGGCTAATTCCTCTCTCTGGGTGTGAGATTTCCTCTCTCTGGGTGACTTTTTATGCAAATTCATGCTTTTCATGAATTTTAATTGCCTTTATTTTGCTGCTGCAGGAAAAATCAGTTTTCCGCTACTTTCTTCGCCTAGCTAATATTTGCCATGGTCTTGACTACCTGTACTCAGTGTGATGGTTTTGCCGGGTAAAAGCTGGTAACGCCCCCTGTTTTTGGAGGCTTATGCCATATCTTATGTAAAGTAGTAATGAACTCGACCTGAATAATGACGATTGCTATGTTTCTGTTGATTGGTCCTCGTTCAGAGTGAAAATTGAACAAAAGAAACATGAAAGTGAAAAGGAAAGGATCAACCTAGTAAGAAAGCACAAATTTTTTTTTATTTTTTTTGAAATAGTCAGAACTACAACTTATATAACTCGTCAATATGAGGATTGGAACTCGAAACCTCAAGATCATACCTTGAGATCTTTTGCCACTCCACCCACCCTTGGGTTTAAGAGAGCACAAGTTGAGTGAAGTATTCAGATTGTTGTATGATGCTTCAGTCACTCTGCGCATCAAAACGAGTAAGACTGAAAAGCTTAAAGTTGTTGCATAATTTGCTTGGCACTATACATTATGTTTCTCGAGGTCAGTAATATTAGTACCTAATCCTTTACTGCTCTTGGAAATTCCTTCTTTTGTGACATGGTTTTGGCTGCACCAAGGTACAATTCATCCAAACAAAACTGAGTTTACTAAACAGTAAAGATTGACACTCTCGATAAGGTCAATTTTTTAACATGGGTATAGCTACCGTATGTGACATGCAAAACTAAGCCATGAGGCTTAGTGTTGAGCCAGTGGGTGCAATCTGACTGACAGAGTTGTGGCCACGACGTTCTACGTGTACCCAGGTGGGGAGATTGGTGTAGCAAAAAATGGCATTTGGATCGTAGGGCTAACCCGATTTCTGGTCCGAGCTCTTGTACAGTGTTGCAAACAACAAAATCTGCAACCTTGAATGTGTTGAAGAAATGTGGTGGGATGCAGTTGATGTTCAATTCCTCAAGATAAGACATTAAGGGCATGTACGTTTACACTTTTCGTTTTGTGTATTTGTATTGTGTTTTCGTTTTTAACATTTTCGTATTCAATCACAAATTATGGTTGTGTATTTTTATAATTTCCACCACTTTTTTGTGTCTACCTTTTTCAGCTGTTTTTGTATGTCAACCGTTTTTATTTCTGTTTTCATTACTGTTACCATTATTTTTTCCGGTGCCCTTGCTGCTCCGATCAATGGATCTTTCCTCCCAACTCAAGGATGCCAACCGAAACCAAATCAATGGGGTTCTTTTTTTCGGCAAGACTCCCAAATCATAGAAGATGATTCCCAAATCAGAAAGGATTCCCAAATCATAGAAGATGTTTTTCCCTATTCACACTCTCAATTTCCTTTTCGATCATCACACATCTGTGCGTCTTCTCCCTCTTGCTTCTTCTTCTTCCCCATTGACAATCCAACTTGGAAGGCTCCCATTTGTCGCACTTCTCCTCCCAATTTTTTCAATGGCAAAACCCTAATCATGCACTCAAACACAGTCACACCCATAACATTACTGCGCGTGTTTGTGTGTGTGACGTATAGAGAGAGAGAGGGGGGGGAGAGGGAGAGTGAGTTGAACCCCCTAGGCCGTCGGTGCTGTCGTGGCTGTCATCATCGGAGGAGGAGATGCGCCAGACGCGGAGGAAGTCGCTGGAGGTGGTGAGGAGGTCAGGCTTCTGGCACTCCTTGTCGGGGACGAAGATGGCCTTGGTTTGGGGGGGGGGGGGGTAGGGGTGCTCGAAGGAGAGGGTGGGGTCAAAGCGGCCGAGAATCGTGGCCACCCCACTCGTTACCGACGGTCATCTGAAGCGCGCTCCATTTCAAGAGAAGCAAACCGATACCTTGTCGGAGCTAAGCGGCGGCGTCGGCCGAGAGCACCCGTTGATCCATTTCTCAAAGAGACTGCAAAAACCCTTGTTTAGCGCTGGGTTACACACGGTAACAGCACTTGATAGGAGAGAGAGACGGACGAGGGAAAGGGTGAACAGAAGACTTCTGACAAGGAATTCAATTGTGTCGGCAAAAATCGGAAAAAGGTGAAAATGTGTTTTCCCTTTTTTCGGCACTATTTGAATTTTGCATCCAAAATCAGTATGTAATCAGTAATCTATTGGGTATCCAAACAACTTCTTCATTGAGAATGCAGGTAAAAACAACAAGGGTCAATTGGTAGAATGTCATAATAAAGCAACTTTGTGACCTTAAAGTGCTGTGGAAAGGAAGAATCTTGTGGCTTTTACCTTTTCAAGGCTTTGTTTCTTTTCTTGTCCATGCCATTTACCTTATTACTCAATATTGTCGTAAATCACTTTACCATATTCCCCTTTAGATTGGCTTTGGGTTCTTGTGTAGTTTTATTAGCTTTACATTTTTTGCCCCTGGCAAAGCTAACATGAAAGCTAAAAAATTAGGAGAAAAGCTAATATAGTGCCTATTGATTCTTTCTTTTATCCTCTGCTTTCCTCGCATTATTTTGAATGGCGACTAATCTTTCGCAAGTTACATATTCCAATCCAAAAGAGGGAAAGAATTTGTAGACTCTAGACTCCGACCTTCCTTAATAGTGGTGAAATTATTTTCTAGCAATATTTTTAAGACCGTATTGTATAGCCCATTAGTACAATTGCAAAATTAAGAGTAACACTTTGTGACCCAGAAGTGCTACCGAACATCTTGGCAATGAGCTTTAAAGTGCACAAGCTTTAAAGTCTCTAAATGAAGTGGAGCCCAAATTGACTCGAAGTCTTTGCGAGAGACTTAGGACCTGTTGGTTTATGTTTTCCATTCCCATGTTTCGTTGTGATGATGAAAAAAGACGTTTTTGTTTGTTTACATTATTTAATTTTCATTTTGGATAAAAATGACTCCATACAGTAGAAAAAAAGAGAAAAAAAACTTTTTTTTTTCTCTTTTTAGGCGTTGCCCAACCTTCTATTGCAGAAAAGGTGGAAAAAAAAGGGGCGCGATTGAAAAAATTTCAACAATCTTTTCTTAGCTAGGTTTGACAAAAAAAATTTCCTCTTTTTTTTTCAGTTTTTAAAAACTGAAAAAAAAAAGGAGCGTTTGGTAACCATTTTTTTTTCAGTTTAAAAACCAGTTTTTAAACTGAAGAGTAAAAAAAAAAACTCCAGAAACTGGTTTTTTTTTTCACTTTTGGTTTTTTTTTCTTAGACCACCACCACCACCCTCCCACCGCCGGCAGCCACCTCAGGCGACCACCGCCGGAGACTGCTGGCAGCCACCTCCTGCCGCCGGCGACCACCTCCGGCCGCCGGTGACCACTGCCGGCTGCCACCTCCGGCCGCCGGCGACCACCGGCAGCCACCTCCGGCAACCGGCGACCACCGGCAGCCACCTCCGGCCACCGGCGACCACCGCCAGAGACTGCCAGCTGCCACCTCCGGCCGCCGGCGATTGCCGGCAGCCACCTCCGGCAACCGGCGACCACCGCCGGCGACTGCCAACAGCCACCTCCGGCCGCCGGCGACTGCCGGCAGCCACCTCTAGCAGCCGGCGACCACCGCCGCGACTGCCGGTAGCTACCTCCGGCCACCACCACCACCACTGGCCACCACCGCTACACCCCACCACCGCCACCGCAAACCACCAAAAAAAAAAAAAGGGTTACCAAACACCAAAAAAAAAAACCTTAAAAAAAAAAAGGGGTTATCAAACACCCACTTGTTTTTATATATAAAAAAAATTAAGCTGCTCTTTAAAAACTGAAAATCAAAAATTTTTTTTTGTCAAACAAACCCAAGTGTTGTCGCATCATCTCTCTCAATTTCTCGCTTCATACAACTCACACTAGTCATACTAGCATTGCCCTAAGCCACCATCCTCAATAGTACTCCTCGCCACCCATGCATACCCATCATAAAAAACATTGCCAAACACACCGCCACCAACGACCACCACCAATACTATGCCCACCACCACGGATCTTTTCTCTACCACCATTCCCAATTGATAACCCCCACTGAATGACTGGACACCATCCTAACCACTATTAACAACATCAAAACCACACCCATAACCACTCGGTCTTTTCTCCATCAGTATAGGAGACCCATAATCCATCGAACCACTACAACACTGTCCTCAAGCACCACCAACACCATCACAGCCTCACCCATTACTGTCAGATCTCATCTCCAAAAATAACAAGTTTTTTCTCCACCACCGTACACGACACATAACCGCCACTGAACCAACACAACACTATCCAACCACCCCGACACCCATGAAACCATCATAACCTCACCCATTACCGTGAGATCTTATCTCCACCACCATTTGCGTCCCACAAACACCGCTGAACCACAAACACCACCACCATCACAACCTCAACCACAACCGTTGGATCTTATCTTCACCGTTCTTTTACGACCCACAACCACATCAACATCATTTAAACCACAACCAACGCCATTACTTACTATCCCCCAACCACTAGACCTGATCTTCATCTTTCCACCACTAAAAACAGATATTTATTGACGAATTTTCCATCGCGCAATTACAGACATATTTATTGTAGAAAAAATATTCAATCACTCATAGTAATTTTCTTTAGAAAAAAAAATATATTTACCAACATTCTGTTGCATAAAAGGGCAAGATTCGTTCTAAAATAACCATTAGCGACGGATTGATCTCTTGCTACAAGTTCGCTCTCTTTATCAAAATCTATGCTTGATACTTATAGCCACAAATAAACTTGTCATTGAAACAACAAAAATAGCTTTTGTTAGTTTTCTAAGTCCCATGTTTTATAAACAAAGCTGTATACAATCCAATCAGTCTAACACATCAAAATCCACAAACTTTTAGTTCACCATATTCACCCACATATTCAAATGTAACATATGTAATGCATAAACTGTAATTAACGTAACCATCATCCGTGAACGTAAAAGAAGACCAAAGTTTGTAAACATCAAAATTAGTGAGGGAGAGGGGCGTAATGACTCAGTTCCCATCCTCATCAAGGTCATATTCCTCATTGGAATCCCAGTATCATTCAGATCATCATATCCCCAATACTAGTTGAAGCATTGACGATTGAAAGATAAACTGAACTAAAATATGGTAGAAATACATATAATGAATGACATTCTAAACAATAAATACTATGCACATATCCCATATGCATAAAAACAAATGACTTAAACATCACTGAATTTATTCTTTGGGTGACCTCATTATATTCATTTACTACCATGAACGAACCCACCCCAGAATCCCCTTCCACACACATGTACACATATGCATTATACATAGGCATATTGCCTCTGCCTGACGTGACTCTTTTTCCTTATGCTTTCGCTTAAACTCTTAAACTCTTAAACAAAGAGTTCAATTATTGCTCTCAGTGGTCGGGGATATTCTTAATCACATTCCATATATAACAAAGGGTGATGTATCCAAAGGAATGCCATGGAAATAAAAAAAAATTAGCACGCATTTCTAGAAACATCTCTCAAGACTCATCATATGATATCACTCCACCATTCCAGCCACATGAATAATTTAAACGACAATGTACCAAATCAATGTATAGCAGATTGAAGCACACATTGTACTTACTCAAAAGGTCACACTACTTTAGCAACAAAGGCTGTATGACCAGTTCTATCACATATGAGCAGCTTCTTGCCCTTGCCCCACAAGCCTTTGACCGATTTTCCAACATATGCTAAGAACCCTTCGTCTAGAAGGATGACCATCAACTTTCTCATAATAATATACTAGCATAATAACCAAGCTTTGCTTGGGCAATCAAAACATGACCCTAGAAAAATAAGATAAGACGCATATAATTGATCATAAAGGCGCCTTTTTAAAAAAAAATATTTATGTTCTTAAGTTGTATTATAGGTTTACTTCAGTTTGTCTACTTGCTTCTGAATACAAATTGTACTTCACGTTTACTTCAACTTGTATACTTGTTTCTGAATACCAATTAACAATTCAATACACGACGCTTGTTTAACAACATTATAAGGTAATGGTATATAATGAGTAGGCTAAATTAACACTTTTTTCTCTAAATCCGCACCCTAAGGAATTAAAAGTGTTACTAAAGCCTCTTTCTGGCGAGGAAATGTTGTGAATTCAACAAAAGATGCTTTAGGAACACTTTTTGATTCCTTAGAAACAAATCGATGTGGAAAAAGAGTTGTTTGTATTTAGCCACACCTATATTATTCTCTTAAAAAATCTGAAAAAGTAGTTTTTTAACATTAGATGCTTATTTGTAATTAGGTTACTAAGAAACATATTAAAGACGTTTAATACGACGTTCTAAAGTTATGATTGCATATTCATACCTAATGAAAGAATAGCTTATGGTATGCATTTTATTCCATCTAGTGCTTTATAATTATACTCGAACTAAAAAAAAAAAAAAGGAAAGAAAGAAAACTCATGCCATAATGATCAATTGAAGATTTGTAGCATGTAGGTAAATGAACAAAATGAATTTGTGTCTTTATATATGACTATCATATATCTACTTCTGACATTATGAAAACGCTACTCTTATATTTTTGTCTATGCACATAATCTTATCCTTACATACTAGTAGGTATGTTCACTTCTCAGTTGTTGTATGCATTCCGAAAATTATCAATTTGAAGGAATAGGAACTCAGCCATCTCGGGACCAACTTTACTTAAAATCTACAAAGTGAACAAAATTCAGTGTATGGTGTTTTATACAAGGGGCGAGGTTAAGTCTCCTTGTTTCTTATATTATACTTCTAAAATTTTCTAGTATGAAAATGTTTGGTGACCTAATTACATTTTGATATATTTTCTAGAAATCTTAAGCTATATTATCTGAAAAGCTAATTAAAAAGTATAATTTGTTAATATATCTAAATAACAATCACTGGATACTAGACAAAACATGCCTCTAATTTGTGTGTGTGCGCGTGTGTCTCTCTCTCTCTCTATATATATATATATATATCGCGGGCTACTAAAACGATCTTGAAACAAACAAAAAATCCAGGGGAATGGGGGGGTTGAATAGGGTTTTTAAAAATTAATGGGGTATTTAAACACAAAACACAATCAAACTAAACAATATTTCAATTAAGATGTTAACTGCACAATCTCAAGCAATTATAGAGCGATAAGTAAATAGATTGAGTTAGAGATACTTGACAAGGAGATTTAAATGGTTCGACATGAACTATCCTCAAGCCTATATCCACCTCTTCAAGGAAGTCCCTTGCAAGAGCACTAGAATCCAACATCAACAATCTTCTTCCAGGTCAAGATCAAAACCCTTACAACACTTGCTGATATCGTCACACCAAGCAGAAGCCTTGAATCCACAAAGCTCACCCAAGACTTGGCAAACCCAAGACTTGGCAAACACAAGCCTTGATCACAATCTTTTTACAAAGATCAATTGTGTCCAAAGAAACCCTCTTAAAAGGAAATGAGTACAAATAAAGCTCTAGTACAATAGAGAGATGAGAGAATTGATGACTTAAAGAAAGTTCATTCTAAATTAAAGAATTGCTCACAATGATGCTCTTTTTAATGATATAAAATCATGAAGATGAAGAGAAAAATGTTTAATCTATGAGCTTTGATGTTTCTCCAATGAATGGAGGATTAGAATGTGGTTTCTATGGTGCATGATAAAACCCTAAATCATTTTTTATAGGGTACATATCAAATATAACCATTATGGGAAGATTTGACATGATTTTGGACAAAACTGCCATTATTTCTCACCCAACGGTCAATAAACTTGACTGCATTCACAATGTAGTTGACTGCATGCATAATGTAGTTGACTGCATTCTCTTGTTGCCCATTTCTTGACTGACTCACGAAACCCCTTTTCTTATTTTGGGTATAATTTTCTCTAAAAAAATCGGATTGAGGCGCCGTTTTTTTTATTGGAAAGTTAATGAAATTTTTTATCAAAATATGAAAAATTAAGCACCAAAAACATTTTTGAGAAAACCTGTGTGAGCTCCAAAGTTCACTCATTTTCAAGAAACACACTTGTGTGAAAGGTTATGAACTCACATGCAATGCACAATGTGTCTTAAGGTCATTTTAGGACATAGTCATCAATCCAAACATTAAACCGAGACTAATTACATAATATTAAAGTTTAATCATAATTGAGAGTAACTTAGCTTATGTATTCTTTCTTGCTCTTTGACATTGGACTCGATGAAGCTTCCATAGCATGTCTAATATAGCTTAAAGCTTCTTTAGATTTAATTCATATATCCAACTTTTCAAAAAAGTGTCTTCATGATTGCATATGTATATACCTACTAAGAATCCACTCAAAGCACATTAGAATATAATCAATATGCAGTTATCATCAAAATAAGATGTAAGCCTGTGTTATACAATCATAGGGCTAACAATCTCCCCTTTTGACGATGACAATCATTGATTCTATATGAGGTAAGATGTATTAAGTGATAGTCAATTAAGCACAACAGTCTCACTTATAACATCCAATCATCTCTAGTATACTCAAGACATGTCATTTATCTCACATATCAATTAAGCTCATAGCTAGCTTTCCCTAGCTAAAACAAGTTATGCTCTTCCTCCTCTAATGTGATCTCAAAGTCACACAATCATATAGTATATAAAATCAAGATTATTTCTCCTCCTTTGTCATCAAGAAAAAGACAAGGGTATGCATGTGTCAAGATATAATTATAAGCAAGATAATGACGTGACGTGTATATAACTCATGAATTCAAACGGATGACATCAAGAGTTCCTTCATGATCCAAAGAAAGATATGCAATGTAGCTCAAAATAATATCATCTAGTTCATGCATTTTTTCAAGAGTAGCAAGATAGTATGTTATTCAAGCATGTAAGCGTATGCATATTCCATCCTAATGTATGCTCCTCATATCCAACAAACACAACTAAATGTTTAACCGAGTCATGCTATCTTTTTGGCATTACCAAAAATGGGGTATGTGTAGGAATGACAATATGAAACATTAATACGACATAATCTCAACATAGAATTTTCACAATGCAAATAATGGTCATCAACAATCAATGTTTCCAATTTAAGTGCAAGAGGATCATTCATTATCATCCAAATCCTACAAGTATTCAAGATTATAACATAGAGAAGTAAACAATCAAATACTCACAATTTAGACCATAGCTCGCATGAATTCTCAACAAGCAAGCTATTTTATAAATTTGACAATTTAAGCATATTTGACAAAATATAAGTTTAGCAAGGAATTGATATCATGAGTGATCATTCTTGAAGTCCATTTTCTTTGACAAGCTTTGAGGCTCTCCTTATTTGAAGTAGCATCTCCTTATTTGAAACTCTCATTATTTAGCTTGTTGCTCGTTCCTTTTCAAATTTTTCTTGGAGCCTTCTCCTTGTTGTTATTTGCCTTTGCTTTGAACGACATATAATCACAATTTCGGTCTAGTTTTTGGTACCCATACTTGCTTGGGTCTATAAGTGTTAGTTCTAGCAACGTTACGAAATTCTTTAACCACTCACATTTCTTTACACTTTCAACATAAACAATTCGAAAAGAACAATAATTAGTTGTATGTCCTTTCTTGTTACACCAACTACAATGTGTAAAAAGTGTGCTATAGTTCTTTGGTTGTCTTGGATGAACATTTGACCTAGTTTGTTGTTTGAAAACTTCAGGAGGCAAGGTGAAGAGATCTAATTCAACACCAGTTTAGGCCAATTCTTCGACATCCAATCATGACATTCAAGTTTTTTTTACCATTAACAAATTTTTCAAGACAAATTTTAAAATCAAAAATCTCAATTTTAAATCTTCATCTTTTTTTTTTAACCAAAGTATTGCAAGAAATTTGTTTTGTGCTACGAATGTTCACAATCAAATCAACCAAAGCATTGTTTACATGTTCACATAGAGATGGGTAGATATGTATTCATTCTTCGTATGCAACTCATTATTTTCACTTTTTAAGTCATCTGACTCTTTTGAAATCGCATGCACTTGTTTTTCAAAGAATAATTTTTCTTGGCTAATTTCATGGATTCTTCGTATAAAAGAGCGTAAGCATCATAGATATCATCATTGGAGCAATTGATATCACTATCACTATGTGAAGAATTTACCTCATCTTATTTTTTAGCCAAGATGCATGAATTTGCATCTCTATCAAGGAAGTCATCACCTTCGTCTCCACTAGAGTAAATGTCATCCCAAATAATGACTTTAATTGATGTCTTTATGAAGTGCTTCTCTCTTGACTCTTTCTTCATTTTATTCTCCCTTGAGGTACTCTCCATGCTTGAATCATTCTTGCTCTTGTGTGAGTTTCCATCTTTCTTCATTTTAAGAAAGTCATTGAATTCATTTGTAAGTATGTCCATCTCTTTGTTATTCAAGTCTTTCTCCTCTTCAATTGAAGATTAATCCATTATTGATGAAGTTTTAAGAGCAATGCACTTCTCCTTCTTCTTTGGACCTTTTTGCCCGAATGATTTGAGTTGCATCTCATAGGTCATCAAGGAGAAAATCAGTTCAACCAATGGGAAGGTATTGAGATTCTTTGTTCTCGAAATGCGGTGATTTTTGCATCCCATTCTTTAGGTAATGACCTAATTACCTTTCTCACAAGATCACTCTTAGAGAAATATTTTCCTACTTGTTTCAAAGTATTAACAATTTTAATGAAATGAAAATTCATTTCCGTAATAGATTTATCAGAAAACATTTGAAACAATTCATATTCTCTATGATGTAGATTCATTTTCGAATCTCTTAAAAGAGAAGTCCCTTCATGAGCAACTTGAAATGTATCTCACATACTCTTAACCGAATCACACATAATAACTCGATTGAGTTCATTTGTGTTTAGAGCACAAACAAGACAATTCTTAACTCTAGAGTTCATGCAAAGCATATTTCTAGAATAGTCATCAAATTCAAATTTCTCCTTTAGCACAAGCTTATTCCTAATCAACTTGGTTGGAATATAAGGGTCATCATCAATGATTCTGTAACATTCCAAAAATTCGGAGCTCCATCGCCCTGAAACCCCAGAATAATAACATACCACTCATATCAAACCTATCAAATCATGTCTACTGACACATACTTCAAAGTTCTAACTAGACATCAGCTCAAATACTCCAAAATATGTATAGTCCAAAAGGAACTTTAACTTAAGCTAGTCTTAAAACTCAACACTTCTAAAAATTAATTTAGGCTCCTTACAAAGCAACTAACAGTACTGAACCACGCAATGGTCTTATTTTACAATAGTGGTGGGCTCATCGAAATCTTACCCAGACTCTAAACCCATTCTCGAGCATGCAACAACTGATCATCACCTATAGATGAGAGTCAAACAAAGGTTAAGCTTTTGAGAGCTCAGTAAGGTCGTACAAGGACTGCCAAATGAATTTAAAACCGATTCCAAATAATCCAACCGACGATGATTTCCAAAATACTTCAAACGATTCCAAAGAATCAACCGACGGTGATTTCCAAAATGATCAAAATTCATCATAAATAGATACCAAAATAAACAAAAATAATCATGGTGGGTTCCAAAATAATCAATAAAAGATCATTTACAAAGTCATCAATAAAAAATACAATGATGGTTTTCCAAAGGATTCCAAAATGCACACAGATCATTTGAGACAATTCTTTCCAGTCAATTTCGTAACAGTCACGGTAAGATACAATGTCAATAAAATCAAAGACGTTAATCTTGGGCGGTTGCAATGCCATTCCGGCAAAGCTAGTATTGTGTACACATGCATGATGTACCAGTATATAATTACTAGCCCTCTTCGTCGATCAAGGAACTAGCATGCTTCCCCGTGGGAAGCAGTAACAATTTATCCTTATACCGCCTCCCTACTGTACGGTTTCCCAGGTCAACACAAAATCAACAAATATCAATGAGTAACATAAACTCAAATCACCAAAATCAATTCGAGTTTCAATAACAATAAACATATTGATATAAGTCATCACTAAGAATTTCAGAATAACTACAAACAAACATCAAGAACGATTACAAACGATTATTGAATTTAGGCGCAACAGTTCAGCAGAACAAATGCAAATAATTATCGAATTTGTTCAGTAGGTGACACAAGGTGAGCATCGATAAGATTTTCAAATAATCGATTTAAGTTCAATATTGAGGTTTTTTTTTAGCAATAACATGTTGATATTAATACATAATTTAGTATTCAACATTAGTCATAAGCAAATCAAAGGAGTACTTATAAGTACGAGTTATCAAAATAAGGGTTCAGATGCTTACCCAGGGTTTAGATAGAAACCCTTACCTAGATCTGCTACTAGATTATCCTAACCGAAAAGTCTTTAGCTTTACCCTAAATGGAACAATCAGCTGATTAGAATACGGTCTCCACTATGATATTATAAATCAATACAGACTTACGCATACTCCCAAAATGAAACCCTTTCACCGGGTATGTGAAATTACCAAAATGCCCCTCTCGGACTCAAATCACCAAAATGGCCTTTCCGTAAATAGAATCACCAAAATAACCTTATCGTATGCGAATTTACCCAAAAATACATTTCTTAGGTCAAATTGCCAAAATACCCCCTCAAGATGGCAAATTACCAAAATACCCCCTGAGGGTTCCCTATAATATCCCAAACTTTGGGAGCGGGTTAAAATAATCATCAGTGCTCTGAAAGATAAATGAGTAATTATTTTGCGCAATGCTCGGGTATTAGTAGCGTATTGAAGCTTAAAAGAATTTTGAGGCAAAAATGTAATTTTTAAAATTTTTGGGACCATTTGTGTAATTTTATAAAAATAATTTAGAAACCATGTTTTTTAGAGTTTTGACACCTCATTTTTGGTTAATGACTAAGCTAAAAATTTGTTTAAATATTGGATGGGATAATGATCTCAGGTGGAAGAAAGAAGAAACAAAAAAAAGAACAAAACAAGAAGAAAAACAGAAAGAAAATAAAGAATAAGCGAAGAAAAAAGGAAGGAGAGAAATTCTATTCCGAGAAAGGAGCAACAGTAACCAAGAAACTAAATAGAGGAAGGGAGAAAAGAAAGCAGAGAGGGAAAGAAAATCGTGGAGAAAAGTGATAGATTAGGAAGGAGTTCCAAGAGTAAATCCCTTATTTTTTGTGTAATTCTATTTTAAATTTAGTGAATGATTCTATATTAGTGTGTGTATGTGTGTGTGTTCAATGCTTTCAGTGTGTGTGTGTGTGTTTGCCGTAAAAAGAGGGGGAACTTCGGGTATGGCTTCAGTGGGTAATTGTTGAGTAATTGCGTAGGTTCATGTGGTGATTTTTTGTTTTGGAAGAGGATAAGAGCGATTGGGAGTGTTTGCGTGGACTGTCGAGGGTGTAGGTGCGTGCGTGTGGGTTTACAGTGTATGTTCTTGATGATATATGTCACGGGTGTATGAGTATGTGAGTGATTGTGTATATAATGTGTTTAAATTATGCGTTAGAGCATATATTTAGGTATAAATCTACTTGGGTAGAGGTGTTAGGGGTATTTGGAAGAGTGGCCATGGGTGAAAGGAGTGTGTGTGTGTGTGTGTGTGTTTAGGTGAAATAGTAGGTGTGTGATCATGAATAGTAAGTGTAATTGTCGCTAAAAATAAAAAAATTAAATTAGACAGTTTTCCATGAATTTTTATAAATAGTTCGGACCAAAATTCGGCAAAGTCTAAAATAATAACCCTTAATATTTTTATGAGAGGTACGCTCTGGAAGGTTTTGAGAATTTTTGGTACGTGCGAAGGGCGCTAAATTAAGGTATCGGTTAACTAAAATTATCGGATTATTTGGTATATCAAATTGAGATATTTTAATCTAAAATTTTTATGAGAACCTTAATTTATTGATATGATTCACTATCTAAAATTTTGTTCCATTCCAAGGCTGATAGGTATTTTTAGCGAAACTGACTTCTGAACGCTAGGTCTAGACACCGGTTCGGGATTTTTGGACAAATTTTTTTTAAATACTTTTTAATTCATAAATAACATCAAAATGCTTAAAATAGCATTTTAAGATATTTTGGGATTTTTTCGGTGTCGAAAATCCCCAAGGATAATTTGGTAATTTACGGCCTCGAGGGGGTATCTTGGTAATTTTACCCATAAAGGGTATTTTTAAGTAAATTTTCATACGGTAAGGATATTTTAGTGATTTAGCTTACGGAAAGCTCATTTTAATGATTTAAGGGTAACGGGGGCTATTTTGGTAAAATTTGTCACCCCAAAGGGGTATTTTGGTAATTTGACCTAAAAATATATTTTTAGGTAAAATTGCATACGGTGAAGTTATTGTAGTGATTCTACTTGCGAGAAGACCATTTTGGTGATTTAAGTCCAAGAGGGGCATTTTGGTAATTTTACACCTAAGGGCATTTTGGTAATTTTAAATACGCGGTGAGGGAGGTTCATTTTGGAAGTATGTGTGAGTCCGTATTAAGTTATAATATTGTATTGTAGGCTATGTTATGATGATTTGATCATCTCATTTAGGTTAAAGCTAAAGACTTCCGGTTAGGATAATTTAGCTGCAGATCCACGTAAGGGATTTTATCTGAACCCTAGATAAGGACTTTCGTCCGAACCCTTATTTTGATCGCTCGTACTCTTAAGTACTTCTTTGATTTACTTATGACTAATTTCAAATTCTGAATTATGTATAAATATCAGCATGATATTGCCCAGAAAACCTCAATATTGAACCTGAGTCGATTATTTGGAAACATTGTGATGCTCGCCTGTTATTTCATCCTGAGCAAATTTGATAATTGTTTGTATCCGTTCTTCTGAATTGTTGTGCCTAAACTCGATAACTATTCGCAATCATTTTTTTATGTGTATTTGTGATTTTTCTTCTAGAATTCCGAATGATGACTTATATCAGTATGTTATGGTTATTGGGACCCAAATTGGTTACGATGATTTGAGCTTATGTCAATGCTCATTGATATTGTTGATTTTTCTGTGTTGACCTGGGTATCCGTTCCGTGGGGAGGCGATATAAGGTTGGTTTGAATCATGTATGAAACGCAAGCTAGTAGCTAATGGGACTAGTAATTATTATAGTACATCATGCATGTGTACACTACTAACTTTGCCTCAGTGGCATTGTAACCACCCAGGGTCAACGTTGATTTTTTATTTTATCTGCACCGTACCTTACCATGATTGTCATGGAAATGACTAAGGAAGGATTATCTCAAATGGTTTGAAATCCCTCGAGAAATCTTTGTTGTATTTTGGAAATGATATTTTACTGATTGTTTTGGAAATCGTTGTGATTGTTATTGTTATTTTGGTATCTATTTATGATGAATTTCAATTTTTGGAAATCATTAAGCCGTTCATGTCGTTTGAAGTATTCAAAAATCATTGTCGGTCGGATTCTTTGTAAATGTTTTGTAATCATATTGGTAGTCCATGTACGACCTTACTGAGCTCTCAAAAGCTCACCCTTCGTTTGTTGATGCATGTTCGAGAATGGGTTAGAGCCTGTGTGAGATTTCGGTGAGTCCATCACTGCGCAGGTCAGTTCTATCAACTCCTATTATATGTATTAGAGGGTGTAAAGAACCTAGGTTTAATAGTTCAAGTTCAAGCAGTTTTGTAATCTTGTATTTGAAGAATTTGAGATGGTATCGGATTAAATGTTTTGAAGTATGTGTTAGTGTACATGATTTGACAGGTTTGATATGCTCCGGTAGGTTAACATTCTGGGAGTTAGGGGTGGAAGAGCTCCGGATTTTTGGGGCGTTACAGTTGGTTTCAGAGTAGTTCGATTCGGTGATATTAAGAGTATAAGTGTATGATTCTGTATGCACAGAACCGAGTGTAGGTATATGATTCCGTAGGCACAGAACCGTAGAGTCTAGGTAACATGATTATGTAGAATTGTATTCTGGTTAATAAGAGAGTGGTAGGATGATATAGCGTTAAGAAGTCTGCCGTTAAAGTTAAGTAGTCTGCCTTAACTTGTAATTGTACTGTTCTTTAGACACGTGTAGTGTGACACTGATAACTATTAATTGTATCGTATGGTCTGCACCCGGAGCACTGTCAGTGGAGATGGTACGGAGGGCCTGGAGGTCCCGATAGATGAGATTCCAACATATTTGCATAAGATAAGCAGGGATTTTTTCGGCATTGGAAAGACTTGACCAGTCAACCTTTAGATTGGGCAATGTACTGTATAGAGGTTTTATGATTGTGGGGGGAAACTCTACCTAATATGGGGAATATCAGAACCCATAACTGATGGATGTGGTTCTGAACATTAAGAACTCAACTTTGACTTAAGGTCGCAGAATCTGGCTAACTAGTAGCCAGGAGTACCAAATCTGGCCCAACCACAACCATAACCTCAAGATGAGAGTCCTTAGGTGAATTTTCCAAACAAGATGTGCCTAGCTTTAGGGGGTCATTGGACGCTACGGAGGCAGCAAACTGGATTAGTAACACAGAAAATTTTGAGCAACTGTAAGTGAAGCGATGAAAGCTTGAATTTACTGTGTATAAAATGAGGGATGAGGTCAATTAGTGGTGGAGAATGGTAGCAAATGGTCAAACTCATCAGCAATTGATTGACGTCACTGGGGAATAGTGTAAGGAGTTATTTCTCGACATGTATTTGTAAGAGATTTTATAAACTGATGTTAAGGGGAAAAAATTCAATGTGACACAAGAAGATCAGGAATCAGTAGAAGAATTCGAAATAAGGATTTTGTTGTCTCGCTAGATTTGCAGTAAGGATGTTACTGACGAAGGCAAATAGATGCCAGAAGTCTGAGTGGGGGCTTAGGTTTGAACTGAGAGATAGAGTGATTCCAGCTCGATTGACGAGCTATATGGAATGTCTTTATTTCGTATGTGTTTTGGAACAGTTTAAGTTTGACAATGGAAGAAAACAGTACTCCTCCAATACGGCTGAACACATGAGGGATCAATGTGAGACTCGTAGCAACGATGCCGATGTGCTGACACACCCAGCTGATGGAGAGGCGTGGAAGGAGTTCTACCGCAGGCATCCAAGCTTTGCTCAGGAAGTTCAGAATGTTAGACTTTGTTTGGCAACCGATGGGTTCAACCATTTCGGGCAGTCTAGCATGCCTTACTCCACATGGCCTGTCATTATTGTCCAGTACAACCTTCCACCATGCATGTGCATGAAGAAGCCGTACATATTTTTGTCGTTGCTATTTGAGCTCATCAATCCCATAGCTATTTGAGTCTCGGTAAGGACATATATGTGTATTTAAGGCCACTGATTGATGAGCTCAAATAGCTATGGGATCATGGAGTCGAAACTTATGATGCATCCCTCAAACAGAACTTTCAGATGAGGGCTGCTTTGATGTGGACTACACACGATTTCCCCGCGCCAGTCCTGGCTAGAAAAAAGGTAATGTTTAAGGAATCCTGCTCTCAATTTTCTAAGTTTCAGATCACAACACGGTTGATGTTAGAGGGTTATAATTGGGTTAATTACACTCAGCACTCTTGAGGTTTACCTAAACATACACACGATTTCCTTAATTTTTTTATTACACTTCGCACGCATGGTTTATATTCGCATTTAATAGAGCGATGCAAAACTAACAAGACGTAAAAGGCCATGACAAGATTATCTAACGTGACCTTTTTTGCCAAAAACGCCCATAAGTCTTCATCTTCCTCCTTACTAGCCATCGTTATTGCCACCCAGCCACCAGCATTGAAGGCTTTTTTTTTGCTTATCACACACACAACACAACACCAGCGACCACCACCAGGGACCAACCTAATCACCCTCCACATATCCAAATACCATCCCACCCATTAAAACCATTATATTCCCCATTCACTGCCCATCCGACACACATACTTTATCGACGCGTACACACATTTCATATCACACATACACACCAACAACTACCTCTAGCGACGCGCGCATACACATACAGACACTGCTATCGCACACATATGCTCACGAACGCACGGCCTTCCGCTGTCGCTGCTCCTACCGCCATTATATGCCCCTTACCCCCCCCCCTCCAGCCACTGTCGTACTATCTGTACCACCCATTACCAGAACCTAAAAATCTTTACCGCCTAAAGCCCAAACCCACAAATCTGTACCACACACTGTCATCCCTCCACCAAACCCATCTCATTCCTACCTGCCACTGTCGAACCACTATCGAAGTAATTAGTCATGTCTAGTGGTTTGGTATCAAGAAACGGCTGAGGGTTATGAAGCTTGGTTGGTTAACCAGATATTTCGCACCAGAGGGTCACGAGCTACGTTTGTCTTTCATGGAGCTAAAGTTTCAAAATGCTTGGACATAAGCTGGAATGTTTTGTTGGAGTTAAAGTCCAGAATGGAAGAAGAGAACGAATTTTTATGGCTTGAGGCGCGTCTAAAGACATTATCTTGAAAACGATATTTGCCCCAACTCCTTCCAAGTTTACTACCAGGTTAATGGCATATCACCTCCCAGATTACTCAAACCAACAATCTGCAAATAACAATTCTAAAAATTCGTTTCAAAAATTCTCTTTGAAATTGTGTATGCAACTGAGAAAGAGAAGATGAGATTCTGAAGTTGGGAATGCAAAAAATTATATTTTGAAATTTCAGAACTATAATATATAAACTAATAGTCACCATTTCCTGAAGAGACACAGCCATTAAAGGCATCTCTTCACAAAAACCTGTTAATTCTGGTGCCTTTCTAGAATTATTTCAAACTCGCCAAATTGTCACGAAAACTAAATGACAGAAAGAAATAATTTCGAAAATAACTTAAATAATTTGGGCCATTAGATAATAAATCAATGTGTCATACATGCCCACGCCAAGCGTGCAAAGTGCTAAGTGTGCCCATTAAAGCACACACGTGCGCCACATGCACGTGCGCTTGCGGTGTACCGCCCAATAGCATTCCCAATCTTCCCTCCAAAACATCTCAAAATAATTCAAATGAAAGTGACATGTGTTTGCTTATAAGGTGAGAGAAAAGTTTCTTTTCTCCAATGTGGGACAAAGAACAAAACCATTTGGGTCTTGAGGTTCACTTACAATACAAACACGTGATCATAACAATCTATCACCAACCCGTTTTTCCTCAATCCTTAATGCTGATGTTCCTTGGATCATTGGAACGTCTTAGTAATCTAAACTCTCTTATTCAGGTTTCCATTTCGATGGAAATGTTCCCCATTATCTTGGAAATCTATCTAACTTGCTAGTTCATGATCTTTTTTATCCTGGATCATGGAATAATAACTTAATTGTTGATAATTTGGCTTGGGTTTGTCATTTTTATTATTGTAGCATCTCGACATGAGCGGAGTGAATCTTACTAAAACACAAATCTGAAGATATTCTGCAAGACTCATTGTCCTTTACAATTAGTCTTGAATTATTGGGGACTGCATAACATTCAACTTGGTCATGTTGCGAACTTCTCAATTCCGAGTGTTTGATATCCGGATCTCGATTTTAACTTTGTTGGAGCAGAACACCTAAAGTTTATTCTAAACATGACAAATTTAAGGATGCTTGTTCTTTCGAACAAATTTAATTCTCCTATCCTTCTCTTTCATTTCAGTCTTTCTTGTATGAATTTTTGTGAGAATAATCAATGATCTTGCAGAATCAATGCTGCCTGAATTCCTTGATTTTTTTTTAAAACAACAACTTCCAAAGAGAGGTTACAAGGCCTAGAAGCAATTTATATGGGTGCATTGAATAAAAATTGAAGTTACTACATTTAAGGGGGTTTACAACTAGTGGTTATTTGTTAGATTGGCTAGGGAAACTAAACGTTTAAAGCACATTGATCTAGGGATAACAATGGGGCGAGTCGGATGTGGGTTTGATAAGATCCGCACCTACACCGCCACACCAAACATGTGACTCCGCCCCGCCTTGCCATCGTGTTTGGAGACGATGATACCATCCCCAATCCAATAGGATTTTTTATAATCCGACCTCGGCCTGATCTGTTTTGCGTTACCATTGTAGGTCATTTGTTCACTTGTCATGGCCTTCGAAGTTGAACATGGGAACTTTCTGTTCAATTCTCTACAAGAATCTAAAAACCACCCACCAAGATTAAACTTTTGATTCAAAGGTTTTAACATAAACATTACAAGCATCTCTCTTTGATTTTTAAAACTGTTACCATTTGGGTTTGTTTCTCAAGTCGATCAGATGCGTCTTGTAGGGAACTTTCTTTTCCTTCAGAGTCATGAGTACACTTTTGCAAAATGGACCTACATTGGATAAGAGAGATGGAAACCACAAAACCCACAAGCAATTGAACACATAAATGAGGAGAAAGAGAGAGATAAATAGTTGCCAAGGACATTAGGGGCACCCGGCATGGTCTTAACACAGATCTCCACTGCCATAGATGAAAGTAAGTGCGTGCGTTGTTTGCATGTATGTAGAGAGAGAGAGAGAGAGAGAGAGAGATGTTATGTCTAGTAAGGACTATAGACTAAAGACAATCGGAGACTAGCAAACACCGACCGGCAAACGACGACCGAAGTTGGTCGACATGGTTAGGGGTATGGCGGCCTAAGGAGAAGAAGAGAAAATAGGAAAGAATATGAAAGGTCTAGGGTTCTACCTTATATGTATAAGAAGAGATGGAAGGTTGAGACTAAATCTTGACTAGAATATAAAGTTTACCGATCAATGTCGGGTCGGGTTAGATAGCAGGACATATACACTTAAAACCATTCCCGTCCCGTACTTGCTGCGGGTTATGAAAGTAAATATCAAACCCGCCCCATGACCCGGTCATAATAAAAAAAATCCACTCCTATAGGAGCAAGGCAAGGTAAGGTGGATATATGTCAGGTACGGGTTCCGTTGTCATCCCTACCTTGATATAAGTGACAACTAGTTAAAGGGTTATATGTTTACCATTTTGTTTTTCGTTCTTGCAATGATGATGAATAATATATATATATATATATATATATATTTTGTATAATTTTATCATTTTCTATATTCGTTTCAGATTCAAATATCGAAACAATGCCGAAAAAAATAAAAATAACCGAGAAAAATGATTGAGCCCCCACTGTTCAACATTTTTTCTTCCAGGCCTCTGACTCCTCTATGCATTGTCACGTCAAAGGAAACCATAACTCTCTCTCTCTATCTCTCTCTCCCCATCCCTTCCCTTAATCTCCTTCATTTCCAATGAATAACATATCTCCAACTTTCTCTCATACCATCCGTCAATCTGCCGAGAGCAACAGAGAAGCTACAATCTCACCCCATCCCTCTAGCTGCCGAAGACCAGAGACGACAGACACGCAGCCGGTACCTGCCATCTCCCAATTAATCACCCAACAATTCGTGACCGGAGAAGTCCCATCTCTTGCATAGTTCTTTAAGGCCCCGTACGTTTACTATATTCGTTTTCTGTTTTTAGCAATGATGATGAAAAAGATTCTTTTTTTGCGTACTTTTACCATTTTCTGTTTTCGTTTTGGATAAAATTACTCAAATAGTAACAAAAAACTGAAAACACATTTCAACTGTTTTTCACTCAAACTCAACCCAATATAAGAAAAAATAGCTAATTTTTTTTTTTGTGAAAATGATAAAAGTACAGGAACATGTTTTCAAACTGAATATGAAAATCGTGAAAATGAAAACAGAAAATGAAAACAGAAAACAAATATGATAAGCGTATAGGGCCAAGGTTTTGACCATTTCTCTCTTTTACTTTTTCGTCGATCGATCTGCTACTCTCCTCTTTGTTTTTGTTTTTTGGTTGGCTCGGCTGTTTCAATTGTTGGGTCCTTTCCTGTTTCTGTAGTAGTTGAGATTTATTTTGCTAGATACTAGGGATTAAAGCACGTAGATGTATATAGAGATATAATGCTAGCTTAGGCTAGAAGTGAAGGGATAGTTATGAAATGTAGTAGAACCAGTAGAGAAAGACAACTAAGAAGAATTCAACAAGATGGGTCATGCGTCTGTATCTAGAATTTGTCAAAACCCCAGAAAGAAAGAGTTCACTTAGTATCGGAGACATGAATTTCATGAGTTTGTACGTAACCAATATGGAACAAATTAAAAGCAGAGTACTAAGTAACCTTACCAATGCTACTAAAGCTGACTTTGCTATCTAGTGAGTTGCAACTTCCATCTGAAAAGGATGATTCCAAACTCGAAATTGGGCTTTGGTAGCGGTAAACAAGTTGTCTTCCATTTCCACTGTTGAGGCTACTACTGATATGCTTCTCAGGTGCTTCTAATCCCTGAAAAGAAAAGAGATGAGTTGAGCAGACTATCATGGACTACATGAATAAACTTTCAGCTTATGATGAGCTGAGTTTACAAATTAAAATAAAACCAATGGCGTAGTGCACTATTTTAGACATGCAAATAACTCCATTAAAGTACTTTGTCTGCTCACACATCCCGAACACGAGAATGCATCTCTCTACTGGTATCTAATTACTAGGGGAAATGTAGTCCCATCCAGAAGGCTGCCCTGGAGAGGTTCTGATAAGCAGCTTTACACCCTTTCTTAGAAGGCTGATTCACAAGATTCGACATAACTTATGACATGGTACTCAGGTAGATGAACCCTAGGCATCGCATCAGGTTTTCCAAACTCTACTGAAACTTAAGGAACTGCAGATACATGAAGTTACATATCAAAGGAATAGAACTATAAGCTTAGAACATGAAGTCAATCCAGGCATGCAGCTTTATTTATATCACTAGAACCTGCCTAGGAACATCTGTTTCTACCATCCAGTTTTGCACAACATGGCAACACTTTTTCCCCCAACTTACATCAGAACCTAGAAGGCATTGAGTTTTGCTTTTAGCGTTGTGATGCCTGCACTTAAAACCAGTCACTAGTTCTGCCTCATTGGTCTTTGGAGCACATTAATAAACTATGTTGAACTACACTCATTTTCTCCTCAGATGTGCTAGAAGTGAGGGGACAATTATGAAACGTAATAAACTGTGTTAAATTATGAAGAGCAGTACTATACGAAGAATTATATATGAACAACTTTATTACACAACTAATCAAGATTTGCCAGTAACGTATGTCCTACATTATAGCTAGTAACAACAACTTTCAATGTTTTTAGTCTCTTCATTTGTATTACCCGATTTGTCTAAATGCAGCATAAAGTTGCTTGCGTTTAAGCATAGGCAATTTACTTAAATGGTCTTGATGTTTCTTGAGTTTAAATCCTAACATTAAAAGCTGAGAAATCTCATGTTGTAGATGTTATTTTTATGATAGGGATAATAATGTCTCGTTGGTATGTTGTATTTATCGGTCGAAGGCCCGGCATTTACGACACATGGGAAGAATGTGAGCTGCAAGTGTCTAGATTTCTCAACTGTGTTTTTAAAAAATATTGTAAACTTAGTGAAGCTAGTGCTCTATATGTCCTTTACAAATCTCGTTGGGAAAGACGTATTGAATCTTCTGAACAACCACTTCCGACAGCACCACCCATGGCCGACCTAACAATTCATTCTCAAGGTTTTAGTGGACCAAGCGGAATACAATTGCACAACAAAATCTCTAGCACCCTTTCCCCTAATGCCTCCAATGGCATGGATGAGGGCCAATAGTGGCCCGTGAAGTGAACCCGCACCCTTTTAGCTGTCATTTGTTGTTATCGAGACGTGTATTGTACTCTTACATGTTTCAATGTGCTTTGGACACTTATTGTGAAGATTGTTAATAAGACGTGTACACTGCTACTATGTTGAGTATCTTTATTAATCATTGCGCACTGTATATTGCTATCTTATGTACTAGATTAGACAGCGCGTTTGTATACCCTTTTTTTTTTATTGAAGACGATACTGGCTTGTTCAGTTAGAGCAATTTATACAATATGACGTTATCATTAAGAATTGCACATGCTAAGTAGCTACATGACATGAAATTGGAAAAATTGGTCAATTTAATATGTTTATGTTCATAATTGTAGATGTCCGATTCGTTTGTGGATATTCCTAGTTTTTGAGAGGGAGGTTCCGATGACGAAAGACTAGATGAAGCTCTGTGGCCTCTGTGTGTGGAGACATTGTTTGTGAATTTGATGGCAGAGATAAAACATAAACGTCCCCATCAGTCTTCCACCTTTAACAATAAACAGTGGGAGAAAATTGAGATTGACATGTTTGCGGGGGCTGGCACAAGGTTCAAACGGGCATAGCTGAAGTCAAAGTACTAGAGGTTGCGTACTAAGTATCGCTCGTTTATCAAGTTGCGGAATAACACTGGGTTCGGATAGGATCACGCAACCTAAACATGCACTGCTTCGGACGATGTTTGGGATAACGACATAAGTGTACCACACTCATCTTAACTATACATTATATAATCACATTGATTTAGGTTGCATTTTTGCAATATATACGTATAACGCACCAAATTTTACGTAAATTTTATGTAGGCAAACAAAGGGGCTAGGCAATTCCATGAGAAGGGGTGTGCAAATTACGAGAATTTGGCTGTAATCACGCTCATCAATGCAGCAGAATTTAAGTAGTCCTGGGGATAAGGAGACATACCATGAGTATGTCGGAGCTTCTGTAGTGGGCAGGGGGAGCGTTGCTATTGATATTGATGATGATGTGGGGACGAAACGTAGGTCAAGGGCTACCCTTGTCAACGTTTGTTCTAGCAAGGAGTCGAAGTCCGTGAAAATGGACATTGCGCTTGATGCGTGGATGGAGTGCTCCATGGCTAAAGCACAGAAATATCAGCTTTGAGGTTAATTCAAGATTCCAACAAGAGCAAAGCATTGATGATGTGTACAACATTGGTTGATGCATGAAGGAACTTCTGGACATTTTTGGTAAGCAATACTGCAATGTGCTGATTTAGAGAGAAGGATCTCCGCATCATGTTCCTCGATTCCCCTCCTTTTCGCTAGTTGCAGTGATTGGCGTCTTTGGTTCCCTAGGATGAACTACTTTTTCAAAATTCATACTATGTGTGTGTTTCTGCTACTTCTATTATCTGAACATTTGTGTTGGGCAAGTCCATTGTTGTGTATCAGTGGCAATTTTGGAATGATTGTAGTAGATTATGTTTTCTATCTTATGTTAGCATTGCCTTTTTGAAATTTATGCAATGTTCTATCTTATATTAGCGTGCTTGTATGTGTAAACCACTGCTTGACAAATATTTTGTTTATTTAGTAATAGGTTATTGAAGTTACTATTCGCATAATTATTATACTGCAATGTCATCTTCGCAAGCCAATGCTACATGGCCTAATGGTGACACGTCATCATTAGATGATGACCTTCATGACGTTTACATGTTAGAGGAGATAGAACGGAGATGTGTAACTTTAGATAGGGTCCCTAGGCCTATGTATACGTCTATACTTTCAGTGAGTGCTCGCATAATTATTGGATGGTCATCCTTTTAGAATGTATAATGTAATGAGAATGTATCCACATGTGTTTAGAATGTTGGCAGCGACTCTTAGAGATAATGGGTGGCTTAGTGATGACGCACACACTCACGTGGGTGTTGAAGAGGCGTTGGGAATTTTCTTGAATTGTGTTAGTCACACAGAACGAATGTGTCAACTGTGTGAACAGTTTCAACGGTCCCTTGATACCATATGCCGAACCATTAAACGTATTGCTCAGGCTTTGGGTTACCTTAGGATGTTAATCATAAAGCCGCAGGCTATGGACAGTGTCGATCCACACATACAAAACAGTTAAAAGTACTACTTGTACTTCAAGGTACCCAGCTTCAGTTGCAGCTATGTTGCTCGTAATTCAGATTAATGTTGTGCCGCTGACTAACGTGATTTAAAAGCACTGTGTTTCTACGGGATTACATTGGTGTGATTTATGGCACAATTGTAGCTGATGTTGTACCCAAGTTGAAGATGAATGCATGTCATTCTCGAAAAGGGAATATATCCCAAAACGTGATGGCTGCATGTAACTTTAACATGATGTTCACATTTGTCAATGTGGGATGGGAGGGAAGTGCGAATGATTCAAGAGGTCATGCCAAAGTCATCACATCAGTAGATGTTCAACTCCCTCGATCACCTTCGAGTAAGTAAATGAGTCACCGCATTATGACTATATTCTCATTAGATAGAGTCCAATTTACAAAAATTCTATTGAAGATGATACACGAACTTTGGTTCACATATAAGTATTACGTGGTCGACATTGGATATAGTAATGTGGATGATTACTAAGCCCCATATCGTGGCGAGCACCACGACCTTCACGACTTTGAGGGACCAAGGAATGTACTGAGAGGACCTACGAAAATGTTTAAATACAAACACGCATATTTTCGTAATGTTATTGAACGATGCTTCCGAGTTCTGAAGGCCAGGTTTCCAATTTTAAGGTTAATGTCGAACTACAACCTGATCAGGCAAAATAGTATCATCAATGCTTGTTTTGTTCTGCACAACTTCATCCACCTAAATACGCCAGACGACCCTTTCTTCAATGATTACATGGCAGAAGGAATTCGAGTACCAGAAGATGAGGCAATTGTTTTTTAAAGTCCCGACTTATCTCAGGCAGCGTGTAACTGCATGGCCAATTTAGATATGGGTTGGCTGATCATATATGGAGGGATCATGTTACAACTACTAATCGCCGCGGCCACAGGTGATTGTTCGGTTACATCTACTTATTGTTCGTCAATGTGTTGACGAGTACATTTTATAATTTTAATTTGGGTATGTATGTTTTATTATGGATTTTTATATATACTATGACAATGCTTATCAAACTTGGATGTTCACTTGCTTTTTAACAATTTGTGTCTTCATTGTTATTACGATATTATTCACTTGAAAAAGAATTTTACAGGTGCATAACATATGCCACAAAAGAATTTCCACATATATGATAATGTACTTTTTTTTCTCTTCTGTTTTCCTTGTTACATTCTAAATAACATTTTCGGTCACTAGATTAACGCACCTTATTCATGATGGCGCAACCGAATATTACGTAATATGGCTGATCTCATTGTTGATTTCTCCTTGAATTAACTGAGTAAAACGAAAGATGTCAAAATTTATTTTATAAGATCATTGTTCGCTCTAAAATAGGAAATGGGTTCAATACAATAAAAATAGAATTTTATAATTTTATTCCACAATGATTTAAAAATAGTTGAATTCTTTGAATAAAGTTATATGACTCAGTTCCTATTATTAGTTTCTAAGGGTAGGTTTGACACTCTTTTTTTTCCTCTTTTTTTTTTTCAGTTTTAAAAATTGAAAAAAAAGGAGCGTTTGGTAACCATGTTTTTTTTTCAATTTAAAAAACCAGTTTTTAAACTGAAGAGTAAAAAAAAAACTCCAAAACCTGGTTTTTTTTTTTTTCACTTTTGGTTTTTTTTTTTAGACCACCACCACCACCCTCCCACCGTCGGCAGCCACCTCAGGCGACCACCGCCGGAGACTGCCGGCAGCCACCGCCGACAGCCACCTCCGGCCGCCGGAGACCGTCGGCAACCACCTCCGCCCGCCGGCCACCACCGCCGGCGACTGCCGGCAGCCACCTCCGGCCGTCAGCCACCACCACCACCACCGTCGACCACCGCTACGCCCACCACCGCCACCGCAAATCACCAAAAAAAAAGTCAAAATAAAAAGGGTTACCAAACACAAAAAAAAAGGGGTTATCAAACACCCACTTGTTTTTATAAAAAACAAAAATTAAACTACTTTTTAAAAACTGAAAACCAAAAAAAAAAATTTGTCAAACGAACCCTAAGTTTAGTTTGCAGTTTACTAGTATAGTCTCACACTATTTTTTCCTTGTATTTTGCTATTTTTCAATGTTGTGATTACTGGTTCTACGTGTTATGCCACATCCGCAAATATTAAATTTACTTAAACGTCTAATATTTTTATTTTAAACGTATTTTTGTTATTTTTAATGTTTTTATTCATGGCTTTATGTGTCACGTTATTTCGGTAAATTAATTAATTCTCTGCATATTGTAGGTGTTTATCAACGCCGTGTAAACTTAATTAAAAGTATTTTTTCCTATTTTTCTTTTTCCTTCCTCTACTTATATATGTAAAGGTAAAAAATATGTAAAATAACTTTGCTAACGGGTAGGGTTGGGGGGGGGGGGGGGGGGGGATGTGCGGAGCTATATGGAGAGGAGAATAGGAAGGCCATGTTCAGGGAAGGGGATCTTTCAGAGACAAATGAATAAGTGGGCCCGAGAAGACGTGTACGGAAGGGGATTTAAGGGGTGCGGTGGGCCCGTGGGTTTTTTTTTTTTAGGGTTGAGTCATGTCTTTCTTGGGAGATGGAAAATGTAGGTACGAAGGTATTGTTGGGAAGATAAATGAAACGTATAATAATAATTATTAGGTTAGAAGTAGGGTTAAAATGAGAAAATATGAGTACAAGCAGTACAGAAAATGCTAAACATATAAGAATGAATTCAAAAAAGTTGATGAAAATGGAAATAAAAATGGTAAACATACATAAATAGCTGAAAAAAGTAGATACGGAAAGATGACAAAAATGATAAAAATACACGATCACATTTCGGAACTGAATACAAAAAATATGGGAAACAAAAACAGGAAAGGAGAAAGTCTAAACATACCGCCCCCAATTGATTGAATTCCAGGTTTTAGCTTTGGTAGACTTGAATCTTTCCAATTATAAGTTGAATGGACCATCCCAGCGTCTGCAGGGGATTGGGAGTCTTAGAGGTATCGCATTTTGATCAAAATCAGTCGACGGGGGCCATCCCGGCTTTAATAGGGAGGTTGTCTGCCTTGAATGAATTACAACATCGAAGGTATCGGTTGAAAGGGATTATTCCAACTAATTGAACCTTGACACCCTAGATATTTCCAGCAATTGCTAACAAGGTATAGCCTCCGAGGCTCACATGCATACAAGTTAAAACTTCATGTTAACACTCCAGATTAGATCTGAATGGATTGCTCCCTTCCAGTTGAGAACTTTTTCAATGGGATCGTGTAAAATCAAGTTTTTTCCTGAATGCTTAATCGAGTGGTGAAGTTCTTTATTTTTAGCATTTCAGGACCAGTACCTCAATGGCTTTCAGAATCGAAAATGTTACAGGTTAATCTCTCCCACAACCATCTTAGTAGACCGTTTCAGAATTATCATTCCAAAACACACTTTTTAGATCTCTCCCACAACCCTAGTTCAGGACTCCAACCGCAAGATATACGCCACCAGATGCCCGATCTAATGGCTATGGCTGAACAACACCACCATCATGGAGAAATTCTTTTGGTATTGAGAAACTGCAAAAGACTGGTTGTCTTAGATCTCAGAGAGAATAAATTATCCGGGCATATTCCCAAATGGATTTGAGATAGACTCATGAATTTGGAAGTTCTACAACTGCCCAAAAAAATCTTGGCAATATGCCTTCCTCCTTTGCTTCAAATCATGGACCTTGGAGGTAATAAATTAATCGGAACCATTCCACCTTTTTTTTGGCAACCTCAGAAGCATGACTTTAGATGGAAACTCAGGTTGGTGGTTTGATTAATATTCTGTAGATACACGCATTACGAAAATTTTGAAAGGAGTTGTAAGCCACGATGAAGTTGGAACTCGTCATGAATGTGGACCTTTCCCGTGATAAACTGGTGGGAAATGTAGCCGAAGAGCTAATGGTTCTTGCTTGATTGCAAGGTCTCAATTTGTCACATAATCATCCGACAGGGAGCAAAGGTATTGCAGTCTTGAAGTCCTTGGAATTACTTGATTCCTCTTACGGTCAGCTTTCTGGTCAAATTCCACGGAGCATGGCTAATTTTACAACTTTAAGCCATTTGAACTTCTTGCACAACCTCCTCTCGGGACCAATTCCAACGGGCTCTTAGCTCCGAACTTTTACTAATACCGTCCATTTATGCCGGCAGCAATGAACTCTGAGGAGCTCCACCACCAGTAAAATGCCCCGGTGATACATCATCTCAAGGTACACCAGGCAGAAGTGATTTTGAAGAAACTGAGGATCAACCCAAAAAGGTTTGGTTTTACGCGAAGATATATACTGAGTGGTTCTGCCACAGGATTTTGGGGAGTCGTGGGGGTTTTGCTGTCTAAGAAGAGGTGGAAACACACCTTTTTCGGCTTGCAGAAGCGACGTGTGACAAGACACTAGTGGCGGTTCAAGTGAGAGCAATCAGGCTAAAGATTAAGAGAAACCAAGTGGAATGCTGATAGGGCTGGCAAAAAAATCCGAACCCGCGGATTTCCGCCCCGCCCCGCCCCGGTAGGAGCGGGTTTTTTTGACTTTGACCAAGTCATGGGGCGGGTATGGTATTTTTTGAAAAAACCCGCAGCGGGTTAGGGGCGGGTATGGTATTCACCCCATTCCGCCCCGCGACCCGCCCCGCCCCGCCCCGGTACACTAACCCTAATAATTTAGCTGATCTTAGCCGTCCCCTAACACTTCAGCTGATCTTAGCCGTCCATCATATACCTTATATATATATGTTCTTTCTTTTCTGGCAAACCCTAGATCTCATTTCTCAACCTGTGCCATCACTCTCCAATCTCCATCTCCCAAATTCCGGTTCTGTCACCACCGCCAGCTTTCCCAGTGGGTGGTGACGTGGTAGTATAGCCTAGAGGTGAGGGAAGACGAGAAGGCTCTTCAAATTAAGAGGGACATGCCCGGCGTCGGCAAAGAGAACGGTGTGCTCCGGTGTAGTTTTGCGTTTCCGGCGTCGATGATGGGTTGGTGTTTGGTTGCGGGGTATGTTGTCGGAGTCCTCGAGGCGCTCGCGAAGAGTTGCAGAGCTACCTGTTCGCGTTATGGTGGTTGCCGGTGGCTGTAATCGGTTCACAGGGTACTCGGTTGGTTTTTCCGATGGTGTTTGGCCTGCCGGCGATGGGGTCTTGTCCGGCGAAGTCTTGGTTGTGCAGGTCTCGGCTAATGAACGTTGATAATCTGATTTTTCATGGGTGAATCTGGCCTCCGGGATTCTGCAGCGGTGGATGGCCGGCGTCGGTGGTGTTTCCGGTGCCGGCGTGAAGCACCGGAATTGAGACCATGTGTCCGTGATGGTACCAGGTGGCTGGGAGTTGCGTTGGTGACTCATCAATGGTGTTGTGGTGCTGTGGAGTTGCGTTAAACCAAACAGAAGGGAAGGGGGACGGGGCGGGACGGGGCGGGGCGGGTTGATTTCGGGTTTTCGCGTGTTACAGTGAGGAACGGGGCGGGTGCGGGTTTTCTAAATCCACGTAGGATCGGGTATGGTATTTTACAAACATAACCCGGTGCGGGGCGGGGCGGGGCGGGACAAAGTTCAATGTCTAGCGGGGCGGGTTCGGATTTTAACAGATCCGCATCCGACCCGCCCCATTGCCATCCCTAAATGCTGAAGAAATGTAAGACTTCCTCCCTCCCATGCTCACTTTCCGCACTTGTATGTGTAAATTTATGCTCAGTAATTTTATTTTTTTTGGGTACTATTTTTGCTCAGTAATGTGTGTCGTCGTTAGTTCATAAACTTTTTTGGTGATGCCGGAAGGGCTTAGTTTTCTCCTATTTCCTTTGCTTGTCTAGAGTTTTGTCTTCCTTCCTGATCATTTGTTCGATTATGTTTCTGCTATATATGTTCGAGGGATGTTGTAACAAAGTCAAATTAAATAACGATCTCCATTAATATTTCTTTAGTTTACTCCATCCCCTGTCGGATTTACCACAAGAAAAAAAGGAAAAGCCAAAGGAGATTCACAGTATAACCAAGTGAGAAAAGCTCTACCAACAAAAGTATCAGATAAGAAGAGCCTTGATTTCTATTGTGAGATTATCAGCACTACACCTGCCGCTGTAATCAAGATAACATACCAGTAAACAGTTACAACGGCAAATACTAGTACACTAGAGTACCTATTCTTCGTTGCACCTCTTCTGAATAGTGACTTCTAGATCCTTAATAAATTGTTCCATATTTTTCTCTGATGACCCAGTGGTTGTCAAAGCATTTTCCAACATCTTTTTCGTCTCCTCGATCTTCTTACTGAAGTCATTCGTAGGTTTTCTACTCATCAGATGGTTAATATTCTCCAAAACCTCGATCCTGGAAACCGGCTTTCGATGACAGAGATTAATCCCAATCTTCCAATCATCGACCACTAATTTTCGATTGGTAAATTGATCAGTCAGCAGAGGGAAACATAATAGTGGCACTTTACACCAAATGCTTTCCAAGATCGAGTTCCAACCACAATGCGTCAAGAACCCTCCTATTGCCGGGTGTGACAAAACTTGCTTTTGACTACACCAAGGTATAATCATGGCGCGGTCACCAGTCTCTTCCTTGAATCCGTGGGGCAACGGGTCCGCATCATCAGAGCTCACAATATCGGGCCGAAGCACCCAAACAAAGCTTAGTTTACTAAGCAGCAAACCATTGGCAATTTCAACAAGGTCACTTTTTGTGACATGAGCATAGCTACCAAATGATACATACAAAACTGAGCCAGGAGGCCTAGTGTTGAGCCAGTGGGTGCAATCTGACTCGGACCACAAGCTCGTGGCCACGATGTTCTTGGTGAACCCAGGTGGGAAGATTGGCCCTATTGCGAAAAATGGCATTTTGGATTGTAGGGCTGATATGGTTTCTGGTTCAAGCTCTTGAACGGTATTGCACAGAACAAAATCTGCACCCTTGACGTCCTTGAATGCGTTGAAAATAATGTGGTGGCATACCGTCGATGTATCCATTTCCTGGAGATAGGACATTATGTCCTTTGGATCAATGGATTGGACGCCTGGCACGTAATCGATTGGGTCCTCCCGTGCATCTGTTAAAGCAATTTGTTGTTGTTAAGATACTAATTTTAAGATTATTCCAAGATGTTCATTAGCGTAACAATTGAAAAGAAAATATAGAAGAAGAATATTCATACAAAGTTACATAAGCAAAAGTTATACGAGTAGTATCTGTTGTGTCTGCAGGTCCTCAAAAGGTCAAGATATATATGTCTTGCTCCTTGTCAAAGTCATGGGGATGAGAATTGCAAAACTGAAAATGTTGAGAAACTAGGATTATTGGCCAAGGGGGAGGGGGAGTGCCGGCTGGGGGAAGGGGGAAGGGGGAAGGGGGAGTGCCGGCTGAAAAAAATAGATACAAAAGTGGCGGAAATAATAAAAGTATACAATCATATAATATTTCGTAACTGAGTACGAGAATAATAAAAACAAAACAAAATACAAAATCCTAAGCATGCCATTTTGATCTTTATTTTTTACTATCACATTTTCCTTTCACGCGACCAGCGAGTAGCTGAACATAATAATCAGACATCAAAACATAGTCATTGACCTTCCTCCTTAGTCGTTGCCAACCACACCAAAGACCAACACTTAGCCATGTATCTTGAAGTAACACGGGCCCATACTCGTTCGAGTACTTCTTGCACAAGAGGACCACTGAGAGGTAACCACTCAAGCAAGTTGCGCGACTCTGTACAGAAATTGTCTGCATTTAATAAGACTCTCTATGCACCTCATTCAACTATAACCTCATTCAATCACAGTTGGAACTTTTCCTGGTGGCCATGTCCTTTAGTTGTTCCCATTAACGACCTGGGTCACCGCATCTAAGAATTGTTCGTTGACTTGGGTTACAGAATATGAATTGTAGTCTCATAAACTAGGTTAAACGTTTCTCATTATGGTGAAAACTTTGTTTCTAATGAGATACCTGTCCTTAAAAAAATCTGGGGCAGGATTTAACAAGGAGGGTTGATGCCATGATTTTCTTCAAAGTACAGTACAGTGTAAAAACCAAGGCACAGGGGAGAGAGACGAGAGAGAGGAGATCAGAACATACCAATGCAACCAAAGTGGCCATTAAGCCTCAAAAGGTCCAGATGATAGTACAGTGTAAACACCAAGGCAGGCTCCGTCCAGAAAGACACATAGAGCAGCCCAAACTTCTTCGCCACCCTCGACGGCCACACGAAGAACGTGTCGGCGATCAGACAATTCACCGGCGGCCCTCCCGACTTGACAATCTTCTCAACCTCCTCCTCCACGTGCGCCGAGAACACGGTCAGCAACGCGGCCATGAACTGGTCATGGTTCAGAGACCGGTCGAACCCCAGGGGCAGGCCGTCCGATATGGTGGTGTAGCGGATGTCGAGGCCAGATTTGCGGACGGAGGCGAAGGCGTCGTCGTCGCCATCTTCGCCTTGTGGCCGGGCCTTGGACGTTTGGTGGTGTATGGAGTGAGTGTCGATGAAGGTGATGGTGAAGCCCCTCGAGGCAAGCTTGATGGCTAGGTGTACGGATGGGATCACGTGGCCTTGGAGTGGATAGGCTACCAAGATGGCATGAGGCCTTTGGTGTTTTTCTCCCATCTTGTTCAGTATTTCTTTAGGTTTTGATGAGAATGGAGGGAAAGAGAGGGAAGAGAACGAGAAGGTTATGGAGCTTTTAGCTAGTTTTTACTGCATGGACCTAATTGACCATCCTCCAAACGGGGGAATAAGCCTAATGCTCGGAGATTGGTTGGATGAAAATGGTCTTTGGATCGTCTTCGTCCATTGGCAAATTATGAAAAACTTATGGAAGAGGTAGTTAGGGATTGACTTTCAAATGTTAATTTTTAATCAAAATCAGCTCTTAAAATCAGCTTTGAGTCTTATTTGAAGTATAATTAATAAATTAAAAAGTTGCTGAATTGCTGAAAGTATGTATACGTAGTACGTGCGACAAATTAACCAAACAATATGTTAAAACTTAAAAGGGGCATCTAATTTGTATTTGAGGATATTTTGATAATTTTTTTGGGTCAATCTTGATTCTCCAAAGCTGATTAAATAAAAATTCAAGAAAATAAAAATTCTTGATTTAATCGGCTTTTAGCATTTTAAAGCATATACATTTAACCAATTTACATTTTGAGCGAAACACTTCGATCGATACCAGATTTTAATCTGGATAGTTAGATCGTTGTAGAATCATTTCAAACACCCTCTCTAAGTCCAAATGACTTGAAATTTGTGATTGGCAAAATTCTGTCTGCAAGAAGAACAGTTCTATAATTTGTTAGGGTTTTGAAGAAAATTTTTCCGGACTTGGTTGAAGCAAAACTTGTAATTAGGTGTTAAGGCTTTGTTGCATGTTTTAAAAAAAAGGGAACCTACCATGCCAGGGTGAAGTACTAAAGGTTTGAGCAGATGTACAACCATGCATGAAAGGGAAAAAAACAGAATGACAGTCTTCCATTATTTCTTCAGGTTGCAAGAGTTTTAATCCATCTGGTATCCTTAATGACTGTGCCCCAAAATATCATGAAAACTTAAGATAAACTTTACAATATGGTTTTTCTTTTTGGTGGACAGGTCGCGTCAACATCATGTCTTACTTATATTAAACGGGAAAGAGACTTCAACGCTGGCATTTATAGACTAGTTGATAATTTTGTAGAGTTGTCGTCTCATTCTGTTAGAATATATATATATATATATAAACTGAAAGGGGCAGAGAAGTGCGTGAAATTGATGTACTGTTGTCTACCTGCTTGCATCATGAAGTTATTAGAAGAATCACCCCCATAATATAATATGTGAGTCTAAAGTATGTTGAATAAATAAACACGCTCGTAGTTTTCAAAAAAATAAAAAAATAAATAAAAATAAAAATAATGTTGGCCTCATGCATAGAGTAATTTACACACACAAGTTTTAAAGTTATAAGTAGTTCATGCCGGAGTAGACTACCACCAACCGTTTTCTTAAGTGACAAGATATTGTCGCTAAAGTTTACTAGCGGCACTTTTCACCATCCTTTTTGCTAGCTCCAACTAATTTTGTAACTTTTCCTGAGGCTCTACCAAGACTGTATTCTAAACTTTTTAGCTATAATTTGTTGTTGCTGAAAAGGTAGGTTTAGGAAGTATAAACTTTTCTAATAGCTATTAGCTAGATTCCGTATTTTACAATTTTCTTAATTTCTTCTTAAGTGTTTTTTTTCTCCTGTTCTTTGTTGGCATATCAGTAGAACTGCAACTCGTACCAAAAACAAAGTTCACAAAAATAGAGTTTAAGGAACACTACAACAGTTTATTTTGGGATAATTGCTGATACCTTCAACGACAAATCGCTCTATCAGCTGAGCTATATATCCCTCCGAGCCAAGTGGAGCATGCATGAAGGAGTCAAATGCTTCTTCTATTCTTGTTCCTGGCACAGATGGGCATAAATGTCACTATAAGTATATATCGGTTACTTATTGTCATTGTATGGGGAGCAGTAAGTAAGCAGTTTATTATCATATCATGGAGTGTTTTAGTAATATAATTAGCAATATTAAGTCTTAGAAGGTTACTGTATTGTTTAGCTAGAGCTTTAAAATTGCCAAATAAAGTATAAAGCTTACTAATTTATCCTTTCTTTTTTCTTTAAACTAAAACTGATACATGAGAGTATTCAACAAGTTCAAAAGTGAAGAGATCCTTTCTTTTATATATTTTTTAATTTTATCTGAAGATAGAGTTTGAACACCATTAAGGGTACGTAGGTAACGTGAAAGTGGTGAGTGTCTATTATCGTTTATAATCTACTTATTCTTTACCAAATTAATCTCAGTATTGTCAATTGGTTGATTGACTGAATGTCCAAAAATAAGTAAGTGGTGTTACCATCAAGCGCGTAGGTCAGCTAGTACGGGGTTGTCCTAACTTAACTAGAAGTTTTAGGTTCGAGCCTTGAGAATACAGCTGCGTTAAAACTTGATAGGGAGAGTTTTGCCTCCCATGTGATCCTACTCGGCTCGAAAAGTGTGACAAACCTTATCACCCTTCCAACCAAAAATAAGTAAGTGATGTTAAAAGATTGATCAATATGTCACTCTCCTATTTCCTTTATCCCACGTATAGAATATACCCTATCCCACTCGTGTTCCTTGTAGATTCTCATTTTTATGTACAAAACGATGTACTGTGTGGCCATTATTATGCTCAAATAGAAATAGATAAGTTTCCTTTTTCATCTTCCTTTTCTAATCGTTCTATAGAGGAGTGCAATCCACCTGTTTCAGAATGGGTTGATCAGTTCTGCAACTTGGGCCGCAGCCTTATGCGGGTCCCCCACTCACCCATTTATTTTCTTCTTCTTGCTATACTTAACAAGATTATTCTTTTTCTTCTTCCGCCGGTCTAAGTGGATGACCTTTCGACGGCACTTGCCCGCAACAGTCTCCTTACTCCCCTTTTTTTTTTTTTAAAGAGAAGATTAGAAATATACACGGAGGGTTACAAAATATATCAGAAAGGCAAGTAAAAGATATATGGATGACATTTCATCCAATAAACAGTGCAATAAAATAAACAGTACAACAATGGAAACCAAAATTAAAAACATCAAATATGTCTTTTTTTTGGATAAACACTAACAAACTACAAAACAAAACCAAACCAACCAAAACCTAACTATTACTAATTACTAACTAGACAAGATAAAGATTAAAGTTTAAAGCCTAACGATAGCCTAAAAACAGGATAAATATTATAAATACAGCCTATCAAAATACAACACCAGCTAACGGCCACCAACCCAAACGCCAGACACCGGTCCCAGTCACTGCCACGTTGCTTCGGTCCTCGTGCACCCACGCCGGCGCCGAAAAACCACCTTCTCTGTCCAACTAGCCACTGCCTAGTCTCGGAGAACACCACAAGAGCAGAGTAGAATCCAACAGAAGCCTTATCAAAAATACCAAAGCATGCCGTCGGATCAAGACTCTAACACCATCAGACCACTATCAACCACCGATTGAAACTAATTCCATCCTTCCTCTGTCAAACCAGCCGAAACAATACAAGTCGAAACTAAACGTCTACTAATCAGTTTCAATCTCAAGCCAAAAAAACCTTTCTAGATCTAGGGGAGGGGGATCAACTGGGGGGAAGGGGGGAAAAAAACCCTAGAAGAGAAAACCTAGATCTAGACTCACCACTCCTTCTCCGACCCATGGCCACACCTCACCCACAAACTCAATGGCGGAAATAACCCAAACCCATCACCTACAACTCAGTCGTCTATCATCCGAAGGACTCCGACAACATAACCCCACAACCAACACCAACCTTACACCTAGAGATGTTAATGGGTCGGGCTAGGGCCAGCCCAGCCTGGGCCCAGCGGGCCAGCCGAGAAGAGGATATCTAAGCCCAATATTTAGGGTCGGGCTGGGCTGGGCTCAGGCCCAACAAATTTTTTTCCAAAAATTATTGTTATTCATTCTCAAAAATCCTAAAGTTATTCCTCAAGGCCCTTTGACACTTCACCCACTTCATGGAATTAAATTTAGAATTCAATTCACCTTTTTTGGTTGAAACAAAAAGAAATTTAAATTATATAATTTTTATTTATGTTTAGAACACATCTAATTATATATATATATGAAAGCCGAAGGTGAGATAATGTTGTCCAATCATCGCTTACTTGGACACTCTCTTAATTTGCCATATGAACTTTCTTATTTTGAATTTTTAAATCATTTTAAATTTACTTACCTTTGTAATAATGATTTGGACTCTCTCTCTCTCTCTCTCACACACACACACACAAATTTGCTTTGAATTCCTTATTTCTATTTGAAATTCAATCAATTATATAGATTTTACATTTCTCTCTCTTTTATGTCAACACGTCCCACTCAAAAATTTTATTTATATCTTTACAATTCCATTAATTCTTAGATTTTGACAAAAGTAATTCTTTATATATTCCTTTTAATCTTAATCTTTTTTATTGTTTAGGGAAATATAATAATCTCTATCAGTTTTTCTACTCCGGTATTAAACTACTATAGTCTCCTTCTTTTTATTTCATTACAAGTTTTATTTATAGTTTACCCTCTCATTTTTTTTCAATAATTTATTATACATTGTTACTCTTTTCTTAGTGATCTTGAATAATACAACCTCAACACACGAATTTTTTTCGTTACTATTATCACTGCAATTACTATTAGTTAGGAGAGACTATTTTTATTATTTTCATACACTATTTTTCATCTTCATTTGTCACTAAAAACTAATAGTTATTGCTCAAGTTCATTTCTAACGATAAAAATTGGTAAGAAAACTTCTTTATTTAAAATATTAAAAAAATAATTTTTTGATTATCTTATTGTCACTACCAATTTTGTAATTGTTATTAGACATACAAATACGAGATATCTCAACAAATATTTTGATAGTTGTTGTTCTAGTGTGCAACGTATGGAATCAAAACTAGTATAAAATGAAAATGTGATAATTTTTTTTATAATTATTCTCTTGGCTTGTGATGCAGAACACAAATAAAATTCTGTAACAGAAACATTAAATGAAAGCCCACTCAGAAATCATAAGAAACACGTCACTGTTACCACACACCCATACTTCATTGCGTGTGTTAAAGAAAATACTGATCAGATGAATTCAATAACACCTCCAAAACTATTGATTTAACTAAAAAGATTCAAAACGTCAAAAAGATGAAAATGTAATAAAATGGACTTAAAAAAAAGAAAAGAAAAAAAATTATTTGGGGGGGGGGGGGGAGGCAACGGGCCCGAGTCGGCCCCGGCCAAACCCGTTTCACAAATTTTTTGGCCTGGCCCTGGCTCTTGGCCCTATGGACCAGGGCCGCACTATTCACTCTTTAGGGCTGGCTGGGCCCCCGGGCGGCTCGACCCTTTTGACACCTCTACTTACACTAACGCCGAAAAACGGAGGAAATCGAACCCAACTGCTTGCAAAAACCGTGACGACGACGACGGCCGACGATCGCACCGAGCCACCCAGATCCCCAACAAACAGACCGAAAAACCTAGATCTAATCTAGGCTACCATGTCACCGAAAAACACTGTGACGACGACGACGGCCAATGATCGCACCTACCGAGAAAGCTGGTGGTGGTGACGGAGACGGGAGCCTGAGAGAGAGAACGATTATCGAAAAAGGGGGGGATGGAGTCGCAAAAATCACCTTGGAGGAAAGTCACTTAGATTAACCTATTCAGTCTCCTTACTATGTTTTGCCTTTTCTTCATGGCATCGAGTTCTTGCAAAAGCACTTGATTTGGTTTGTAGCAGCTCGATGGTATGACTTTCTTACATATGCTCTGTTCTTTCTAGGTTCTTGGGTGTTTGTTTGAGTTTTATATCTAGTCTAGCTTCATTCAGGAGTATATTGTAATCAAACTTGTTGGGAACTTAAGTAAATTACTATGAGTTTGAGGAGGATGTCAAATATGTTAGTTTTCTATTCCCTTCGTCTTAAGTTGACTAACGCTCCCATTTTCACAGTCGTTATCACAGGAGACCGAGCAAATAGCATGCTCTTTTATTTTATTTTTTCCAACTTTATTGCAGTCTACATGTTTTGACAGATGTTCCGTTCGGGTTACCAAATTTAACGTTTACATATTGATGTTTCGAATATGTGGAATAGTTTCTCTTATTCAAATGTATTGTTCTATATCTTTGTCTATATGATGTAACACTTTTTTGGTATTACATAACTACTTATCTATAATAGTGACCCTTAACACTATGAGAAAGTTCTTAAAAATGACACAAAATAAAAACATATGAATAACTACATATTTGCATCAACAAATAATTTTTTAACTTATGCCTTTACTTTAAATTAAATGCCACTAAATGACATTTAATTTTTATTATTATTTCTGCAGGAGATAATGAAGAAATTAAATCAGAAGGAAAATGAACACATCTGAAAATGTGTTCCTATTGATAAGGGATAAGTGGTGTTGGTTATTTATTATTGGATAATTATCTTCTAAGTGGTAAGAGTTATTTATTAAGTGGGTAGTTTGCCTTGTAGTGATAGTTATTTTTTACAATTTGTGGATGTACTATATATATATATAGTACATCCACAAATTGTAAAAAAGGCTTTTAGCGACGGAGAAATCCATCGCTAAAAGCCTAAAATCCGTCGCTAAAACAATTAGCGGCGGATTCACCGTCGCTAAAAGTCCCTCATATAAAAGCCCGTCACTAATAGTTTAGCGACGAAATTTTGAAATCCGTAGCTAAATATGTACTCCCTCCGTCCCTTAAAAAGTGATCAAATTTCCTTTTTGGGCCGTCCCACAAAAAGTGATCACTTCCAAATTAGGAAATATTCTGTAGGTATTTTTACATATTTACCCTTTTTATATATTTTTTTATTCTATTTCTCTCACCACAATTAATTCTCTACCAACTCATTTTCTCTCTCCTAGCCCACCACTTTACACTATTTTATACTATTTCTCTCTCCACATTTAACACTCTACCAACCAATTTTCTCTCTCATGGCCCACTTTCTTCCCCCCTCTCTCTAAAGGGTAAAATGGGAAAGACACACAATATATAACCTAAATCCTTAATATACGTGTAAAAAAAAATAGTTCACTTAAAAAGGGACGGAGGGAGTAATTTTTTGCGACGGATTTATTTTTAATTAGCGACGGAATATCCGTCGCTAATTATTTTTTTAGTATTTTAATTTATTTCCTTTTTTGTCAAATTAGCGACGGAATAATGTTTTAGCGACGGAATATTTCGTCGCTAAAAAGCTTATTTAGCGACGGAATATTCTGTCGCTAATTAACTGATTTTATGAATACTTTTAGAGACGGAATTAATCCGTCGCCAAAAGTCAAACTTTTTTTGAATTTTTTTTATTTTTCAATTATCCAGACCTATAATACAATTTTCATTTCTCAACAACACGCAATAATCAATACACAAAGAAATATATATAATCAATCATAAAAAATGTTTATTATAAAAAAGACTCATTATGTACAAGCCGGGAACCGGATACAGCCGTTTAGGGGAGGGGAAAAGAGTACAAGCCGGGGTCGGGGGGAAGCTAGGAACGGGTACGGGAAAGGGCTCATCAGGGGTTGCCGAGTCCCGGATCTGGATCCTGCTGATCCGGGGCCGGCTCGGCATGTCCAGTAGGCCCTGCTCCCTGATCATCCTCACCACCACTGTAGCAATGTGCTGGATCTCCTCGTCGTCCAACTGACTCTGAGGAGCCGGTGTCTGTGGAGGGGCAGCAGGGGGTGAGGACGCTTTTATCACGGCATGAGCAGTCGTGCTAGGCAGGCCACGTATGCGGCCTTTCGGCCGATTCACGACCTCCGGCGTATCCAGCCATCGCTTCAACCCCCCAGTACTCGCAGCCGTTCTAGTGGACGCTGATGGCTGTCCGAACTGCTGCTTGGACCCCCTTAGCTGTTCATACGAGGCCTGCAAAAACAGTGGTTTAACGATATGTTAGGGCATTAATTAACGAAACGGACATTGAGGATAAAAAGACAAAACATTAACAACTTAAACAAATTGACTCACATCGATCCGCCGGGCAATATCTGAAATATAGTCGCCCGCCCGGTGCGCCTCGTCCTTGTCCTTCTTCCGCACGTGCGTCTGACTATAGGTCAAAGCTATGACCTCATCCTCCTCCAGATTCTGGTGCTCGACCGCGTTCATGTGTCGGACGATGTCGTGTGGCACCGACCCCCCCGTGTGCGTCGGATCTCTGTTCTGTCTGTTCTCGGCCCCGCTCTTACTCTTGGCGTCCCAGCCCAGATCTGCAGCCCACCGATCTATCATCTCCCCTTATACACAGTGAGATATCCAATGTGGGGGATATCTCGTCATCTCCGTCATCGGGGCACCCTCGGGCAGCATCTTCTTCGCCCGGTCCAGTGCGTCGTGGAGCCATCAGCGGTAATTCTTGCCGATTTAGGCAAAGAAGGCCTGCTGTCCTAGTGCCTGCTGCTGAGGCGTGTCAAACGTGAATCCCTCCTGTAAGGCATTCAATAACACAAATTAACAACAGAAAACAAACTCTAATTAAACATTTACTAACGCTGAAAAAATACTTCACTGTACCAGCCACTCCTCCCATAGGGCCTCCCTCGAAACGGCATCCCAGTCCTTCCAGTACAGGCGTGGCTCGAAGAATCGGCCCTTCACAAAAACGCCGATCTTCGTCCTCGCCTGATTCTCCAGGATCCTGCCAAAGATGTAAATAAATAAATTAATACAGTTCAAATATAAATTAACACCCCAAATTTTTAAATATAAGGCATGAGGTGATATTTTTAGTACTTACAGGCCCTCCTGCGTGAGCGTAACTCTCTGTTTACGCTGGGGGTCGATGCGTACCCCGCGTGTCGGACCACGGCCTCGTCGAGATCCTACAAAACACAGAAATTAATACAGTTCAAATATACTTTAAATATAAGGCTAGCGAAAATGTACTAAACACCGTTATCAACTATACCTGAGGTAGAACCCACGGAAGATGGAGAATGCACGTGCGTGTGGGATGAATCTGCGTCGGACTGGGGCTGGGGCCCCATCTGCTATCCGCAATCACTCTGTGCCTCGTCATCAGTAGGCAATGACGAGGTGGGACCCACCGGGGAGGAACCAGCTCGGTGTCCAGCCCGATCACGAATAGCCCGTATCCTATCCATATCTGACTTCATATAGATAAATTACAAAGACAATAACACGTTAAAAACAATAATTTGGCAGAAATCATCATCGGCACTATATATATATATATATATATATATGAACGGATGTGCAAAAACACATAAATAAACACCAAGTTCTAAAATGTTACTACATTTTTCCCGTGATGTTACAACATTACAAGTCAATCATTTTCAGTTTGCAAATCATCTTCATCACTTTCCTCGTCGTCCTCTTCTTCGTGGGACTCGTCGTCCTCTTCATCTTCTAATTCATCCTCTTCATCAGTAGACTCGGTCACATCATCTCCAACACTTTTCACGTCTTCCGTGTCATCATCTACGACTTCTTCTCCTACAAGAAGTGTTATTGGAAGAGGAAGATCGTCCTTCTCGTTGTTGACCTCAACAGGGAACAAGACACGTGGTTGGTCGGCTTGAAAGGAGTCTAGCTCAATGTCATATGTCACGGGCAATTTCTTGGACTTGATAATTGTATACCAATGAGATTTGGGATTGGCGACGTCCTCCGCATAAAAGACTTGTACAGCTTGACTAGCAAACACAAAGGGCTCGTCTGATGCAAGTCTTGACTTGACATTGACATCTACAATCCCTTGAGAGCTAACACGGAGTCCTCTACTGTATGTGACATCGAACCACGTACACTTGAACATTACCAGGCGGTTTTGGGAACCCAGATATGTTAGCTCAACAATCTCATCTAGCTCTCCGTAAAAGTCCATACAATTCTCGGTATAACAGTCGCCGTTGACCAAGACTCCACTGTTTTGGGTTTGCTTTGTTCGGTCATCATCTTTTACGTTAAACCTAAACCCGTTGATGATATAGCCTCCGTAACAGGATGTTTGTTTGTTAAGGCCTTCAGCTAGTAATTTCAAGCAGGAGGCCACTGGTCTATCCATTTACTGAACCTATTGTAGATGACGGTAAAAATTAAGGATAAATAAGTATACTAATTGGCCACAGAACTGTATATAACACATAATATAATTTCGTTAAACAATCTTACACGGGTTTTGAACCACTGTACAAATTGTGATTTCCGATGAGATTCAAGTCCAGCGGGATCAGTGATTAAAAATTCCGCATCGAACTCACTGCAAACCAATATAGTTGACTCGTTTAACACACACTTCAATTATGTACAGCAATGTAAGTGAATTAAGACTTTAACTTACTGTTCACAACCTATTCTGGACCGCACCCCGGGGCCCGCTAAGTGATCCTAGTGGCGCGACGCGTCACCCATTTGGCGGTCAACATCACTCAACAAGATTGCTCTATCAAAGTACTCCGCGCCTCGAGCATCCGGATGGCGATCGAAAGTGTGCTCCCACCCCAAGGGGGTCGGCCACCTTAAGGGGGTCGGCCACCCCAAGGGGGTCGGCCACCCTAAGGGGGTCGGCCTCCCCAAGGGGGTCGGCCACCCCAAGGGGGTCGGCCTCCATTGCCCAGCGAAGGGGGGAACCTGCTGCACGGCACTAGCTCCTCGCTCCAACAACACACCACCGCTATCTCCAATTGTGCGACGTTCGTTATTGCCGGCTCAATCAAACTCACGGCGGGACGGCTTCGCAACCCTTAAGCCCTCGCCAGCTCAATCAACCGACGGGCTCCGGCCTTCGCATGTACAATCAACCGGAGGCTCCGGCCTTCGCCAGCACAATCAATCGACGGGCTCCGGCCTTCGCATGTACAATCAACCGGAGGCTCCGGCCTTCGCCAGCACAATCAACCGACGGGCTCTTGCCCTCGCAGGCACAATCAACCGGAGGCTCCGGCCTTCGCCACAGGGATGGGCTCACGACCCTAAGGCCATCGCCGACACAACCAACCGACAGGCTTCTGAGGGCTCCGCTCGTAGTGCTCCAGCACAAGGACGCACCGCCACGGACTCCGAGCATCAAGCCATGAACATGCACGCTGATATCACCGTCGATCATCGACATCGCCAAGACAATGAACCGCGGGTCACTCCGAGACGGGAGCAGGTCTTCGGAGGGCATCGCGTCCGGCACGCCTGGCAGTTGGCTGCAGGGGCAACCCTCACCGCTGCCAGGATCTCTGCGCGTCTCATGACGCATCTCGTGGGATTCAGTAAGGGCTTGGACTGGAGGCTGGGGCAACGGGCTGCTCTGACCATGCTACCGCGGTGTGGTCAGTCTCCTTAGACAGGCAGAGGGACGCTGCAAGGGCAGGGCGACATGAACTCAGGGACCGGCATATCCGACGGAGAATCGATATTGCGAGACCCCCCTACGGCGACGTCACTCCCGGAGGACGACACGTGTCGGCTGATGACACGTGCGTATTTGGGCCTATATATAGTGGATTCTGAAGCTTATTCAAGGACGGCTCTCTCATTTCCACATTTCACTTTCTCTCTCTAAAACCTATTCTCTCTGGTTTTCTAGTGAGAGAAAGACATTCCACCTCCTGACGTTGGATCACTGAAGCTGCACCATTGCTACGAGCTGTTGACTACTGACTGTCGCCCCTGTCCGTCGTCCCCTTGCTGAAGCAGCACTGCCAGCCCTCGCGACCTGTCTGGGGAGCCTTGCTCTCAGCCCTTACTCCGTCCTTGATGTCTCCCACTTCGTCTACCTGGAAGCCAACGCAGACTGCATCCTTTGTGGCACCTCACGTGGCATGCGACCCGATTTTCCTTGGCAACACTTACTCAACGAATGCCGAAACTTCATCGCAATTTAGAAGGGCATATATTGTTGCAGCACTGTACTCTTCATCCGTTAGCCATCGAGTATACGTTCGGCCGAACGGACTACCCGACTGCTTGAATATTGACAATTGCCCTTCCAAATTTGTGCTTGCTCCGGGGTCATTTCGGCCTAGTTGATTTAACCTTGTACCAACATCAGGCCCGAAATATTGACTACAAAAGTTTACAAGTTCTTCCATTACGTAAGCCTCCGCAATTGAGCCCTCAACCCGAGCCTTATTACGAACTTTTTTCTTTAAATGGAACATGAACCTAGAAGTTTAGCGAATCGAGTTAGGTGGAATATCAATGATAACAGATGTCGCATTAATTGGGTTCGAACAACTGTAACAATTTAAGGATTACCTCTCGAAGGGATACATCCACCGATATTGCACGGGTCCACCCATCTTAGCTTCATATGCCAAGTGAACAGGCAGATGCTCCATTGAATCAAAGAACGAAGGTGGGAAGATTTTCTCCAGCTTGCAAATCGTCACCATAATGTTCTTCTCAAGCACTTCCATGTTACTCACCCGGATCGTAGAAGAGCATATATCTCGAAAGAAATGAGATAATTGAGTCAAAGTCTCGCAAACAACCCGTGACAACAGTCCCCGGAAGACAATAGGAATGAATCTCTCCATGAATACGTGGCAGTCGTGACAACATTCCGATACATTGCAACAACGAGATATGTTGGACGCAAACCCATCCGAAAGCTTCAAATTCTTAACCCACTGATAGACCTTCTCCACTTGTTTCTTGTCTAGACAGTAAGATGCTTTCCGAAGTATCGTCCTCCCACTGACTGTCCGAGGATGCACTTCACGGCGTACACCCAACTGTTGTAGATCCCTTCTCGCTTTAAGGTGATCTTTCGATTTGCCCTTGACATTCATTACTGTGTTGAACACATTATCAAAAACGTTCTTCTCAATATGCATCACATCCATGTTATTTCGGATAACAAGCGTCATCCAGTAGGCTAACTCCCAGAATATACAAAATTTTCTCCAGTTGTGCTCTTTCCCGAACCCTGGAATCTTCTGATCTGGCACACCCTTACCGTGTGGTATGTCAGTATCAAGTGCCTCCAGGTGTGAGAGTACTTCTTCACCAGATGGGTAGTCCAGTGTGAGAACCTCACGCTCGATTGTCCTGACAAATTTATCCTTCTGCCTACGAAACTGATGGCCCGATGGCAAAAGCTTACGGTGACATCCGAACCACGAGGCCTTTCCGTCGTGCTTTAACGTATGATCGGGGTTCACGCCCATACAAGCAAGGCATGATAGCTTCCCATGTGTGCTCCAGCCACACATCATTCCCAATGCGGGGAAATCATGTATAGTCCACATCAAAGCAGCCCTCATCTGAAAATTTTGTTTAAGGGATGCATCGTATGTTTCGACTCCATGATTCCATAACTGTTTTAACTCATCAATCAACGGCCTTAAATACACATCTATGTCCTTACCGGGACTCTTCGGCCCCGGAATAAGCAACGACAGGAACATGTACGACTTCTTCATGCACATGCCTGGTGGAAGGTTGTAAGGGACAATAATAACATGCCAACATGACTAAGGCATGGTAGATTGACCGAAAGGGTTGAACCCATCGGTTGCCAGACCAAGTCTAACATTCTGAACTTCCTGAGCAAAGACTGGATGCCTGCGGTCAAACTCCTTCCACACCTCTCTATCAGCTGGGTGTGTCAGCACATCAGCATCGTTGCTGCGAGTCTCACGGTGAGCCCTCATATGTTCAGCCGTATTGGAGGAGTAGAACATTCTCTGAAGTCGTGGTGTGACCGGGAAATATCGCAATATCTTCCATGCAATGTTTTTCTTCTTCCCTTTGTCCGGTTTGTACCTCGAATGATCACATACTGGACACCGTGACAAATCCTTATTCTATTTCCAGAATAATACACAATCGTTATTGCACGCATCTATCCGGTGATAGCTCAACCCAAGTTTCCTCATCATCTTATTCGCGTCATAGTACGACGGCGGTAGCTTTTCACTTTCGGGCAGTATTTCTTTGATTAAGGTAACAAGCTCGTTAAAACCTTTCTCACTCAGCCCGTGGTCTGATTTTAACTGTAATAACCTGCTAACCGCAGACAGCCGTGTGTGTTTCGGAGCTCCATCCCACATCGGCTATTCCGCAGCTCTCAATAACTCATAAACTTGATGAGCCCCCTCGTTCGGCGGTTGTGGACTGTCGTTACCCCAGTCAACATTAGCATGCCCAGCATCCATAATCATATCTCAGTAATCATATCGTGCCTCCTCCCTAACTTCAGTTTGACTAGCCGGGTTGGACGACAATACTATCGTTTCCCCGTGTTGCGTCCACCTTGTGTATCCACCCATAAAACCGTACCGACGAAAATGCCATTTTACTTCAATTCTTTTTTTCCAGTGCAACAACTCACATCTACCCCACGGACACCTTATCTTATCAAGGTCAACATGTGCAGGATGCGCATAAGCGAAGTCGAGAAATTCGTCAACGCGACACTCAAAATCTTCAGCATTCTTCATTTTCATCCAACTTCGATCGACTGACATGACGACTGAATTATCGTACTGTATACCACCTTCAATTATGACCAGTCATTAGGCATTGTCGATGTAAATATGAATGCATGAATGTTACAACATGTCTACATATTTCCCCTCCACTCTTGAACAGGTAATGGTCCTATCCCATTCAGAAAAGCACATGTTTATAAAACAGTGAATAACTCATGCTTAGTCTCATGTCTGTGGAAAAATTGGCAGCACCTCCCCGCATTTCTCTAAGTACACAACATCGATTATGTGTTCTAACATTCATCTAACCTTGCTCAGGAAGGTTTGACGGATATTAGAACACCAGATCTGTATGCACCCGGAGAAACACACGAGAACGTGTACCAAATATTCACGACATAGAACACAAAGCATGAGTCAAAACATTGTTTTATAAACAATTAGCTTTTTCAAATTGTCCAAACTGGACATCCAAAGGCTCATTACAAAGCATTACTTTGTAATGAGTACCTTTGAACGGGAACTAAGGGTTTCTATGCATGCATGCGTTCAGAAATTGATAACATATGCAAGAATCTTTTCGAAATATCAAAACTACAGAAAGATCGTTACATATGTTACCAATTCCACATTAAATAGAATTCGTTGGCAACAAGTTGAACCATCTCGTTGCCAATGAACTTCTCAAAATAACAACTAATATAAAGAAGGCAGGGTTTGTAAACAACGAGTAATTGAACCATCTCTGGGCAACATGGAGTAATTATGGGATGTACAAAGGCTAATTAGGGCTAACTGGGTTATTAGGGTTAATTACGAGTATTAATTATAGCTAATTAGGGTTGATTAGGACTAATTAGGGTTATTTAGTCCTAATTAGGGTTTAATTGTGCCGAGAAGTGCTGATTAGTCCTAATTAAGCCTAATTAGGCTTAATTGGGTTATGTTAGGGCTAATTAATGTTAACGAGGGCTAGTTTCGGATAATTATAGCTAATTAGGGTTGATTAGGACTAATTAGGGTTATTTAGTTCTAATTAGGGTTTAATTGTGCCGAGTAGTGCTGATTAGTCCTAATTAGGGCTAATTAGGCTTAATTGGGTTATGTTAGGGCTAATTAATGTTAATGAGGGCTAGTTTTAGATAATTATAGCTAATTAGGGTTGATTAGGACTAATTAGGGTTATTTAGTCATGATTAGGGTTTAATTGTGCCGAGTAGTGCTGATTAGTCCTAATTAGGCTTAATTGGGTTATGTTAGGGCTAATTAATGTTAATGAGGGCTTGTTTCAGATAATTATAGTTAATTAGGGTTGATTATGACTAATTAGGGTTATTTAGTCCTAATTAGGGTTTAATTGTGCCGAGTAGTGCTGATTAGTCCTAATTAGGCTTAATTGTGTTATGTTAGGGCTAATTAATGTTAATGAGGGCTAATTTCAAATAATTATAACTAATTAGGGTTGATTAGGACTAATTAGGGTTATTTAGTCCTAATTAGGGTTTAATTGTGCCGAGTAGTGTTGATTAGTCCTAACTAGCGCTAATTAGGCTTAATTAGGTTATGTTAGTGCAAATTATGACTAATTAGGCTAACTATAATCAATATGCGCAAATTGAGATACCTGCGCTAACGAACAGGTATCTCAATCCAATTGGGTCTTATCCTCCGTCAACAATCTCAATTTCGACACCTCATATAGGGTGTCGATATGGTGTCCGATATGTGTCTGACACCTCCGGACACGTGTCCGACACATATCGACACGTGTCTGAAGCCTCCGGACCTTTGTTACAGGAAACGCCATATCTGTCGACGGTTCTCTCTTAGAACCGCAGTTTTGCGATCCCATGACAGGAACTCCATGGGAACCCGTCCGAATCGGACATGGGAGCTCGATCCCGTCGGTCGAAAGATACGCAAGTCAGTCAATCAAAATCTCAGAATTAAAAGGATGGACAAGATGAAAAGGCTACCTGGAATCTCGATTCCTATCTTCAAGACGAGAGAGAAGAGAGAAGGAGATTGGTCATTGGTCTCCTCTAGCTTCCCCCTTCCTCTAAGCTTTTCTTCCTCCAAATTTTTTAAACTGACGAGACTTGAGAGAACTAAGAAGGGCATCCATTTTGCTCTCCCGCTTCCCCATGGCCCCGTATCCTTCTTCCCTCCAAGTCTGACGAGAGAAAGAGAAAAGCGTAAGTGTTCGTCTTTTGGCGCTCTGCTTCTTCTCCCTTCTCCTTCCAGATCCAGCCTTATGTAACTATGTCCTGGACACCCAAGTGAACCCAGCAGTTTAGGAAATCAGTGGGCACATGGTGTTAAAGAGGAAGAAGGACTATGAGGAGGCATCCGATGAAAATGCTTGGAGACTTCTAACTGAGGTCTCTCTCTTGGAGGAGAGGTTCCAGGAAGTGAAAGCTGCCATCTCGTGCTTTGATGAGAACGGAAGTAGTTATTTTCATTTTTGGCCCATGTGAATTCAACATTTCACTTTCAGCCCCCATGTGCATGAGTTTCAGCCTAGAAAATATAGATTCTTGATAAGTGTGATAAGTATGCTTGAATATTAAGCTAGTGGTGCTCACATTTCCAAGGGATGAAGTGGCATGTTTGAAAAAAAAAATTATTTTTTACTTTGCTTTGCTTATTGCACAATTTATGTAAATTGACGTAGAAATGACAGATTTTTATATAAAAATGTTAATATTATGTCATAATGTGTTGAATAATTTTATAGTTAAATTTTAAAATTTGGTTTAAGCTTACTACAATTACTAATTTCAATTTTTTAATACATGCTATGATTGTTATTCTTTTGAAATGTATTTTATCTTAAGTCTATGTATTTTGATAATGACTTGCATGAAATGTGAAAAATGCCTTGTCGGTATTTAATATAACTTTTACCATATATCATGATAATATGATGGGCACACTATGTGTGATACATAAATATTCTTTCATAATTAATAACTAACATGAAAATATTTAAAATATAAGGTACAAAATATTGTAAATAACTAATTACGTCAATTGTTATTAAGTATTGGAAGTCAAGGAATATAGTATATTAATATGTACTAATTTTCATCTCGTGCTTTGCTAATGGGATTCCTATATAATTATCACACATTATTAATAAAAGCCATATTAATAACTAACAATTATATTTTATAATAATGTAAATAAAAGTAATAGTACAAATTAGGATCTTCGCCAACTCACCAACAATTGGAATTGAAAGCAAACCCGTCATATTTAATTTGTACTTGAACAATTTTAAAAGAAAATGATTAAAATGCATAATTTTCCATTTAGACGACAAAGAATTATGTATAATGTAAAATATTTAAATGATGCATGAAGCATTTAAATATGAAATTTTAAAAAGTAAAGTAATAAATAAAAATCAACATGAGATAGAGATATTTAGGTACATTTAAATTTGCTTGTTGATATAAACTTGATAATATTTGACGAAAAAACATGGGACGATACCTAGAAAACAAGACAGAAAAATTAAAATGAAAGATTTTAGGAACTCAAAATTTGAAAACTATGGAAGAGAAATGGGAAAAAAAATATTATCAATAAAAAAATTACTTTATATCTATGTGGCAGGAGAAGAAAATGTACAAGTAGACGATGAGTCAACAAAATTCTCCCAGCTTTACTATATATGACTATATATATTTAGATTTACAAATCGATGTGTTTTGACCTTCATGTGAAATGCATAAGTATGTTAGATAAATTCATAGAATTAGTGAAACTCTTTTCTCTTCAATGAAATTGATACGCGGTGACTAGATTATGCAATTAAACAATTAATTTTGTTTTGATCTTTATGTTTAGTTATACAAGTTACTTAAGGTCTCATCTCACTCTCATTTTTTTTGCAGTTCTGTATTCCAGCTGTTATGACTTATGACATTTCAAGCTTTCAAATATTGCAAAGTTTATGACCTTTTGAAATCAGTCGAAGTCTTCTCCACTTATAATTCACATTGGAGCCAAAGATCAAGTTATAAAGTCCTTCTTCGGGCGGTTCTAACCAATAGCACAATGCACGAGGGATATATTTCTTCGAAAACTTTTATCACACTGTACAACTTTCATAAAACTCTATTGTAGCACCATGTGAATGGAAAAAAAAAAATTACACTTCGCGAAGCAAGCCTAACCAAAGCATTATTCTACTCTGAGTATGACGGCCATACATGTGAAAATCTTCAAGACGACTCTATTTTGTTCTTTTCAGTGCTCGTTGGAGATCGGATCGTAAGATGAGCTAATTGTCATCTTATGAGCTTGGATCAAAGTAGGCTTAGTAAACTCATACTCCATTTGTCTCTAAATGCAAAATATTTGATCTTCTTCATTCTTTAAGCACTTGTTTGAGATCGATTGGCGAGATGGACTAATTGTCGTCTTATGAGCTTGGATCAAAATAGGCTTAGTAAACTCATACTCCATTTGACTCTAGATGCAAAAATCTTTAATCTTCTTCATTCTTTAAGCACTTGTTTGAGATTGATTGGTGAGATGGAGTAACCATCGCATTACGAGCTTGACTTAATAAGCATATATGATATAACTATAGGTCATAAACTCATTTGGGATCAAACTCATGTACAATCTTATTCTCGATAAGTCTAAAGTAAACAAACACACCTAGACACACACACACACACACACACATATATATATATATATATATACATACATATATATATATATATATATATATATATATATATATATATATATATATATATATAGATGTTATATGCATATGGCTAATCATATGTTGGTGCAACTTATACAAGAGTAGTCTTCTTGATACCGGTTTAAATCATAATCTCACTTTCTAGTACAATCGATTAATGCACAACTTACATATATACACGCATAATCATTTTCTTACAAAAAAGATTATGCAAATAACGTCATTTGTAAACTTTCTTGCCTAGAGGCTTTACATGTATATTTAATTAAGTTCTAAAATAATAAAGAGAAATTTAAAAAAGATTATCACAATATTCATGTACACTAACTAGAATGTAATGGGTGTAATACTTTAATGCCACTTGAGACAAAGAAAAAAAAAGGTGTAGCAAAAAAGTGTGAGAAACCAAAGTCAAATGACTCAAATATAAGCCATATCCTCAAATATACACTTACAAGTTCCAAGTTCCAACAATCAGTGACCAGCCAAGCGTGTAAGGCTTTATTGGATAGTACACAGTCACTACACATACCTACAAAGAACAATTCCAGCCTACAAATACAACTTCCAGCCATACTTTGTCAGTTTTCCCTCAAGTCAAATCCTCTCAGCCCATGATTTCAGCTTACAAATGCAACTTCCAGCCATGCTTTCTTAGTTTTCCCTTAAGTCAAATCCTCTCAGCCCATGCGTGTGCACTGTAGACTGTACAGTGATCCATTCTGCAACATCTACAACTACCACAGACTCACAGAGACAATTATTTTCCTTCATATACTCAGTTCAACAAAGGCAAGTTCGCACATCTCCTCTTCATTCTGAAACTTCTTACCCTTCTTCATCTTCATTTTCCTTCTACAAAATCAAATAGTTAACCATGGAGACACCTCAATACGAAGAGTTAACTGATGAGGATGAGAATAAGGAGCCAAGTGCAACCCCACTTTGGAAGTATGTTACCAAAATTTTTACTGAATCTTCTGCTAAAGGTGGTGGAGGCTTAAACAAATTTGTTTGCAATTTTGGTTGTAGATCAGAGCCCTACTCTGGGTCTTACACAAGAGTTCGATACCATTTGATTGGCACAGTACCTGGCACAGTGGGGTTGAAGAAGAAGACATGAATCAATATGTGTTCTAAAATCACAAGCTTTGAAAGAGAGGCTTTAATGCAAGAAGAAGTGGCAACAAATCACCTTTTTAGGGGTAATTCCAAGGCTCGTAAGCTTCCTGCGGGTAAGTCAGCTGTACCTCCTCATCCTAGAAATGATATAGATAAGATGTTTAGGATTAACCATAGAGAAGATGTTGATCAACAGATTGCTAGGTGTATGTATGGAAATGGAATACCTTTTAATGTTGTGAGATCACCACTTTGGCATGATATGATTTCTGCTATTCGATTAGGACCTGCAGGATATGTGTGTCCAAATTATGAGAAGGTTAGGACAACCCTATTAGATAGAGAATACAATAAGGTGAAGCAAAATCTTAAACCTTTAATGGATGATTGTGATATCTATGGGTTGTCAATGATCTCTGATGGATTTTCTAATTGCAAAAATCAATCACTCATCAATGTTATGGCTGCCTCAAAGGGTAAGGCCATGTTCTTGAGTACACATGACTGTTCATCAATTGAAAAAAGTGGTTTAAATATTGCTGAGATATTGTCGAAGAAAATAGAGAGTATTGGCCCTGAAAAAGTAGTTCAAGTTGTGACCGATAATGCTGCCAATTGCAAGCTTACAGGCAGCATTATAGAGAAGAAATACCCTTGGATATTTTGGTCAGGATGCCTACCTCATACGTTAAACTTACTGATGAAAGATATAGCCAAATGCTCAGATTCAAGGCTTTCATTTGTTAGTGAGACATATAAGAGAGCAAATTCAGTTGTGAAATATATTAACAACCACAATTCTTGCCAATCTTTATTCAAGACATTCCATTCTTTAGAGCTTCTCAAAGTAAAGAAAACCAGATTTGGCTACCATTTCATTGTTCTTTCTAGGCTTATAACAGTAAGAGTTGGGCTGGTTTCTATGGTGTTAAGTAAGCAAATGGGAGAATTTGAGAAAAAGTGGGGTAAGGGAGGAGCACGATAACACTCAACAGACTATTATGGATGATGATTTCTGGAGAAAATGTGAGAAATTAGTTAAGTTCACCAAGCCTATTTACAAGATGATAAGGTTATTCGATTCCGATAAAGCAATTATTGGAGAGGTATATGAACAGATGGATACAATGCTAAGGCTAATTAAAGATGAACTTCATGATGATCTCTTGGTCTATGATCTAGTTCATGATTTTGTTGTTGAAAGGTGGGATAAAATGAATCTACCATTGCCTTGTCTTGCTTATGTTTTGGTCCCTAAGTACTACACTTCTTCTTGGCTTTCTAAGCCTGCTCCAGGGGGCGAAAGAAGTAAAAAAAACCTCACTTTGACATTGAGGTTCAGAAAGGGTACTTTCAAGCCCTTGACAGGTTGATTATTGATCCAACAGAATCTGCTTTGGTGAGGCAGCAACTATCTGATTTTGTAAGTTGCAGGGTTTTTTTTTCTCAACCTCAAGTCGTTGCCGATAGAGCAACAATGGAAGCTGTGGCGTGGTGGGACATGTATGGTGGCGGAGCACCTGAGTTGCATTGTTTAGCTTTAAAGGTTTTATCTCAGAGTGTCAATAGTTCTTGTGCTGAAAGGTGTTGGAGTACATACTCCTATATTCACAACGTGAGAACAGGCTAGGTGCTGCTAGGGCTGAGAAGTTGGTATTTGTGCACTATAATGGGAGGCTATTAACAAGATTTAGGGAGGATTATGAGTCAAAGTACAAGAATTGGGATGGAAATCCAGAAATTACGAACATTGAACAATATGGACCTTCCTTGGAGGCAATAGAAGCTTATGAGAATGATGATGATGTTGATGATGATATTTCCACCACAAACCCAATGACTCCTAGTCGTTCATCAACCCTAAGCTCAGCAGCCGTAACTCCAACATCAACCACCTCAACACCTCATTCGTCCACTCCACCAGCTCAAGATCAAGAAGTTCAGAGGCGTCTACGCCTTGCAAGGACTAAAAAGAAACTAAAATAACCAGGCTGTTTGTGTTTTTCAGGTTTTCTTTCTCCATTAGTCTTTAGTTTTTGGTTCATATGTTAAACATAACATATGAAAGAAAAAGTGGCAGAAGTGTAGACTGCAGAACTCCAGCAATCCAGCTTCCAGCTTCCAGCATTTTGTTTGAACTTTGAACTTTGAAGTAACTTAAGTCTTTGTAATTAGAATGAATATCCTTTTGCTACTAGTACCTGTATAGCCTTTTGTATGTAAAAGTATGTTATGGAGCTATGCAGCCTTTTGTTTGTAAGACTATGCTATGGAGCTATGTTTTTAGTTTTTAATCTATTACTCTTATTACTACAGTCCTGCACTTCTACTTTGTCATTTATACATTTAGTTTCTTTTCTTTCCTTTTGAGTTTTTATAATTTAAATAATATTTATATACTTCTTTATTCGAGCCGCTCCCAACCTTAAGTTCTCCTAGGCACCTACGCTCCCCCGCCCCCGCTCCCACCCCCGTCCCCGCCTCGTGCAACTAAGCTCCGGACACGTGTCCGACATGCACCTCCAGACACATCGACATACATTAATTTATTTTTTAAATGTCGGACACCGTCGATCAGACGTGGTGTCCGTGTCTGCGCTAACTAACAGGTATCTCAATCCAATTGGGTCCCATCCTTCGTCAACAATCTCAATTCCGACAACTCATATAAGGTGTTGATATGGTGTTCGATACGTGTCTGACACCTCCAGACACGTGTCCGACACATACCGACACGTGTCCGACGCCTCCAGACACGTGTCCGATGCCTCCGGACACGTGTCCGACGCCCACCGACACGCACCTCCAAACACATCGGCATACGTTAATTTATTTTTTAAATGTCGGACACCGTCGATCAGACGTGGTGTCCGTGTCTTCGCTAACTAACAGGTATCTCAATCCAATTGGGTTCCATCCTCCGTCAACAATCTCAATTCTCAAATGCTCAATGCAATAAAAATTAACAAAAATCACACATTCAATCCAATTGGGTCCCATCCTCCTTCAATAATCTCAATATCTCAAATGCTCAATGCACAATTAACAATCTAAAATCATCAATTAACAACCTAAAATCATAAATTAATAATCGCAATTAATTCAAATGCACAGCTAATAACCTAAAATCATCAATTAACAACCTAAAATCACAGATCAATAATCACAATTCTCAAATGCACAATTAACAACCTAAAATTATCAAACAAATTATCAATGTTCAAATGGAAAAAAATTGTTCAAAATGCACATATCCGATGCGCTTGAATTATTTCAATTTAGGGTTCGATTGTATTAGGGCATTCAATTTAGGTTTCAATTAGTTTAATTTAGGGTTCGGTTCGATTATGGCATTCAATTTAGGGTTCAATTAGGGGGTTCTATTGATTCAATTTAGGGTTCGATTGATTTGGGGCATTCAATTTAGGGTTCAATTAGGGGGTTTAATTATTTCAATTTAGGGTTCGGTTGGATCAGGGCATTCAATTAGGGGTTCAATTAGTTTAATTTAGGGTTCGATTCGATTAGGGCATTCAATTTAGGATTTAATTATGGTTCAATTATTTCAATTTAGGGGGTTTTAGTAGTTCAATTTAGGGTTCGGTTGATTTGGGGCATTCAATTTAGGGTTCAATTTGGGGTTCAATTAGTTTAATTTAGGGTTCGATTCGATTAGGGCATTTAATTTAGGATTTAATTATGGTTCAATCACTTCAATTTAGGGTTCGGTTGATTTGGGGCATTCAATTTAGGGTTCAATTAGTTCAATTTAGGGTTCAATTAGGGGGTTCTATTGATTCAATTTAGGGTTCGGTCGAATTAAGACATTCAATTTAGGGTTCAATTAGAGGGTTCAATAAGTTCAATTTAGGGTTCAGTTGGATTAGGGCATTCAATTTAGGGTTCGGTTGGATTAGGGCATTCAATTTAAGGTTCAATTCTATTAAGATATTCAATTTAAGGTTCAATTACTTCAATTTAGGGTTCAATTAAAGAACACACCTACGTTTTCTCTTAGCAGATTGCCTTTCGAACACACTGCCTCACTGCGGTAGGGGTTTTAAATGAGATGTTTCAACTAAATTATTGTCGCGTTAACCTAATTATATTAGCCTAATTTCAACCCACCATTCAACTAAATCACATATCCGATATCGGAATTCAATTGGGTCCCATCCTCCGTCAACAATCTCAATTCTCCATACTTTCTAGTAATATACAAATATGGGCATCAATTCCATCAGCAATTAAACAAACTAATTCCATCAGTTACAAAATTAATTCCATCAGCAATTAAAAATAATTGAAATTATAAGAAACATATCATAATTCCAGAAACAAATTAGGGCAAGTTCCAATTAGGGCAAATGGACATAAATCAGAACTGAAGAAAATTAGGGCAAATGGCGCTTAAACATGCATTAAAACAAATTAGGGCAAATGGACATACATACAGGTGGTGCGGCGGCGGCAGTGTTGGTGGCACGGCGGCAATGGAGGCCCTTGGTGGCGCGGCAGTGGAGGGAATTGATGGCGCAGCGTTGGTGGCACGTGGATATAGAGGGGCACGACGTCGGGGGGGTGATGTCACCGGAGGTGGGTCGCCGGAGAGGGAGAACGCCGGCTTGAATATCGCCGATGAGTGGGTGAGAGTGAGAGACAGAGAGAAACGGAGAGAGTGAAAAAAGACGAAGCTGTTTTATGTAACGACTTTTAGCGACGGAATGACACCGTCGCTAAAAGCCCGTCGACAAAAGATATATTTAACGACGGAAGGTTTAGCGACGGTACATTTCCGTTGCTTAATAATGTTTTAACGACGGACATTTTACCGACGGGTTTATCCGTCGCTGAAAGACTTTTTAACGACGGAACTACTTCCGTCGCTAAAAGTCCGTCGCAAAATCCTTATTTTCTTGTAGTGTATATGATGGGTCAAAGAAGGAGCAATGACATCAACAATCAACCACACAAATCAAGATTTTTGCAAGTCTTTTTCTTTCTTTCATGTTTAGAAGCTCTTCCTATCTATTAATAGGGATTTTAGTCTCCAGAGTTGGAAATATTGTGCTTTGTAAACATCTTTAGCATTAATAAAAGTTTTTCTTTGTCTTTATTGGGCGCGCAATTGTTCTACTTTCTGTTTATATTTTCATTTTTCATTTTTAGAGAAGTCCTTAAGCCCTAAAGGCAAAAAAGATGTCACCCTTTGATTGTGCCACATGTGCATAAATGGATAATGAGTTTGCCCAGCAGCACAAACATTACCATGCCCAGTGGGTTTCTTGTATCTGAAAAGGGAAAATGTATCGTACGAGAAGTCATGTTAAGAATGGTGGGAAAATCTAATTCAGAGTGTTTAAAGGCCTCCATTCAAATCTTGTAAGAAGATTCGCGTGAATTAGGTGTGCTTGGCAGGAAATTTTTGAAGTTATTACTTCAATTGACTAAAACTTACACCAAAATTGGTGCAAGTAATTTGTATACACTCAATAAAATGCTGAAATTAGCAAAAAAATTGGATAATATATCCTTTGTTGAGAAAAGTGCAAAGGATAATAATATTTCTGACCATGAAATGGTCTTTACAATAAAAGAAAATGAAAATGGTGTTACTCGGGGGTAAAATAATGGTTCACAAGATCGTAAAATAGTTTCTGGACCAAAAGAATATATGAATGGTGTCATTCGGCATATCGATGCTCCCAAAATGGCCAAAGAACAATTAATTTGTATCAAGGAAAATGATGTCAAGTCACTAGACGCTCTAAACCAACAATACACTTAACCAGCATATGAAAAATGGCCAAAGCGAGATGATGGCATGATTGATACATATTTTGAAAAGTCATTTGTGATGGGTTATCACTGTAAATTTTATGGATACCAAGGCACAAGTGCGTCTAGAAAACTTATGGATCCATCATATTTTGGTATGCAATACTCACTTTGGATTTGCGGTTCACATCAATGTTTTATTTTGGTTTTATGGCTTTCAAATCCGCATGATTTATATACTATTTTAATGCGAAAGTTCATGTGATAAAACAATGATACTATGACCACATGTTCATATTTTTTAGTTGCATAATGGTCTACTGGATTAAGTTTCTCTAAGGGGGCAGAAAGCCAATCGATTGGTTGCTTATAATTGTTTGCAATGCCATTAATAGTGAACATTGTTGTCATTTTGAAAGGGTGCAAGGCTATCGATAGTAAAAATGCTTTCACTATAAAGAGTGTATGGCTATCGATAGTAAAAAGTACTTTCATTTTGAAGAGTGCAAGTCTATCGATTGCAACTGGTGTGTCGATAGTGAATATTATCTTACGAAATCAAGATGGTGCAGTTTAAGCCAATAGATGGCTTATCGATAGTGAAAAAATACAAGGCTATCAATAGTAAAGTTGCTTTCATTTTGAAGAGTGTATGTCTATCGATAGTGAAAATGCTTTCACTTTGAAGAGTGCAAGTCTATCGATTGCGCCTGTTGTATCAATAGTGAATATTATTATCTTGCAAAATCAAGATGATGTAGTTTAAGCCAATAAATGGCTTATCGATTGTGAAAAATGCAAGACTGTCAATAGTTAAAGGCTATCAATAGTAAAATTATGGCTATCGATAGTGAAAATGCAAGACTATCAATAGTTGAAGCCAATAGATGGCTTATGGGTAGCCACAAATATAAGACTATCAATAGTGAAAGGCTATCGATATGAAAAAATGCTTCCACTTCGAAGAGTGTAATGCTATCGATAATGAAAAATGTAAGGCTATCGATAGTGAAAGGCTATCAACAGTGAAAGCCTATCGATGGTAAAAAAATGCTTTCATTTTGAAGAGTGCAATGCTATCGATGGTGAATAAGTATTTTCTTTTAATACGCTCCAATGTTATCTTGGTGCAGCTAAAGCCAATCAATGGCTAATCGATAGTAAAAAAATACTTTTCCTGAAGCGTGCAAGTCTATCGATAGCGAAAAAATGCTTTCCCATTGGAAAATATGACTCTGCGTAATTTCCAAGTATTCAATTACTTGAGTTTGGGGGGGGGGGGGGGGGGTGCAATGTTTGCACCAACAGATAATTTTTTCACTAATGGCTCCACTTTGAATTAAATGCCACTAAATGGCATTTACTTCTCATTATTATTTTTGAAGGAGATAATGAAGATATTAAATCAGAAGGAAAATGAACACATCTGATGTGTTCTTATTGATAAGGGATAAGTAGTATTGGTTACTTATTAGTGTGTATTTATTTCTAAGTGGTTGGAGTTATTTATTAAGTAGGTATTTTGTCTTGTAGTGGTAGTTATTTTTTACAATTTGTAGATGTATTATAAATGCTGGGTCAAAGAAGGAGTAAGGACATCATCAATCAACCACACAAATCAAGACTTTTCAAGTCTTTTTCTTTCCTTCGTGTTTATAAGCTTTTCATGTCTATCTATAGGAATTTTAGTCTCTAGAGTTGGAAATGTTGTGTTTTGTAAACATTTTCAGCATTAATAAAAGTTTTTCTTTGTCTTTATTGGGTGGACAATCGTTCCACTTTTAGTTTACATTTTCGTTTTTCATTTTCAGAGAAGTCTTCAGGCTCTAGAGGCAAAAAAGATCTCACGCTTTTAATTGATTGTGCCGTAGGTGCACAAATCGATAGTAAGTTTGCCCAGTAGCGCAAACACTACCTTACAATTTTGAATTACTTATATGTCATGCTTGATTTTTGAACAAATTCTAGTTTAACAACTTTATTTTTTACACGCGCATCGTGTGTGCCACAAATGCTAGTATTCTATATATACTTCTACACTATATATAAAGATAAATCACTTTTGGTGTAATACCTTCTTTTAGTGTTACATAACTACCATCCTAGAATGATGACTTGTGGCACCAAGAGAATAAAGTTTAAGAAGAAAAGAAAATGGGGAAGACAAGAAAATAGAGAAAATTATCAAAAGATGAAACCGACCAAACGTGTAAAATTAGCTCATAGTTTTCTCATCATTTGAATCCAATAATTTTTTTTTTCTTTTTCCTTTCCAGCCCATAAACTTATGTTCAATCTAATTGAAAGATTTTTTTTCAAACCTTAAATTATTGATAGGATTTGTTTGATGTTCAGTACTTGGCCTAAGATGGATAATTTTTTTGATGATTTTATTTTAGAGAAACAGTAGACGTTCTGCATTTTTATGAATTTTTTTCTTTTTTTGAAGAGTATTTATGTGTTGCCAGCACATGCATCGCACCCCAGGCACTTGTTTATTTATCTATACTACTTATTAATTGAAAACATGATTTGGTGTAACACTTTTTTGGTGTTACATAATTACCAACTTAATATGATGACACTTGGCATAACAAAAGAATTGTTGAAAAATTCCAACAACAAAAAAAAACAAAAACAAAAACTTCAATTGTAAATAAACACTTTAAGGTCATGCTTGATTTTCACATTTTAAAACAATCATATATCATACTTGATTTTTTCATAAATTTTAATTTAATAACTTTATTTTTTGCTTTTCATAATTTAAAATTTATTTAAAAATATAGACAATTTTCATTCTAAAGGTCAAGCTTGATATTATAAAAATATTATAATATTAATTTCGTGTTTGCACATGCATCACGTGTACCACGATAGCTCGTACTACTTATAATGAGAACACGTTTTTTTATTTTTGGTGTAAGACCTTTTTGGTGTTACACTGAAACTCAGTCACCTGTCGACAAGTGTTCATTTTGAGGACAAAAATGTAAACTATAACTCACTATTCTCCTGAAATCTTCGGTTATCTCACAGAGTATCCCACTCCTACACTTTACATAACTGTCTTTCTCCCTCATCAGACTATCTTCCTCCCCTTCTCCCTTACTTCATATCCATTACAGATCAAAATAGACAACTGACGACCTTAATTTTCATCGTATAATTTTTTATTTTCAACACTTCAACAGTAATGTTCTCTTAGTTTCGCATTTTGTTGCATTTTTTGTACTTTTATTGCGACTGGCGCTATTTCTTTGCATTTGTTTTTTGTATTTCATGCATCTCACATTTTCTTATCTGCATTTTCTCCATTTTCTTATCTGCATTCCCTTTCCCTTCCCCGTAGTTGTGGTTGCAATTGCGGTTGGGTGCTTGGTGGTAGGGCTTTGGAGTCGTGGTGGCCAGCAGTTGTGATTGGGAGTCGTCGGTAGCCGGCGGTGTTGATTGGGAGTCATCGGTGGCCGGTGATGGTGATTGGGTTTGAGATCGATTAGGGTTTTTCTCCATCTTCTATGCATTTCCCCTTCCCCGTAGTTGTGGTTGCGATTGCGATTGGAGGCCCACGGCGTGCGACAACAGTGGTGGTTGTGCGGCGGGTTGCAAGGAAGCCTGGTGGTGGGATTGCTGCGACGTTCGCCATGGGTGGGCCGATCGATTGGAGGCAGTAGCATGGTTGGTCGACTGGTGGCGAGCAGGAGTCTCGGCGGGAAAATGGTTGATTGATGGTGACCGGAGCTCCGGCGTGGAGGGAATTCGACATTGGCAGACTGTTAGGAGGTGCCGGAGATTGGGCTGTGCATGTTTTAATGACGTTTTTTAAATTTTCACTTGATCATGTTTGTTCACATAAATACTAGTTTTCTTTTTTAGTTGGACATCATCTAAAACTTATACGTGAATGAATAGTGACCTTGCTATGTGTATACCATATTTTGCAGGGATACTGGCTGAAGTTTGAAGAAAACAATTAGAAGAAGTTATGAGAGGAATAACATTTGTATGTTTGAAACTAAATTATAAATTTAGATAGACTCATTTTGATGCTGTAATGTTAAATATATTTTTAAAAATTTTAAATATGTTTTCTTAACTTTTATCAAATACCATGTAAAAAGTGATCAAGAGTTATATAATGACAGAATCGCACACGCATCGCGTGTGCAAGGCAACTCGTCGGTGATAATTTAATACAAAATCTCAAACATTGAGAACAACTTTTTTGGTGTAACACCCTGAAACTCATCCACCTGCTTACACATGTTTATTTTGAAGACAAAATAATAAAATATCAGTACTCACTTTCCACAACTTCAATCATGCCCTTATCAGCCTATTTTCCTCTCCTCCTCCCTTCCTAGATCTCCATTGCAGATTGAAAATCAGAAACTGAAGAGTTCCAATTCTATTTTTTTTTCAACTTTGACTTGCGACAGTGTTCAACGAAATGTACATTTTTTGCATCTCTTCATTTTCATTTCCTCTTCAATTTTTTTTTGTTGCATTTTTTGCATTTCCTCTTCTCATTTCGCCTTGTCTTCATTTCCCCTTCTCCCTTAACAACTCTCTGCAAAGTGACTTCTCCCTCAACAGTTCTCTGCGATGGTAGCCTCGGGGAGACTGTTGATATGCGATTGATGGAGGAGGTGGTCGTGGTTGCCAACTGGTGGATGTGATTGGTCTCGGGGTGCTGGGTTGTCGTGAATGATGACCGACAATTCTCTGCGAGGTGACTGTTGGTGGCCTTGAGGAGGGCGTTCGTTTGCAATTAACGGAGGAGGTGGTCGTCATTGGCGATTGGTGGCGGGGTACTGGGTTATCGTGTTGGTGGCGTGGATGACCGACGGTGGTTGTGGATGGGGCGATCGATGGAAGTGGGTGGTCAATTGGTGGCCTTTGGTAGCCCTCGGCATGCGACTGTGAGTGGTGGTCCTGCGACAGTGGTGGTTCACCGACGGTGATGGGTCATCGTGACAGCAAAAGGCTGGTCGCAGTGGTGGTTTGATGCCTGTTGTCTACTCTGTGTGGTGTGTGTTTGCATGTGTCTGCTGACGCACATGCGTGTGTTGTGTGTGTGTCTGTTGTTGTTGTTGTTGTGTGTATGTCAAAGGGCCGGGCTTGGGCCGGCCCAGCCCAAGCCCATCGGGCCTGCTGTGGGGCCGGGCCGGGGCCGGGCCTGCCGAAGGGAAACCTAGGCCCAGTCCAGGCCCTGGCCCTAGGCCCAATATCTAGGGCCGGGCCCAGGCCCAAAATTTTTTTTTTTTTTTGTTTTGTTTCCCAACTTCTTGTTATTTATTTGTGTCGATGGCCAACAAGAATACATCAAATTAATTGGTTGAGATTGATACGTGTTAATTTGGTGTAATATTGACAAGTCTTTTTTGGCCTACTAACATTATAATTTAGAAGTAGCATTTTTCGAAAGTTTGGTAAATAGAAAATGACAATTACATCTATCGAATTGCTTAATATAGTAGCTATTTAAATTTTCGCAAATATTTGCATGGCATTTGATTATTGCAACAAAGAAGAACGATCATCATAATTAATGTTAAGACTTAATACTCATTCGATCATCGTTGGACACGCACAATTATATATAATAATGTGTGTATATAATAATATTGGGCCAAAAGAGGGCATGTGTGTAGGGCCAAAAAAGGGCCAGAAATAAGGCCAACCTTAGGGTCAAAAGAGGGCCTGTGTGTAGGGCCAAAAAAGGGCCAGAAATAGGGCCAAAAGGGGGCCAGATTTCGGGTCAAAAGGGGGCCGGGCCGGGCCATGTTAGGGCCGGGCCAAAAAGGGGCCGTTTTAGGGCCGGGTCGGGCCAGCCCGGGCCAAAAACGGGCCGTGCCGGGCCAGCCCGCGGGCCGCCCGGCCCATTTGACATGTATATGTGTGGGTGGGTGTGCATGCGTGCGATGATGACGGTGGCTTGAGATTAGTAGCGAGATGGGTGTTGGAGGTGATGCACGAGAGTGAGAGGCATTGCAACTTCACTGGTAATAGATTAGGGATTTGATAAGATCTAGGAATTGTTTTTTGAAATTTCTAATCAATAAAGTTTAATGATATTTTGGGATTTACTATTACATTCCTCTTCTGTTGGATTTGTAAGTCACATTATTAATGAGTCGCACACGCATCGTGTGTGCACGACTACTCGTATTATACATAAAAGGAATACCTTGTAACATCATTTTTTGTGTTATATAACTATCCACTTAGAATGTTGACACTTAGCATCGTAAGAATTATTTAAGTAACACAAAACATATTGAAACCAATAAAACAACCCTAGAGGGGGGTGAATAGGGTTTTTGAAAATTAATGGGGAGTTTAAACTAAGCACAATCATAAATCTCAAACAAATCAAGTAATATGAAGATGCTAACTAAACAATCTCAAACAATTAAAGAGCAATAAGTAAAGAGATTGAGTTAGAGATACTTGACAAGGAGATTTAAATGGTTCGGCTTGAACTACCCTCAAGTCTACATCCACCTCTTCAAGGAAGTCTCTTGCAAGAGCACTAGAATTCACTAGCAACAATCTTCTTCCGGGTCAAGATCAAAACCCTTACAATACTTGGTGATATCCCCACACCAAGCACAAGCCTTGAATCCACAAAGCTCACCCAAGACTTGACAAACCCAAGCCTTGATCACAATCCTTTTATAAAGATCAATTGTGTACAAAGAAATCCTCTTGAAAGGAAATGAGTACAAATGAAGCTCTAGTACAATAGAGAGATGAGAGAATTGATGACTTGAAGTGTGCTCACTCTCAATCAAAGAAATGCTCACAAAGATGCTCTATTTAATGATGTGAAATCATGAAGATGAAGAGAGAAAAGTTTAATCTATGAGCCTTAATGTTTCTCTAATGAATGGAGGTTTAGAATGTGATTTCCATGATGTATAATGAAGCCCCAAATCATTTATATAGAGATCAAATGAAATATAGCCGTTATAGGCATAAAGTGAGCAAAACTGCTATTGCAGTCGACTGTATTCCCAATGAAGTCGACTGTAATCCCTCTAAAATAGCCGTTGAAGTTTTGTCCTCGAAAATAGCCGTTGAAACTGAATTTTGACCAATGCAGTCGACTGTATTCAATTACAGTCGACTGTATTACCCTACTGCCTATCGGCTGCCTTATGGAACCCCTTTTCCTATTTTGGGCATAACTTTCTCTAGAAAAATCGGATTGAGGTGCCGTTTTTTGCGTTGGAAAGCTAATGAAAAGTTTTATCAAGATATGAAAAGATTAGCACCAAAAACATTTTTGAGAAAATCTGAGTAAGCTCCAAAGTTAACTCATTTTCAAGAACCGCACTAGTGTGAATGGTTATGAACTCACATGCAATGCACAAGGTGTTCTAAGGTCTTTTTAGGTCATAGTAATAAATCCAAGCATCAAACCAAGACTAGTTACATAATAGGAAAGATCAATTATAATCGATAGTAACTTAGCCGATGCATTCTTTGTTGCTCTTCGACATTGGACTTGATGAAGTTTTTATAGCATGTCCACTATAACTTTAAGCTTCTTTGGCTTTAATCCATCTATCCAACTTCTCAAATGTGTCTTTATGAGTATGCATGTATATACCTACTAAGAATACACTCAAAGCACACATTAGAACATAATTAATGTGTAGTTATCATCAAAACAAGATGTAAGCCTATGTTATCCAACCATAAGGCTAACACATATTATTTAAATATTAAATAACTACCTAAGAGGACATGTTTGATTCTTGAAATGTAAAAATTATTTAAAATAAAATACTCAAAATACATCTAAAAGACCATACTTGTTACTATAATTTTATTTTTGCACGCTGAAACGTGCGTGTCACGATTAATGGCACAAAACAAAAGCTTAGATAGTAGATAAGTACTTATAATGACATGATTGGTTTTCATAATCTAAAATTTATTTCAACAAATGCGATAATAAACACTAATATGCAATGCTTGATTTTTTTTAACAAAAATTTATGCTATTAACTTAAATTTTGCACATGCATCGACTTAGAGATGTCAAAGGGCCGGGCTTGGGCCGGCCCAGCCCAGGCCCATCGGGCCTGCTGTGGGGCCGGGCCGGGGCCGGGCCAGTGGGGCTGCCAACCGGGCCGGGCCGGGCCGGGCCTGCCGAAGGGAAACCTAGGCCCAGTCCAGGCCCTGGCCCTAGGCCCAATATCTAGGGCCGGGCTTGGGCCGGGCCGGGCCCAGGCCCAAAATTTTTTTTTTTTTTTTCCCAACTTCTTGTTATTTATTTGTGTCGATGGCCAACAAGAATACATCAAATTAATTGGTTGAGATTGATACGTGTTAATTTGGTGTAATATTGACAAGTCTTTTTTGGCCTACTAACATTATAATTTAGAAGTAGCATTTTTCGAAAGTTTGGTAAATAGAAAATGACAATTACATCTATCGAATTGCTTAATACAGTAGCTATTTAAATTTTCGTAAATGTTTGCATGGCATTTGATTATTGCAACAAAGAAGAACGATCATCATAATTAATGTTAAGATTTAATACTCATTCGATCATCGTTGGACACGCACAATTATATATAATAATGTGTTTGTATATAATAATATTGGGAAGAGGGCATGTGTGTAGGGCCAAAAAAGGGCCAGAAATAGGGCCAACCTTAGGGTCAAAAGAGGGCCTGTGTAGGGCCAAAAAAGGGCCAGAAATAGGGGCCAAAGGGGGCCAGATTTCGGGCCAAAATGGGCCGGGCCATGTTAGGGCCGGGCCAAAAAGGGGCCGTTTTAGGGCCGGGCCGGGCCCGGGCCTGTTTCTCGAAAAATTCGGCCTGGCCCTGGCCCTGGCCCAAGCCCTAGGGGTTAGGGCCAGCACGGGCCCAAAAACGGGCCGGGCCAGCCCGGGCCAAAACGGGCCGTGCCGGGCTAGCCCGCGGTCCGCCCGGCCCATTTGACATCTCTACATCGACTCATACTCATTATTAAGGGAAAACATGGTTTGATGTAACACATTTTTTGTGTTACATAACTACCAACTTAGTACGATGACACTTGGCATAACAAGAGAATTGTTGAAAAATTATAAAAAACAAAAACTTAAATGGCAACTAACTATTTTAAGGCAATGTTTGATTTTCACATTTTAAAACAATCATATACTCCACCATACTTGATTTGTTTTACAAATTTTAATTTAATAACTTTATTTTTGCTCTTAGTAATTTAAAATTCATTAAAAATATAGATAAATTATATATTCTAAAGGTCAAGCTTGATATGATAAAAATAGTATAATACTAACTTCGTATTTGCATACGCATCGCGTGTGCCATGATAACTCGTGTATAAAAAGAGAATGGCTTTTTTGTGTAACACTTTTTTTGATGTTATATAACTACCAATCAAGAATGGTGACAAGTAGCATTGCTAGAAAATAATTTAGTAAGTGACACAAAATAAAAATGTTAAATGTTAAATAACTACTTAAGGACATGTTTGGTTTTCACAATTTAAAATTCGTCAAAAAAAAATGTAGTTAAGATAAACTCTGAAAACCAAACTTGATACACTACAAGAAAAAGGCCCTGTAATAACGCTCTACAACAACGACCCTAAAAACTGCTAGTATACACCAAATACAACAGCGGCTAGAGTGTCCCGTTGCTATAGCTTGTCAAAATCTTACTTGAGCCTTAGGCGCGACTAAAAATATTACGCCCAAGTAACCCGCGAAATCTCATTGCCAAATGCAATTCAAAAGAAGCGGCCAAGAAAGGTTTAGGAAGCACCCAGACCGCTACTATAGCCCTTTTCTTTTTTTCTTTTTTGAATTGCTGTCTTTCTACACACATGCAACATGACATTGTTCATATTTCATGGAAATGAAGTGTACTTAGGCATTACCGTAACCCTGGAATGTTTTTGATCCTGCATTATTTTAAATAGAACAACGCAGAGTAATCTGTTATTTGTTTATAGGGTTAATGACAAAACTGTCTCTTGAAGTTTACATGTAGTTGTACTTTGCTTCCCGTGTTTACAACTTTGGCAATAGTGTTCCATAAGGTTGACAAAATTATTGCAAACGGCTCCAAATTGGATGGCTGCTCAATTTTGAACGTTAAGTCCGCATGTGCGGTGCACATGCCATTTGAGCATGTGCAAATCTGTCATTTCCCCTACACCCCATCTTTCCTTTCTCACTCTGTTCCTCTGTTACGCAACTAGCTATCCAGAATGATAATAAGTGACATTCCAAGAATTTTTTTACAATGTGATACAAAATAAAAATCTTAAATGAAAAATAAATACCTATAAGGGTATGTTTGGTTTTCATAACTTAAAATACTTATATATCATGCTTGATTTTTTAACAAATTTTAATTTAACAACTTTATTTTTACACATGGGGACATTTAAAATTTATTAAAAAAAATATAGTCAAAATATATTTTAAAGGCCAAGCTTGATATTAACAAAATATTATACTCTAACTTCATTTTTGCATATGTATAGCGTGTGCCACAATAACTCGTACTATATATAACGGGAACACCTTTTTTGGTATAACACATGTTTTTGTATTACATAACTAACTATCTAGAATGGTGATAAGTGGGATTCTAAATAATTTTTTTAGCAAGTGACACAAAATAAGTATTTTGAATAATTAATTGGTATAGATAAAGGGAATAAACTTTTTGGTATAACACGGTTTTTGGTATTACATAACTACTCATCTAAAATAATGATACTTGAGATCCTAAGAAACTTTTTAAAAAGAACATAAAATAAGTTTAGTTACCTGTAACGACAAGTTTGGTCTTCTCAATTTAGAATTCGTTATATAATAACAGTTAAGTTATATTCTAAATGCCAAGCTTTATAGTATAAGAATACTATGTCGTTAACTTTATTTTTGCACATGTATCGCAAGTATTACGCGAACTAGTACCTAAATATAAACCCATAAAAAGAAATTATAAATAGTATTTGGGTTATTATTTTTGAGGACATAATCAGAAAGTTTAACCAAACAAGAGAAATTTAGTTTGAAGAAAATGAACGGAGAGCAAACTAATAATTAATAATTTGATGCGTGTGTTATAATTACGTCCTGCTTACGTAGGCCAGGAATGTTCGAACCTTGAAAAGTCAAACGCGGAGCTGCTTTTACGTTTAGGCACCTTAGGTGGGCTTGGACCAGAGGGACGTTGAAAAGTCGAACGCGGAGCTGCTTTTACGTTTAGGCATCGTCGGTGGGCTTGGACCATTCTGGGCTTTGCCTTTTTCAAACATCGCCTTCACCAGTAGATTCCCTGCAAAGCATTCACTTTGTTCCTAGCAGCTTCTCTTCGGTCGTTAGCTTTAACTAATCTCACCTAAGTTCAACTACAATAATTACTATTACGTTCGACAAACGCAATAAACATAGCTACACTTGCATTAATAGATTTCTTTTTATATCAATGATGGCGTTATAAAGCTTAATAGTATAAACAAAAGCTCGTTTTCCTTCTGCAATATCCATCTACAACTAACGTTTGCCTTGACTTTTTGTTACGAGTCACCGTCGATGAAGTTTTGTTTACATGCACGCGTGATGCCCCAAATAATTATTAAAGGATAACTATAAATGAAATTTTGCGCTCACGTATGCGTGCTGCCATTCATCGATTGGAAATGAGAGTTGAACTCAAGACACGAAAAATGACTTTATTTGGTTAGCGTTATATTTATGAAGTTGTTGAAAAGATTCTATTTTAAAAATCATATAGTAACTCAATTGTTAAATTAATAAGTTTGAGTTCAACATTCAAATAAAGTTGTCTTTGGATATCAAATCCAGATATATACATATTTTTTTATAAATAAAAAATTAAAAAATACACGTATGAAAGCTTATTTATAAAAATAAATGGACAATCATCGAATGACAAATAACTAACTACGGTTCTTGTACGAACAATAATACGTATAAACTATATTACTGAAAAAGAAGAGAGATAGGAGTGTATGCCAGCAGTGAGAAATGAATTATAAGGTTAATTATTTAGTTTTGAAAAAGTGATGAAATTTAGGTAGAAGACAAGATTGTAAAATATGATCAAAATTAGATAAACAAACAAAAAAATTTATTTATTTTGAAGTTAAAAAAAATTGTAAGTAGAGAGATTGGGTAACCAAAGAGAGCCTAAAACTTTTTGTAATGAGAGAGATTTTTTTTTTGGTTAGACCACCCGGTTTCCGGACACCACATTGGGAGCCGACTAATCCGGGTTCGAGCCGGGCAGGACCACATGGGCGGAAAAGCTCTCCCTACCAAGTTTTAACGCAGCTGCATTCCCAGGGCTCGAACACGAGACCTCTGGTTAAGCTAGGACAACCCCTTACCAGCTGACCTACGCGCTTGGTGGTTGTAATGAGAGAGATTGAGTAACCAAAGAGAGCCTAAAGCAAACAAATGTACCAAACCGTGACAACCATAAAAACTTCAACCGTTTAGCACATCTATACTTTATATATTTGGATTTGGGAAGCATTTTCTATGCTTTCCAAATCATAAATCTTATTTTCTTGAATTCTTATAATTTAAAAATAGAGTAATATATGTATTAAATTTTAATTGGTCACAAAATAACTTATAACCTCGTGAATCCATGACCTCCATTTTTTTATGTCGTAATTAATTAATACCAGTTTCGTAGGTAGCAGGGGATTTTAACTTAATCATACCGTTTCCTCGTATAGTACGGGAATTTTAGGTAGTCTAGCTAAAAAGGTTTTATCGGGAAACACGAATAGGGATAAAGTGGCAAAACTGATCACATTAACCGCCACAACGGCATGTAAGAACTCGTGCGCGCCAAACCCCCTTCTCTCTCTCTCTCCGCGGGTTTTACCCTCTGTTTGGCTAAAATTACTACTCAATTCAATCCAATCCGATCAGTTTCTGCATATCACAAACCCTTATTTGCCCAAGAATTGGCGACCATGGCTCTACCGTCGCTGTTTAACGGCGAGAGAGCCGTGGTGGTGCTGTTCATCGCACGCACCCTCTACGCCGCCCCTCTCTCTCTCCTCGCCGAGTCGCTCTCCTTCTCTCTTCTCTCCCTCTTCGCCCTCTCTGTCGAGATCTCCGTCGAATCGTCCAGCCCTATCGCCCAATTCAGCACCAGGTATCTACTTCCCTTTTGTTGATCAGCGTAGTTGTTTCACGGACATGTTTAGGTCAATGGTGATCTCCGTACTCTATTCCCTTGGATTTTTTCACTTTGACTTTTTTGCTCGCTCTCGCGGTAGATGTAGTACACACAAACGCGCGCGGCACTGGCTTAGGCTTAATACGTGATTTTCTACTTTTGTACAATTTAATGTTTTCCATACCTACATGAATCTATCTTTAAGGATCGACAAAAGAGTCAGAGGGAAAAATCTAATGGAATAAGAAGAGTGTTTAATTTTCTTTATTAGCATAATTAGCTGTCAAGCTAATGACCCTCTACTATACACAATGTGCCAAATCTACTAAAACACCTCAAGTTAAGGAAAATTGCGCACCTTAAACAAAATCCATCCAAGTTAACTGCGCGTGAAAACATGCACGCTCTCTAACGGTTATTTGTCTTTTGCTAAATGACAACTTTGCCCCCTCTTTCTTCCACCCCCTTCAACTACCTACCCCTACCCCACCTACAGCGCCACCCACCTCCACCACCGCTCCCATCCTCCATCACGCACCACCATACACACTTAGATTGCCGCCTTGATCCCCCATCACCCACCACCACACAGACAGACATGCATTGCCGCCCCTATCTTCCCTCAGTCACCACCACACGCAAATACACACACACACATTGTTGCCCTATCCCGCATCACCCTCGACCACACACTCTCCCATACTGCCACCCCACCCCCCATCATCCACCACCACACATACAAACACAAACAAACAAACAGGCGCGTGCGCGCGCTCACACACACACTGCCGCCCCCATCCCCCATGACCCACCGCCACACGTACAAACACAATCACTCACACACTGCCGCCGCATCCTTCATCATCCCCACCCCTAGAGCGCCACCCATTTCCTCTACCAGCTGCCGTCCCGATTTGGGGTTTTTCCTTTCCGTTTGATTTTGAAAAATCTATTTAGATTTCAACCCCAATTTGAACCCCTAAACTTGAACCCGATCTAGGATATACGATGATGGATTTAAGCTGTAGCGGAGACAACCCGTGGTGTGAGTGAGTGTGTTTTTGCGTGTGCGTGCAGGGTATATCTTGGCGGGTGATTTTGTGGGGAGGGGGGGGGGGGGGCGTGGTGTGAGTGTGTCTTCGTGTGTGTGTGGTGATGGTGGATGATGGGGATTGGGGGGGGGGGGGTGGAGGAACCGTGCTGCAGGTATCTTGGTGTGGCTGTGGGTGTTTGCTGTGTGTGCGTGCAGGGTGTGTGTGTGTGCACGCGCGTGGGTAATGGGGTGGGGGGAAACCGGTGTGGGTGTGTGTTTATGTGTGTGCGTGCAGTGTGTGTACGGTGGTGGATGATGGGGATGGGGAGGGGGGAACTGAGGGTGTGTGTGTGGGTGTATGGTGTTTGTGCATGCAGGGTGAGTGTGCGTGTGGTTGGTATGTGCGTGCAGGGTGTGTGGGTGGTGGTGGGTGATGGGGGATGGGGGCGGTAGTGGAAGTGGGTGGCAGCTGCGGGGTTGGGGGTGATTGACGGGGTGGAAGTGAGAGAGGGGGAGAGTGAGGGGGTTGGGAATGACCTAAACTATGATAAGAAAATATGGGAATTGATGTCATTTCAATGAGTCCATAACTGTTCCGTTTAAGGAGCGCAATTTCATTAACTGTGGGGTGTTTTAATACATCATTTTGAAGTGGAGGGGATAAAATGGCACATCGTGCATAGTAGAGGGGGTCATTGGCTATTTCCCCTAGATGTTACTCCCTCCAGCTTGTAAATTTTGTCCATTCGACTTTTTGTTTACTCATTTTTTCCACTGACTAGGCTGAGTTACTTATTTGGAATGTAATCAATAGTTGTATGGAGTTTGATGTTTAGATGTTCTAAATTTATCCTACAAATTATGTTAGATGTTGTACAGGACAAATGTTGTGAAATAGACAGAGGACATGTTTAAAGCTACTCAACTGTTTCATAATTTTGTCCATTTGACTTTTTGGCCATTTCTAGAGTAGAATTGCCTTTACTCCGTTGTTTGCACTGACTAGGCTTAATTACTTATTCACGGTAGTTAATACTTGAATGCAGTTTGATGTTTAGATGTTCGTATTCTGTTTTTGAAATTTGGGAAAAGCGTAACAAAGATTACGAAATGGAGGGAGTATGTGTTCTTGAGCTGCATTAAGCCTTTCTCCTTCCATTTCATAATTTTTTCCGTTTTGACTTTTTGTGAGTTTCTAGTATATAATTCAATCAGGTAAAGATTAAACATACTTCTTCTTTTTACTTAGGTACTTATGTAATCTGCAATTAGTAGTTGAACTGAATCCTATAATTAGTTGTTCAAGTGCTATTCCAGAAATCCTCAAATAATGGAAGAGGACGGAGTTATTATACCGAGGGATTATGTAGTTTTTAAGCTGATCTAAAGCTATATGGTACTCGTTGAAATTGATTGTGTTATATGCAGGCCAGGTGCTTCATCTGGGATTCTGCTGGGGGCTGTTACATTGCCGGGTGTGGGGGCCTCGAGGTTGATACAGCTGTCAAGAGCACTGTCTTTGCAAGAAATTGGAGTTGAAGGTACAAATTTTATAAGTTGGATGTGAAACTAGTGTTTGCTGGTAACAACCTTGATTTGGGATTTTCTAACTGATAATGGCTGGTCTATAAGCAATGTGGGGCTTACGATAGATATTACCAATTTCAAAGGAAAGTTATCAGGACCGGTTGTTGGGACGTGTTAAAACATAAAGGTGTGCTAGCTAGGAGACATACCAAGTTCATAAGAGGATAAGTATGGTTTGGTAGCAGATGTATTTCTTGTAGAATGGTTTCGGAACTCAGTCAAAGTTCTAACAGTTGAAATGCGATCTACTTTATGGTATTGCATGCCTAAAGAATATTGAAATGTCAAACGAGTACTTTACTTTTGAGTTTTGAATTTTACTGGTGTGCATAATAGTCTCGTTTGTCAGACTCAGCACATCTCCCGCAAGTATCACCACTCACGATGTTTTCTTTTTCCTGTAAACAGCAACCTTTTGTCTTCATGGGAACCAGATTTTTACTACGAGCAGTATAAATCTGACGATGTCCATCCCCAACACCCCCCCCCCTCCCACCCCCCACCAGCACACACACACCCCACCAGCAGAACTGCAGGGTCTCAGGAGAGTAAAAAGTATGCGGCTTCATTATCGTGATTGTGCAACAGATACACCTTTACCATTGCGCCAAGTTCGGCCCCTATGGCCCACTGCGATTTTACAACTGTATGTGGGTTGTGGATTTCTCCCATGAAAATGGGGATGCTTTGGCTCTTGCAGCAGAACTGAGAGGTATGTGTTAAGGTAATTGGCTGGCTTGGGAGCGGGGCTTGCCGAAGGTGATAATAGAAACTGGTTCAGTGGAAGCGGTGGTGCATTAAATAGAATTGTGGCAGTGGTGCTCATATTGAAGTGATTAATAATACAAGGGATATATATATATAGAGACTGGGAGTATGACTTGCAGAATATCCAATGGACGAAAAATATGTGCGCACATCGGTTTGCCACTTGCCAGGACAGGCGTTCTTGGATATTCCCATCAAGCTTTTCTTTCATCTCCACCAGCAGAAGATTATCTCTCGGTTGCAATTAGGTTGTCATGGAGCTAGTGCCCTCGGCTCTAGTAACCAAAATACTGAGAAAATAATGACTTCAGGAAGATAAAGTTTTGAGATGGTGAGACACTGTGAAACGTCCTTCCTTTTTCCATTCATCTTGAAAAGGCAATATTATGATATACTCCCTCCGTCCCAAAGTTGTAGCTTTAAGTTGATTTGCACAAAGTTTAAGCAAGTTAGTACAAAATGTAAGTTTTCTAGATACTTTTGGATGCTTTTTTGGTGTGTATTCCTCTTTTCTTGTAGTCCTGTAGTGCGTGCCCCGCCCCCCCCCCCCCCCCCCGGGGCCCCTCTTCCTGAGTTCATCTTCCCTCAGTCTTCTAAAGAGACTCGTCTTTCACCAAATGGGTTTCGTTTTTTTGTTCAATTGCTGTTAGAATCTTGTTCCGTTTATGGATGTCGCCAAGTACCTTAACTCTTGTATATTCTTCCTCTTCTCATCTCTTTTCCATCTTAAATTTATGTTCCAATATTATCTCAGATCAAGAAGTTTTATATTTACACTCCTCATCAGTTTGTTTTGAATTCATTTGTGCGACCTTCCAACAAGATTTGAAGAACAGCCAAGTTGTCCGCACTGTCCAGTGCCTTCATGCCTAGTTCCGCGCTTAGGCGAACGCCTGATTGACCTTGGTCAAACGCCTCAACGCCTAGCCGAACGCCCCACTCACCTTGGTTGAAGGCCTCAATGCCTAGTTGACATTCAAAGCCTTTCTTCCAGACCTGCAGGTTTTGGGAGGATTTTGACTGTGGCACATGGCCAGATCAGGTAAAGGGAGGTGGCGTGCTGTTGTTGGTGACGAGGTGATTGTGAGCGTAAGGAGGTGATTTGATTAAAACGAGGCGGCAACGAAGGTGGTCATGCACAGAGGCGTGGAGAATTGGTCGCGTCTGTTAGTAATATGCTTATACGGTGGGGTATTTGACGAAAGTTAATTAGTACAGTGGTGTTCTGGCTGGAAGTTGCAGCAGCAGGAAAAAATAAAATGGGGGCTTCTACGTGAAGGGGGATGCTAAGAATATAATATGTAGTTGGGCCCATGCTCTGGAATAAAAATCAAAATTAAATTGAATGAATAATGACTTCATGAGAGAACGTTTTGAAATGATGATACACTGTGAAATGTTCGTCCCTTTTCCCCTTATCTTGAAAATGTGATAAATATGGTATCCTCCCTCCATCCCCAAAATATTGCTTTGTTTTCCTTTTTGGCTGTCCAAAATTATTGCTCAGTTTCCTAATGCAGAATGTTTTTGATGCTGTTTCTCCAATTAAGCCCTTGTCTATCCTTTTTAATATCTTCTCTCTCCACTCATAACCTCTCCCTTTTCACAAACCCAGCACCTCCATCATTGACCACCTCTTCCTTGAACCATTAGCCAAATCTCCATACAAGTTACAACCACCTCCATTATCTCACATTAACCACCGCCACCACCACTGACGTTTCCTTCAACCACCATCACCACCGGCATTTCCAACCAAGCACCACGGGAACAATCGTCTCATAACTCAATTAATCACCACTGCCGCTTTCTGTCAAATCAAGATGTTATCTCATCACAAACTTCTTCCAATCTTGTTTTTATATTGATTTGGTTACGAGATCTTTTCAATTTTACTGTCATCGTAATACGCCAAGGTTATTTGGGGGATGATGGTGACGGCTGAGAATGGTGGTGTCAGGCGGTAATCGATCTGCCTTTACTAGGCGTTGAGGCATGAGGCGAATAGTAGTTTGAGGCCTTCGGCGATGCGCCAGATAAGACATTTGAGGGGTAAGACGCAATAAGAGTAGGAGTTTGAGGTGTTGATAATGCGACGACCAGGCGTTTGAGGTGTAAGGCGTGAGGCGATGCGGCCGAAGAAGCTAGATCATTAGGCTTGTCCAGTGGGGGAGCCAGAAAAATCTTTTAAGATGGGCACCAAATATAGAAGAGAGACATTGTCATAAAAATTGCCAAACTCTAAATCCAAAATTAGAAATCCCAACAAACCTCAATTTGAAACCTATACACCCACCACCCATGAGCAACAATCGCAATCTGAAATAAAAAAAATCCAAAATCTCAATCTGAAATTAAGAATTGCATTAGCAGTCCCCAATTCCCAATTGCAAATTTTAAGTTCCAAAACCCGATCCTCAAATTCTAAATTAAAACAAAAACGAAAGGGTTCAAGGAATTAGATCTTTTTAAAATAAACTTTGGAAGTCTGGATCTTGCGTTGCTTTCAAAGTGGAGGATTAGGGTTTGCGACTTTACATGGAGGCCGTGGAGCAATTCTAGTAATCAGTGGAAGGATGGTGGCTTTATATTTGGGGAAAAAAGGTAGGGTTCTTCATGATTTTCAAGCTAAAGGGATTCTGGTGGAAATATTGAGATTTTGGGAAAGAAAAGATGAGGAGAGCATCGTTGATCATTGCATCAGAGCAATACAACACGACGAATCAGCGATGCCAGAGCAATCGACGGACTAATCGAGCAATACACCACGACTTCAACCATCCTGCCGTGATTGGATCTATTGTCTACGGCTCTACGCGAATATGCCGGTTGTCGTAGGTGGACCGGCTGGTGGAAACAGTGTGCCGTGGCGTTGAGGGTGTGAGGCCGGTGAGGGGACCGAGGAGACAGTGTGCTCTGTCCATTATGTGTCTTTCAGGCTTTGGAATCAGAGAGGCTTTGAAAGCAGTAGAGAATAAAGAGGATTTTGTGTTGACTTTGTGTTTGGACTTTTTTCTTTTTTTTGTAATTTTAACATTTTGAATGACTAAAAAGACATTTTTTTTAACAATCTTTAGAATTTTTATGTAGCTTAACATGTAAAAATGACTAGAAATATATCTCCTTTAATCATTTTCTAATAGATGGGCACTTTTCTCATTGGGGATGAAATATACCATATCAAATGGAAAAATCACGGAGATGCAGATGGGCCCACTCCCTGCGCCACTGGGCTTTTCTGATGGTTTTTCTTCTTCTTTCTTTGTTAGAATGTTGTGTCTAGAGATTGCGGTGAGTGATCCATGATTGATATGGTGGTGTCTTGTGCTATGGTGGTTGTACTGGTTAATGAGAAGGACCATTTAGTACCAGTTTTGTGAAAAAAGAAAAAGAACTCGGTTAATTGATGGTGACTAAGTTCAGAAATTTAACATTTCCTAATTCTGGGGTCTGGTTTAGAGAGTGTGTGTGTGTTTGTGTGAGAGAGAGAGAGAGAGAGAGAGGGAGGGAGAGGGAGAGGGAGAGGGAAGGGGGGGGGGGGGTGGCCGCGCATTTTTCTCAATATAAGTGCAAAGACACCTAGGGGTAGAAAAGGAAACATAAACTATTTGACTGAATTTCTTAACGTGCTTGCTAGTCAAACTTGATCAATATGTGTGTGAAGGAGGGAGTACCATTTAAGGAGGTTGCTTGGACCTATTCTATGAAGCTTAAGCTTTTGATAGATGGTAACTTAACATTGTATTAGGGCTCCAGCTTTGGCAGCTTGCTTGCTTGATGATAAGCGAGACATACGTCAGGTCGTCATCCCTAGTTTAAGTTCTTTGTGTCCACGGGGAAAAGCGACAAAAGGCAGGCCTAGTGAAAATCTCCAAGACGTTTATTTTTTTATTTTATTTTACTTTATTTTTTTGGGGTGGGGTGGGTTGGACTTATTTCCATCAGAGGCAGATGAAATTTCTGCACCAAAGGGAAATGCGACTTTGTACATCTAAGAAACCAAAAATCGGCCATTTATCTGAGATGCACTAAATCTTTGCACGTTATCTTTAACCTAAATCTAGCCCCTTTTCCTGTTACCACAAGATCCTGGACTGAATTATCTTCCAATCAACCCATTTACTTGATAAGAGCTATGCATTAAATTTAACTTTAGTCTTTTGACACCATTTTTTCGGGTAATTCATTTGTTGTTCATGTACTAATTGTTTTCCTAGAGATTGCCTGCCACTTGATCTAGACAGTCTTTTCTATTTGAAATTATTTACTCTTATTTGGAAGATGTAATCTTTCTGCATTTTTAGGCGGTACAAACTTGGTGAGTATATATACACATTTGAGTACATATACATAATGTGTTTGCCTGTGCATGGATACATGGCTGTTTGTGCATTAATGAGTGTGCCGGAATTACCTCTGAGACAATTTCTAGAGCTTGTGTGTCCTTAACTTGTATACACTTGTCAACTTAATATTCTGTGTGATGACAGTTCTTAGTTTTTCGTCCTTCAGAGCTTGAATATCTGCGGTTGCAATATTGGGCCATGGCTGCTAGTTGCTTTAGCGTTTTAGTTTTCCTCTGCTTCATTTTTCACCGTCCACCTGACAACAACCGTTCTGTTTCTTCACTCGGTGATTGGGGAAGAAGATTTAGCTTGTTAAGCATAGCATTGTTTGCAGCAGTGGGCTGCGTGTTTTCTGCTACGAAATTTGATAGTGGTAAGCTTGTGATAAATGTCTGCAGTAGACTCTTGTCTTTCATCTCTGCTTTTAGTTTGTACGTCGATTGGAAAAAGTGATGACCATACCTAGCTTTCTACTCATACAGGCTGGCGCACAACAGCAATGCTGTTATGGGTACTCTGTCATGGATTTGCAGCAGTGAAACTATTTCAGCATGTGGTTCATACATTTCCTGCATGTGCTTCTATTGGTATGTGATTTTAGCTTCATATGAATCCACTTCAGAAACTAACCTATGGAAGGAGAAAGCTTTAAGCACCCCTGATGCTTTTAGTTCTTATGGCAAGCTTGTTATCTGTGTGTTGGGGGGTGTCTTTTATCAAGTCACATTCTATAGGAGATACTGATGTCTGCCTCCTAGCTACTCTGAATACATAATTAAGTGAACTTCCTTAACTTTGTGTCCGCCTACTAGTAGAAAATGAAAGACTGCAGAAGGAAAGAAAAGCTTTTATGACAAACAAGTAAGAATATTCAGCTAATGTTTTTACTCGCTCAAACTATGCTTTATCTGACTGGATTATCCTTTTTTTTTGGGTGTGTTTTTTGCTGCCTACAATAACTTATATTCTGGTATTTTTTCAGGCTTATACAGTAGATATGATGTTGAACTTTTTCTTTAACAAAAACAAACAGTTGAGTAATCCTTATAAAGTTTGTAAGAGTAAATATGGTTTAGATGTGTACGAGAGTATCAGGTTGCTAGATATGGTTGAAGGGAAGTATAGGATCCAGTTTTTCAAAACATATAAGATGAAAAGAAGTATTGTGGGAGTTTTGGGGGCTGATAAATAGTACCAACGCAGTAAAAAATGCGGATGTGTTGATTTTAATTTTATTTTTTTCTGTGGGAATGTTAATTTTCATAAAACCACCAGTATGGGAGCTGTTTAAAATTGCACAAATGGCCATACACCCTGAACACAAAGAACACATCCGACTCTATGCATTTTCTTTAATAAAACCTTAAATTTGACTTTTCAAGTAAGAGAGCGGCCAAGACAAAGCTTTCTGGTTGATCATTGAAATGATTTCTCCTCTGAAATCAGGATGGTTCTTGTCTTCTAGTAGGTAGTTAACAGTATACTTTCTCTTCGTAGGGGAAGCGCTTTTGATGACTTCTGGTCTTGTTATTTATTTTGGGGACACATTTTCTTGTACTGTTGCAAAGGTTAGTTTTTTCCACCGCCTGCTAGTTTCATTTTTCTCATGTAGTAGCTGTTATATACTCAGTCGCTATGATCCTTGTCCGAACAGATTTATGAACACTTGATACCAGCAGAAGTTATGTCTGAGCAGCATGGTATAAAAAGAAGTGAGACAAGTACGATTATTCAGGTACAATTGGCAAGATGTAAATGATCATAGTACTCACAACACCAAAAAGGAATATAAACAAAAAAAAAAGGTATATTCCGAATTTGCGCCCAAATTTACTGCACTGTGCTCCATTTAGTAGACAAGGTTACAAAAGTTCCATTCAAATACTTCACATTGCCTAAGTGTATCTAACTGGAACTCTGTTAGGATGTCATTTGCAAGAATATGACATCATTAAGGGTAAAAAGGTATTCTTGTCCTAAAAAATGAGCGCATGGTAGTAATTTATTGTATTTTCATGTTTTATTCTCATTCTTCCACCGTTCTTTTCTTTCTCTGGGAGGTTCACCTCCAACTCAGCCAAACACCACCACCATCATATGGTCACCCTCCATTGATCCCAACATTTACACCATTAGCACATAGCGCAACCACCGCCATCATGAACTTTATTCATCAACTCCTCCGGGGTCACCCACCTCCACTGTGATCTCCACCCGTATGACTGTCCCTCCTGGCATCGGGCGATTGCCAAGGCCACGTCACTCTTTTTGATCTCCGCCTCAGATCCCAACTTGTCTTCCTCAAAAGCGGCATCCAGTGGTCACAAGTAGGCATATTATCATTTAATGAGCCTGTGAGAAGTCTCCAGACCCAAAAACAAGATTGCCATGTTGAGCCTCAAACACATTATTGGCACCTCAGTTTCAACCTCCAAATGTATGTGCCATCCGAAGCAAGGCCATCAATTATAGTTATCCGCTAGACATTTCCAAAGACTTGAGAAAATTCCTAATCCATACCACAATGTCAGTCAGACAACATAAACATCATCCCTATCCATGTTCAACCCGCTAACCTTCACTCCAGTTGTGGCTCCAATTTCTTGCATCCCGGACTAGTACTGGAACCACCAAGTCTGCCCTGTCTTAAACCCAAGTGAAATGCTGGCTATGGGGACCCGAAGAAAAGAGACTGCTGGGCAGCAGATGTATGAGAGTGAGGAAACGATAATTGATAGCTTTGATCAAATTGTCCATATTTTCTTAAGGAGGTCAATTTGGTTGCATGTGGCAGCACGGATTTTAATAAAACGAGTGTCCATTCACCTTTGGATCATGAAGTACTTAAATCCCTTGGTACCAAGTAGACAAGATTTTAGGGCACAATTTTGAAAAAACCAAAATTTAACATGGAAAATGTAGGGATTATGAGATATAGCGTAGGCTTATGGTTTTTCCTCATCTGACATGCAGGGTGTGCTGCTTGGCCTTCTTCTTTTTCCGTTGTTCATTAGATCTCTTCTCCAAGTTTGGGAACAGTATACAAGTTCAGCGCCCTGCAAAGTTAGAGAATACCATGAGATGGGAAGATCTGTTATATTCTATGCTTCTCTAGCATTTGTCCTGGGTATAATTGTTCCATCCTGGATGCAGTTTGTTCAAGATTTTCCTGCTCATCCTGTACTATGGTAACGGCCTTCAGGACTTAAATTTAATTGTTGCTTTAATTATCTTGAGCTGATTTTTGTGTTTGTCATCTTACCTATTTGGATAATGTTTCATGATTAGCACCACAGCTGACCAAAATATTTTTGTACTGCAACTACTGTACTTGTGACCTCAGTACGTATAAGAATCTGCATCACAAGGTGCAACCATATTGCAATTCGTTGTGTCATAGAATCTGGTTGATAGAGCTAAATGACATTCATTCTGACTAAGCTATTTAAAGGCTTCCATGCGTCATTTAATGCTTGCATGTACTAGTACAGGGACCAGACAACAAAAGATACATCAGCTAATGTAAGCCAGGTTATACGAATCATAGTATACCGTACTGAATGTAAAGTCAGGTAAGAACTATCAGAGGCCACATTACGCAATGCAAAGCCACGCTTATGAAAAACTATTGGTTTAGAAGTGTTACGATGTTTGGCTACATTAATGATTTTTTTGGTCCTTTGCTGTTGGGCAGTCATGTCAATTTTATTTTATATCCTTCAGAACAAGTTCCCGCTGGAGAAATGTTAGGGTTAGTTATCACATACTATCAGCTCCTCAATTCTGCAGAATCATAATATACATTTGGGCCATTCTTTTTTTTGCCAGGGTATTTGATTTCGTGTTCTCAGAACCACTCAAGAGGATCTCATTATGTATGTATTGGGTGGCTGTTATATGTGTGTCAGTTCTACGGTTTTACAACATCTCAAAGAACAGTAAGATTGAGAGAATTCTTCTTCGAAAATACTACCATTTGATGGCCGTTCTAATGTTTGTGCCTGCTCTTATCTTCCAGGTGATATGGATAAAGAAACAAGTTATTTTGGCAATTTTTTGGTAGTTTAGGCTACCGTTATTGGGCCAAGTCCATTCTTGACATCTTTTTCTTTGCAGCCAAAGTTTCTTGATCTGGCATTTGGTGCAGCTTTGGCAGTCTTCTTAGTGTTGGAAATTATTCGAGTAAGTTATTTAGTGAACTCCGGCATTCTGCTGCTGTTTTTACCTCTTTAAATATTCTGAAATATACCATGCGTTTTAGATCTAAGGTTTCTTTAGCAACACTACCAAAAAAAAAAAATATCATCAGAGTAAAGGCTAATAATTTAAAAACGCATTTGTGATATTAAAAATTGTGATAGCGCAATCTGAAGTTTAGATGTTTGGCATCTAATTTTCAGGATATTATTCATGCGTGGGAATATTCTTTGACAATTCATGTAGGTTACCTAGGGCACCATATATAATTTCATGGTGCAGCTTGTGTCATGATGTTTCTTAGAGGTTTTTTGATAATATAGATGTCCACCTTTGAAGTACCTTTACATTCCTTTGCATCCTCGAAGGCACAATTACTCTGCCTCAACCAATTAACTTTCCTTGGGCATGACCTAACACATCCAGTACAACTACCTCAGGTGAAGTTTCGTATGAGTCCCAATCCTTCCTGCATATGTATCACCAACTTATGATGATCATAAGATATTACCTCATGTGCTGCAGAAACCTGCCAAATACTCGTTCGCTGATGATAGTAATCAGTGAACCCCAAATTATCTGTCTTCCATTGGAGAGTGTCATTCGTTAAAATAAGGAAACTCAGCTCCTCCCAAACTATCAGTAAAAAGTACCAAGACTCGAACTATTACTCCTGGATACGCCACCTGAACTTTGATTCTGTGGTGGACGATTACTCACCCTTTCTGAAACATTAGGTTCCTGATTCGCCCTCGATGACCTCTACCCCACCCTACTCATCGTATCATAACCCTACCCTTCTCCAATCACCCAATGCAAAAAGATATGTGCTTCATAAAGTATGGCCACCCGTTAGTTATGCTCGCCAGTAGGCCCACCCCATCCTGACCTCTTCCTGGCTGCATTATCCAGCCCGGCTGTTTCCTACCATAGCTGCAATCTCCTCCACAAAGCGCCATCCTCCCTTGACTATCTTCTTCACCACTTGCATATATGCCAAGTTCTTTTAATGTCAAACTTACAGCCAATTTAGGACAGTATTTTATCCTTGACAACCAATACATAATTGAACTCATCTTATCAAAGGAAGTCCCTCTGCAGTCTAGCAAATCTCATTTTGACAGACACCTTAACAGAAGTGAGAAACTTATAGTAAGTAGGTAAGCTAGATAGCGTGCTCGATAAGATTAACTGCCACGTGTGTGGCCAGCATTGGTGCAAACACTTAGACCCTAGCCGTAAAATACCTTACAAAGTACCTGCCATCCCCTCGCGTTATCTCAAGTTTGTCCTCATTCGGGAACAGCCTAAGACGATATAAGCATACCCTGCATGCATCTTAACTGTACCGTTTCGGACTACTAATATGTATGTATGGACTATCTGATATTACCCGTGGTTGCTGGGTTAGCTATTGGACAGTGCCACTTCTGTCATTATCAGTCCAAAGCCTTAGGTAGGAGTGGGTGATGCCGAAGAAAGTGGTTGATATGCTACTGTTGGTTCCTTCATAAGCATAGGACGCGAGACGGGTTGACTTGTTTTGTTCGTTTGGACTGAGAAAGGAGTATGCTTTTGAGGGAGTACAAATGTCTACAGAGAGAAAACTCCTAAAAAAAATCTCCAGAAGAATAGAACACTTTTGCTCTATATGATGCTTTTTGTGGAGGTAAGGCTGAGTACAAGCTTTTAGTAAAACTTGATTAGTCTACATATACAGATAAGCAATGATGTAAACACTACATGTAAGTGGATTTCTCGCGACTCTTACTTGCCTCACCAAAAAAAAAGAAGGGTACGATGCGTGCCTTGCCCCATTTATTATATATCTATAAACTTCTACTTTTCAGTGTTGTAGTAAAAGCTCAAGCTGAGAATCTTGAAGTTGCCCAAGGCTGGAGACTAGCTAAAACAAGGAGTAATAATATGTCTGGAGACAACCACCTGTCTGAAACCCTTGCCAGTGAGACCAAACTAGGTTGTGGCTATTTTAGTCACTACCCTGTGCATTTCTCTTGAGTTCTTAAGGCGGTGCCAATACCGTATTGTCATGTTCAATTAAAACTTTGGTCTCTGCCTGTAGATGATAACATGGAGGTGCTGCAGTAGCTTTAATCGTGATAAAATATAGGGTTTTAGTATCTTCAGTTTTTTGTCTAGAATAAGCCTGTGGCACCACAAAAGAAAATGACATAATCTGTTGCCATTCTTAGTTTGGGTGGTCCCTTGATAAATTGTACTTCTTGAAACGAGAATAAAGTAATACGCAATAAGATAGTGATTTTTACTGCGTAGTTGAATATTTTGGAAATACGAGCAGCCTTTATAAGATATCATACGACCTCCTCCAGAAATCTTCTTGAATGTTTATTCCAAACACTTGAGGCAGCTTTATGAGATGTTGGATAGGTGATATTCACTGATTGGCATTTCGATGGGTAGGTCTGGAGAGTTTGGCCTCTGGGACACCTTGTGAATCAATTCATGAATGCTTTTACTGATCATCGTGACTCTGATCTTCTTATTGTCAGGTGAGCCTTGTTATTTTCCTTACTGCATCTAGGTAGTTTGTTTTTTTACTGGCAAGAAGCAGTTGCTCAATATTGATATGTTTTACACGGTGCAGCCATTTTTCTCTCTTATTGGGATGTGCGCTTCCTATATGGATGTCTTCTGGGTTCAATGACCGTCCACTGGCCCCATTTGCTGGAATTTTGAGCCTTGGAATCGGAGATACAATGGTGAGAGTACTAGTCCTCTTTAGGTCACTTTAGTTGCTTATACAGGTAGTTTAGGATTCACCACATGTCAAATATATCACGTGCAACGTAGTAGTTAGATTAAAACAAATTATGTGCATCTCTGTCTTTGATTGTTCAAGGTGTGTGAAATGCATGCTGCAGACTTAAAAGAATATAATTTTATGTTCTGAGCGAATGAGAGGATCACTTATCAGTTCTCAAAACATTTTATCAGCTTTTGCCTATAAATTAGAATCAAGCATCTTGCTTAATGTCAAGTTACCATCTAGTCTAGAGCTTAAGTTTTCAGAGGGTGGACCCAAAAGTGTACACAGTTGCATATGAGAAAACATATTGTAGATAAATGATGGCCCTCGACCACCAAGTGCACAGACAGAAGGGTTGCAAACTCTGTCAACAAAAGGGGCAAATGCAGGCCGGGAGAAATAGACCTAAGACCTCGACTAGAGCTTCCGTACCATTAAATGCGGAATGCCGGAACTCTGGCCTCGAGGACATTTCCTTATATAAGGTGGTGTGCCAGCTGCCCCTTAGTGGTTATGCTTAAGAGGTAGTGCTTGTAGATTTTGGTTTTCTGTTCAGTTATTTTAGACATTATAGCTGTCTCTCTATATTTGAGAATTGAATGTTAGATTTGCCAAGCTCAAGTAAGACTCTACTCTTTTTTACCAGACTTGCAAATTCTACTTGAAATGCTGCTGTCTAAAAATTGACGAAAACTTGTGGGCATCAATGCAATGTTCTTTTATCTAATGTAGCATAAAGCAAATTTAAGTGGTGATTTTTTAAATGCTCATGTTGCTAGAAGGTTGGCTTACAATCAACCTGTTTGATGTTGTCAGTTGGCAGTTTCTTCTCCTAACATTTTGATGTGTTGAAGAAGTGTTGGGAACAAGAGTTGATTCCAGTTGAATGCTAGCTACTTGTAACTTCAGGCAATCATAATGGATATTGTCAATATACAAATCTAAAAATGCTTTCTGCCAAATCAAAGACAAATTTTTGATTTGTCATGGCTTTGCTAGTTATGGGAGTACGGACTTATTAACTAACATCTGCAACCCATTTTGCTAATGAGATGGACTGGGAGAAATATGCTGATAAGTTATCATTGGTTCCATTTAATGCCAACATCGCAACATATCACACGTGTGCATAGATGTTATTTATCAATTTGAATTGACTGGAGTTTTCCCTTTTGCTTAGGCATCAATGGTTGGACACAAGTATGGAGTCCTCCGGTGGAGCAAAACAGGGAGTAAGTATTGCTCAGTCTTGGTACATGTACTTATAAACAATGAGAGAAATTTATTGTAGTAGGTCTTTTCCTGCCTTTAAATGGCTAACAATTTCATTCTTTTGGATTGCTAGAGAAAACCATTGAAGGTACTGCAGCCGGCATAACTTCTGTTCTAGCAGCTTGCTCTGTTCTGCTACCGGTTCTAGCAACGACTGGATATATTTTTACTCAGGTCTTAGATCTCTCTGTGCCATTAGAGTTCGCGAGTTTTGCACTCTTTATGTTTATTTCACTGGTGATGCAAGATAATAGAATTGGAATTTAACACGTGACAGTTTCGTATAAACTGGCAAAATAAATTTTGTGCCTCCTTGGGAAATTTTGTCTTAAATAAGAGGTGTGATTGACCACTTGATTTTTACTCACTGTTGGGAAAATTTCTCTTTGCAGCATATGTGCACTATTGACGATCATGCATTATATTATTCTCATGGTTGATATCAACTCATGTCTTTGCAATTATTACCTTGGGGTTCAATTGCCCTACTTGCAGAACTCATGTTTTATCATTCTGTATTTGTTATCCTCTTTTACCTATGGTGACCTCTTGATGCCAATTTGTGCAGCATTGGCTCTCTCTTTTCCTAGCTGTGACAGTGAGCGGTCTGTTGGAGGCGTACACAGCACAACTTGATAATGCCTTCATACCCCTTGTATTCTACAGCCTTCTCTGCCTGTAAATGGAAACTCTACGACTAACACAATAAGTATATATGTGAATTTGTCTGAGGGAAATTTTGATAATTATTCAATCTTGTGCTTTTCTTCTTGGACACTATCTATAGAGATGGTTAGAATAGGTGTGATGGACGATGCAAATTTTTTTGTATGCTAGATTCTCTAACCATTTAGGTTGTTTTGGGATATCTGTTGATGCTGTAAATTTGTAGAAGAGGGGTTAAAGATTCAGGCTTGTCTGGGCAACATAGATCAGAGAGCTGTAACTGACTTTTGGATTTATAAAAGAACCCAATCAATTTCTTCTTTTTCTTCTTTGTTTGTTCCTTCTTTGCAAGAAATGCATGCACCCCTATCCATACATATAATACATGTGTATATCTCTCTCTACTGTGTCTAGATAACAGTTTCTTTCCATGTACCTTGTTGTTACTATGTTCTCATTGTTTTTGCCCTCTGTTACACATGTCCTGTGCATCTCTAAGCGTAAGGCTGGTCAGTGATGTTGGTGGTTCAGTGCCATTGTTGGCACGTGGCAGAAACTCTCTTACTTGATCCAGGGCAAGTGTCATTGCGTACAGAAGTGGCTTTGCGGCGCCACGGAAGATAAGATCAGTTTGAAGATGGTATGACAGCAACTGCAGATGTGCCATTCCTGCTTCAATTGAGGTATGATGCTGTACATTTCTTCTCTATGTTGTTAAATTATACGCCTCATCTTTTTTGTGTTTTGTTAGATTAGCAGACTGTTGCTGGCTTTTTATGTTTATTAACATTTTCAAAGACCAGTCCAACTCTTTTGGTTTGTTTTGCTTATGAATTTCCTTTTCCTTTCTTTCTGTCATATCACTGGTATCAGAATTTGCTTCTAATTGTACAGATGAAGATGTATTGATCTCATTTCAGGTTTGTATGCAGCTAGAGGTTTGTTTTATGGCTATGCCTTTTATCCCTCTGGTTTCTCTCTAGTCTCTTTGTGGCTGTCTTTATCCCTTGGGTGTTCTATGAAGTGTTTATTGCTCTAAGAGTTAGCAATAACCTGCCCTTAGGATCCTTCTACAAGTTTCAATACTGTCCTGCCTTTGGATATGGAAGGTAAGTTTCAATACTGCCCTTTCAAATGTTCCGGCGTTGATACAAATGACTTGAGTGCAGAAACTGTGGTTACAGATCCAGGCATCATTTACAAATGACTCGGAAAGCATGATTAATTTAGACCTTTTTCTATACCATTTTCTGGGGTTTAGGTAGTGGGCTATGAACTTTTAGCACTTAAATGTAGAGGCAATGCTTATATGTCATGTTTGCCATCGCCCATCGCATGTTTTTTTCCTGTTCAGTAATTATGTCAGGATCTCTTCTTGGTTTGGCTGCCAAGAACCACTTCTCACTTCTCAGGCCACCGTGATGATCTGGTTCCAGAGCTTAGTTGCAGGATTCTGATAGGAGGCCGCGTGAATTTCCCAACTTGGGAGCTTGTTGGGAGCTCGATCCCAGGTGGGTTGGGATCGCGAACTTAAGTAGCCTCAGATTCTCTCTCTCGCTGGCACAGTTTTTCTTATGGGTCATTTTGGAAGTAGGTTTAGGGTATTGAGAGAGAGAGGAAGACATAGCTGACCAGGCATTGGCCTAAAGCCAAGCTATTATTTCATTGAAGGTACTCCCTCTGGATCCTGAAATAGTGATAATGCACTAAATACCCCGTCCAAGCCAAGGAACTGATGCAAAAAAGTCCTGACAAATGATGATTGAGACGAGATTCGGCATTTTTGAACCGCAAAACCAAGGTTCCATCTCGGTGGTTGATGTAACCTCCGTGCTATTAAGGATATGACAGAAAGAAATAATGGAAAAAGAGCTCCAGTATAAAGATCTTCATTAGTGCGTAAACTGATTGTAGGGCTGGTCACTTTGCTGGAAGGCAGAGAAAACATGGAAGTGGGTTTTTCGTAGTCCTTTTGTCAAAGTATTCATTGCTGTGGGGTGGCCATATCAGGCTCTTAATGACCGGTCTATCAGTCAAAAAGCTTTGTGCGATATCAGATTTTCTGCTGAACAAAAACATAGAGCAGCAACTACAGTTCAAATGTGTGTGTGTGTGCGTGTGTGTATTCCATGCACATAATGTACATATTAGAACTTGTTAATTGCATTGAAGTACGAATAATATTTATTTAACAAAGCCCCTCCAACTCGGATTCTTCTAGTTCTAGGTGCTCGCGATTCCCCGCTCCGTGCAACTAAGTTCCATAGCTGTCTCTTACTTCCCAATATGTTTCTGTATTGACAAGCAAAATTTTATTGCCGCAGAGGACCTTGTTATGATGTTACTTCCGCAACTAATTAGAACTATATATACTGTTCTACAGTTTCTAGAATACACGCGGTTCTTATTTATTTACTTTTCTTTAACTATTTGGGGAATGTAAGCATGGAAAACTTGTGCTTATGTTGGTATGTTGGTATTGCCGAATATGTTGATATCCAATCCAATCTGCTAATTGATGCTTCCAGGTCAAGTGGCGGGGACTAGCAGCAGCCAGCTAATGCAAGAAGTATGGAAGCAGCAGCCAGTCGATGCAAGAGTATGGATCTCCTCTGCCGTTCACCGGCCACCAGCCACCAGCCAGGAGCAGCAGCCAGCTAATGCAAGATAGAGTAGGCATCACAAGGGCTTGGACATCTCTCATGAACAGTCTCTTACATATGGCGGAAGAAGATTGGCGACCAGCTAATAAGGAACATAGTTGCAACACATATAATAAGTTTACTCTATCACAGGTATGCGACAGTGTGCGACAGTGTGCGACAGTGCTACTATTTGGTGTTAAAGGCTTTCGATGGTTTTATCTTACCTCTTGTTTCTGAAATCCATTCCTTTGGGGGGTGTCCTCTATTTGCTGTCACTTTCTCTCATATGTTTACCTTAAAGTTTGATGTCAAAGATTGGACAGGAGAAATTGTGCTTAATGTGGAGAAGTCTATTTAAGCAAAGGAAAAATTAGGAAATGAGGGGTTTTGGGGTAAAAACTTTATAAAAGGTGGGTTTGTTTTGAAAACCAAGAAATAAAGGGGCTGCTTTTTAGAATTTCTGAACAATGGAAGAAGTTAAGAAAAAATAAGTTTTTTCAACTTCTCATTTTTTGTCTATCCAAAGTACCCTTCCCCCATCTTCCTCTCAAAACAGATTTGCCACTTTGCATTACGTACATGTTCTACTTCCCCCCCCCCCCCCCCCCTTCCCCCCCAATCTGTCCTTCCCACCCCCACGCCACCCTACCCCTACCCCTACCCACCAAGTCCCACGTTAGATTTTCCCAAACGACCTCGACACACAGTACGCATCCGCAAACACACGAAGGCACAAATCAAATTTTCTCTATCCCCCAACACATACATGTGGACATTGAGGATTGTTTTGTTGGATGAAATTGAGGATTATGTGAGGGAATTTTCGGATGTTGAAGAGGGCAGTGGAGATTAAGGGAGGGGTAAGAGTCGCCTGCCAATTGTTTGATGAAATGCTGCTGAGAAGAAAGTTGAAATGGTAATGCTGGTGTTATGCAACTTGCAGAAAATGGTGTTATTCATTTTTTTTTTTTTTGAAACCAACTTTGATTTGTGATTTTCATTAGAGAAAGTTGAAATGGTGATGTTAGTGTTAGCAATAAGTGAAGGCAAGTCCCGAAAAGAAAAAGGGCAATTATTGGAGGCAAAATGGCTTCTTCAACATTTGGAGGTTGGAGGTGTACATCTTTTTTGTTTTCAATTCTTGTAATGCGTGAACACCTTGTGCCAGTAGAACTGCTGCTCTTGAAACCAAAGGGAGGGGGGATATAATGTCAACTTCAACGTAGATGTAGCAAGTATACACGAAATGTAATTTAACTACCTTCGTGTTTCTCTTTCTTGCTTATGCATGCCAAGAAACTGGACTAGGAATGACTTATTGGCTAGTTTGCAAATGGAGTTTCGTACAAAATGCAAGTTTCATGATCCACAAAAGGTGTGGTTAGACTAAAATAGTAATACAACATTTGACCAATCAAGTAGCCTTTATTCTATTTGTTATGTTGCTTTTTGTAGCCAAAAAGAGAACATGGCATCACTCAGATAAAGGATATGCATGGCTGATTTTGAGCAAGTTATTGAACAAGAAACAATGCTAGTTCATGCACTTAGACACTTGATGACATTTAGTGTATGCCTTGCTTATAGTAGCTAAAAGATTATTATTAATCGTGTGCTATGATTGAGTTATTTCGTTTCTTGACATCTTTCTTACTTTGTAACATTTGTTAATCCTGATAACGACGAGGATGATTTTAAATTGGAATGAAAGGAAACATGACTAAGAGAAGTGATCAGGCTGCAATGCCTACGTTCTGTTTAGACTTGCAAGTGGTGCTTGTGAGGTTGGTAGTTTGATGAAGAAAATAACCATTATCATGTTGTACCTAGAGACCGACATTATTCAAGAACAAATGGAGATATGAATGGCTCAAGCTGGACACTAGTCGTGTTCCGCAAGAATGCAAGTACAGCTATGCAAAGATATTTGTCAGTTTATGCAGCTATTCAAGTCGTTTCTAATCTTGCAACCAATAAAATAGAGACTTTGCCTAAGAGAAGAGCTTATATTAGACCATGATTGGATACAGACCGTTGCCTGGTAAAAGCATGGTGGGGCACAAGACACAGATTTTGAAAGTCATCAACGTGTTGATATTTTCAATGCAATCGAAAAGTATCTCCAATACCATTTATTAGCTTTAAGAAGTCCAAAATCAAATTAAGTGGAGGTCGTTGCGGAAGGACGTTGATACTCTCTTACAACTCTAAGGAAGTTGATTCTCCCGTAGGACAACAAACACAATACGCAGCGTGCTTGTTCTTAAACAAATAGGGTATAAACATGATTTACTTTGATACAAGTCATTTTCTGCAAGGATACAAGTATGGTTATGTGAAAGTGTTTGTCCGTTTTTGTAGATAATCAAGTCATTTCTTCTCTTACAACCAATGCAATAGAAACTTTACCTAAGAGAATAACTTATATTAAAGCGCGCTTGACTCTCCCGTAAGACAACAAGTACACGCACACACACAAAAGAAATTTTTTTGCTAATAGGGTTGGTAGGTTTACTTTGACACAAGTCAATTTTTGCAACAATGCAAGTCCTGATATGCAAAGATGCTTGTCATTTTATGCAGATATTCAAGTCGTTTCTTCTGTTGCACCCAATTCAATAGAAACTTTGCCCTCTTTACAAATGAAGACGTGGTTTTGGAGTTTTTAAAGTTCTTCCTTTGCAAATTGGGCAAGCGTGACTGTCAATGGTACTAAAATTCGTGTGACACCATAATGGCACCACGTGTATAGGATGCGGCCAGAAGTACTGTTTTCGTTACTGTAAAATGACACCATGTTTTTACCAGGTAAATCTACATCAAATTGTGCTCTGTTATAAGCTATTCCCTTAGGCAAAGTTTCTATTTTATTGCAAGATTAGAAACGACTTGAATATCTGCACAAACTGACAAACATCTTTGCATATCTGTACTTGCATTCTTACAGAAAACGACTTGCGTCAAACTAAACACGACTTGTGTCAAAGTAAACCATCTTTACACCGTATGGTTTACTTTGAACTTATACTGATACAAACATTGAACTTATTAAAGTACTAATCGCGAAAGCTCAAGTCTACAGTCTGCAGCACAAGTAGTTTGGGTGCTCTAGCACCAGGCTTCCCCCGACCACCTCCCACTCTTTCCACACTCAATGCTTGTCTAAGGTCATCTTTTAGTCCCTTTCCTGGTCAAATGCTGTATTACTATTTTTAGTCTAAACACACCTTCTGTGGATCATGAAACTTGCACTTGGGTACAAAACTCCATTTGCAAACTAGCCAATAAGTCATTCCAAGTTCAGTTTCTTGGCATGCATAAGCAAAAAGAAAGGGAAACAAAGGCAGTTAAATTACATTTCATATATACTTGATACATGCACGTTGAAGTTGACACTATATCCCCCCTCCCTTTGGTTTCAAGAGCAGCAGTTCTAATGGCATAAGGTGTTCACACATTACAAGAACTGGAAACAAAACAGATGTACACCTCCAACCTCCAAATGTTGAAGAAGCCATTTTGCCTCCAATAATTGGCCTTTTTCTTTTCGGGACTTGCCTTCACTTATTGCTAACACTAACATCACCATTTCAACTTTCTCTAATGGAAAACACAAAACAAAGTTGGTTTAAAAAAAAAATGAATAACACCATTTTCTGCAAGTTGCATAACACCAGCATTACTATTTCAACTTTCTTCTCAGCAGCATTTCATCAAACAGTTGGTGGGCGACTCTCACCCCTCCCTTAATCTCCACTGCCCTCTTCAACATCCAAAAAATTTCTCACCTAATCCTCAATTTCATCCAACAAAACAATCCTCAATGTCCACATATATGTGTTGGGGGGTGGGGGATAGAGAAAATTTGATTTGTGTGTTTGTGGGTGCGTACGTGTGTGTCGAGGTCGTTTGGGAAAATCTAACGTGGGACTTGGGGGGATAGGGGTAGGGTGGCGTGGGGTGGGGGTGGGAAGGACAGATTCGGGGGGGGGGGGGGGGGACATGTACGTAATGCAAAGTGGCAAATCCGATTTTGAGGGGAAGATGGGGGAGGGGTACTTTGGGTAGACAAAAAATGAGGAGTTGAAAAAACCCTTTTTCTTAACATCTTCCCTTGTTTAGAAATTCTAAAAAGCAGCCCATTTTTTCTTAAGTTTTCTAAACAAACCCACCATTTATAAAGTTTTTAACCCAAAACCCCCCATTTCCTAATTTTCCCTTAAGCAAACTTTATGTCCGAAACTCAAAATGGAGTTCAATCATAATCTCGTAAGTACCCTCCACGTAATCTGATGAGTGATGACACTAAAATTTAAATAAATCTCTTCCTAATATTCGCAACAGACAGAAGTTGACCACAATAACATCAGAGAATAATATACAAGCAGACTAAAAATGTCTCGTGTAACATCTCATTGTTCTAATATTTAAGTGTACACTTGAGCGAATAAGGTCCCTTTTTTTCTTTATGTTGTAGATGCACTACTGATTGTTTTTCATCTAAATTTGTCATGCATAAAATTTACTTGCTCATACGTATAACTAGCTTTGCTTTAGAGTATTTTTTCAAGACATGCATTAGTTGTACACATCCATTGCTTATCTATATTGCACTAGGTTTAGCTGATGTTTCAAACCGAAATTCGCCTTATAAGGAGCAAGGGGGAATTCTCCCAAAAAAATGTATATTTTAAGCATTTAACTATTAAAAATTGTCATTTGGAATTCAACGTTGTATTACTTGTTGACGAAAAATGCTGGGGTAAGTATGATTTCAAGGGAAAACATTGTGAGTTCATATTTTGGTTGTGTGTGTGTGTGTGTGTGTGTGTGTGTGTGTGTGTGTTTATATATATATATGGAGAGGACACTAAATCGAGCAAATTTTGTGAAGTACATAAAGAGCAAGGAAATCGACACACATGCGTGGATAAGAACCCTATCTGGTAGGCATCACAATATAAAGTTAGCCAACAAACAAAAACTAAATAACATAATATAAAAGCCGACAAGCTTCTCTGCCAACAAACAAGAGAAGCAACAACAACAATGGTTTTTTTATTTATCTTATTTTGTTCCTATTTCTTTTAACCAGATAAGAACAAACAAGTGAGGTATACCACGTCTAGCCAACAAAGGCAGACCAACAAGAGGACACCTGGCCACTGACAGCATGATACGTGTCTTGCACTGGACAACGCAAGGACACGTAACCTGAGGCTACCATACCGCACGTGCCACACCTCCACAGCAGCAGATCTGCAAGCATTTGCCGCCACCGCCTGACCAAAACTCACTGTCTACCACCCTATTGCAAAGTCAGAGATTCACCACCACGTCGTTGACCACCTCCGGACCCAACAATCATCGGTACTACCTCCAACAAAACCACCATCACCACGAGCAGCTCCAGTATTCCACCATTGGATCTGCTAACACAATACCGCCACATACCCGCCTAGCAACCCAAACAACCAAACCTTAATAAAGTCACTACTAGTGTAGCTACAGTCTCCACCATGAAGCAAACCTACAAAAACTTTCTGCCACAAGGGGGAGGGGAAAAAAGAACTCTAGCAGAAACATCTCTAGTTACATTAGGTAAGTCTTGTGAGGTTGGGGTTGGTCTCAAGGCCGTGGTGGGTGCGGTGGTGCTGATGGTTAGAGTAAGGGGAAAAACAACTCTGGAAGAAAAATCCCGTGTAACATACTCACCAGCCCAACTCCAACCACTAGCACCAACACCCACACCACGGCTTTAAGACTAACCCCCAACCTAACAGACTTATCGACAGCCCCTAATTAGCCAACCACCACTAAACGACAGTTGCACCCACACCAATCCCCAATAGAGTTACCCTTTAAAATCGCATTTACCCTTGCACTGACTACCATCGCACAGAACCCCCTAACCTCAGGCACAGATTGAGCAAGGCCCGAAAGCCTACCACCGAAAGAATATCCACAATCCAAATAAATTTAAATGAACCTAAAAGGAAGAAAAAAAAACAAATGAAAAGAAAGGCTACCACGCCACCACAAACAGGAAGAAATTGGCGATGGTGGCGAAAGGAGGACAAGATAGGCGGTTTTTTTATAGAGAGGACAAGTGAGGTTCGCTTTTTTAAAGAGGGAGACAAAGAGAAGCTCGGGAAGAACTCTACTTTTTTTTTTGGGTTGTTGAGAATATAAGAATGATAAATACCAACCAAAAGTATAAGTAGAATGACAGCCCCATCTTATAAGCATGAAACCACAATATAAAAAAAATGGCATGCCAAAACATCAGCATAAGCCTAGCAACAAGATTGACTACAAAAACCACATAGCCTATGTACAAAACATCAGGATTAAGTACCGAAACTATTCCACCACTCCCGATGTATAAAAAAACTATTATGGACAGTCTGATATGCCAGACAAAAAGCCAAATCCTATCGTCCATCCACCGGCTGCAAAATATGTACGGCATGTGCTGCTTGACTTGCCTTACATAGGTCGTTCAAAAAGATGGTGGTAACATGCGGAAGGATATTTACATCACTTGTCAATGCGCTAGCATACGAAGATTAGGCAGGTAACAATGCAAATGAACAACATGATGAGATAAAAGCCAAGTTAGAGTCTGTGATATAGCTAAAGCATAGACTGAGATAAAATCAATAGCATAAAGTGATCGTATGAAAGATCCAAGTAGAATATGTTTATCTGAATAGGCTAGTGCTGGAAATCTCGATTGTTAAGTTGTGCCACCAAATTCCGCAGCGATGTAACAATATATTAGTGTGGGCCTTGATTCACACGTGCAAGGAGTTGATGTTGCAATTCATAAATGCGCCCTTTCTTACGCTGGTAGTCGCTAGAAGGTTGTTGCTTAATATGGATGTTAACATACCTGGATGTGCGTGAGATATCGTAAACTAGCGTTCAAATACGATATAAGATACCCGAGAGAACGTAGCTGCTCGAAAGATAACCTCACTTCCAAATACACCACAAGGTAATCGAGATCCACAAAAACGCCTGAAGTAATAGTTCAGATTTAAACAGCGGTCTGGCCAACCAATGCTTAATCCAACCCAACGCGGTCAGGTTTGGTAAATTGCAAAAGTTAATACCAATTGGTAGACCAAACCAAATCAGACGCACTTCTTGACAATGTAAAAACAAATGATCATCTGATTCCGAACACATCAAGCAAAATGGGCAAATCTTTGTGACTTGACAATGTCAACGAGTCAAATCAACTCGTAGAGGTAGTCGCCTCTGCAAGAATTGCCACAAGAAGGTGACAATCTTTGCCGGGAATGGAAGTTCCCAAAGTTTTTGCCACATGCTCATTGTTGCTTGTGTGCTTGTAGTGTCCAACCCATGATGCAAAGAAGAAACACTACACATATCTCGTAGCACTCGCAACGAATATGCGGAATGAACTGATAAATATCTATCAGAAGTACTAGTCCATTCTTGTGAATCCGCCAAATCATTTCTACTTGGATGGATAGCCAATATACGTATGATATCATGCTTAGGAAACAGAGACTGGGAAATACCAGGGTCCTATATGAATGTCCTTGGTCGAAAAAGTTGAGCAACTACATGTAATGTACTAACTGGTGGTCGAAAGGCAATGACTTTATATGGTTGATAACCTGGTATCCAATAATCATTTCAAATTGAAATGCATTCCCCATTCCATACAATCCATTATAGACTAGCTTTCAACAACTGTCGACCTGTCAAAATGCTCTGCCAGACCCATGAGAAATTTCCTCTATGCGTGGAAGTGGAAAAGGCGTAAGTAGCGGCCACACAGCACCGGAGACAAGAGCGAGTCAGGCCGGGTCCAAATTCGCCAGGCTTGCTTACCTAAGAGTGCCTCATTAAAAGATTTTGTTTTCCTAAAACCTAATTCGGCCCATGCCAGGAAGACATAAAACATCCCATGCAACCCAGGGTAGTGACTTTCGATCACCATCACCCGTTCACCAAAAGTGTGCAAATATTTGATCAATTTTCTTACACATAAACTTGCATAACATGCAATAATAACAATGATAAGATGGCCTGATTCAAAGTTGCACAGGCTGCCTTGTTTAGCATTAAGCCTTGCCAGAGCGCATCGAGATTGTTTTTTTTTGTACTAAATTTGAAAAGAAACTCTTGCGTTCTCCCCCACAATCCAACTGAATGCCTAAATACTTCCCATTGCTTGCTTTAGACTAATATTGGAATAAATCCCGTAAAAACAGCTGAAGCTCTATGGGAGTATTAAGGCTTAGCAATAAACAAGATTTTACCCAATTGATTTGATGGTCCGACTCAGCACAATACTGTTTTAACAGGTTATACATCTTAATAAGTTCACCAGTGGAAATATGAAAAAACAGGAAGACATCACCCGCATAAATGAGATGCAAAATACCGGGTGATTGTCGTCCCACCTTAATCCTCTTAATTAAATTGTTGAGCCTTTCGGGCTATAGTTGTGCTGATAAAGCATCCAAACACAAGCTGAATAAAAACACTGACAAAGGATCCCCTTGTCTAATACAACATGTGGTCGAAAGGGTGGAGTTACCGGCCCATTCAATAGTACAAAATTTGACACCGTGGTAACACACTGCATAATTAAACAAATTCAGTGACTAGGGAAGTTAAACAATGATACAACCTCAATAAATTCCCAGCGCAGTCTGTCATATGCTTTACTCATATCAAGTTTAAAAGCTACTAAGAAATGTTACCCTAATTTGTGGCGAGAATGTGGTTAGTTAGCTCATACATCAAGTATGACATTATCATATAAAAGGCGGCCTGGTACAAAACCTCTATGAACTAGAGAGATGAGTGTCAGAATAATATGCCATAGTCTATTAACAAGTATCTTGGTAATAATCTTATAAAGCACAGTACAAAGGCTAATTGGCCAAAAATCCATTGTTGTTTAAGGGTGATCCTTTTTCGGTATAAGGGTAATGAACGTTTGATTTATTGCATTAAAGAGATGTCCCGAGTTAAGAAAGGAAAGCACAACAGCAATGATGTCAGATCCTAACAAATCCCAGTATTGATGATATACCACCGCTAGAATGCCATCAGGTTCCAGAGCCTTGAGTCCCTCAATCTGGAAAATAGCTTTACGCACCTCAACTGCGATAAACGAAGACCCCAAGCTCTCCACCTGAATTTGGGACAACTCTCGTTGTATTAGATGAATTGATTCAAAGTTTTCCTCCAATAAAGGGGTTGGATTGCTGGGGTTAACATGAAAAACATATTGAAAATGATCAATGATAATGTTCTGTATTCGATCCTTAGCATCATACCAGCTCCCTTGAGTAGTTTTGAGTTTCAAAATATGATTTGGTCTTCTATGAATCAGGGTGGAAGTGTGAAAAAATTTAGTATTGTGATCCCCAACATCAAGCCATGGCTTATGTGCCCAATAGAGCTCTTCAAAGGTCAGGCGAGTAGGTAACAATCGTTGGACTTGAAGAAGCTGATCTTAAAGAAATCGAATACACTAATTAAAATTTGTCCACCGATACAACCCAAAATATAAAGAGACCGACTACAAGGGTAGACCAGGCCATAGCCAGGAGACAATGACAAGATTGGACTTTAAGCCACATGGCCTCAAAATGAAAAGGCCGCCGGCCAAAAATGGCTACTCGTGTAGTATCAATGCTAATATGAGCATGATCAGAGCGTTGTATTCCAAGATTAGTAACTAAAGAAAAAGGCCTAGATTCTGACCAGTCCAAATTACATACTGCAGGATCTAGTTTCTCATAAATAATCGTATTCCCTAATTTTTCCCGTGTCTAGGTAAATACAGGTCCTGACCAAGGGACCTTTAATAAACCAAGTTATGCAAGAAAATCTTGTAAATGTCCCGCTCCTGGATTAGTTGAGGAATATCTTCCAATTTTCTCAATCGGCCATAAAACTTGATTAAAATCTCCACACACTAGTAGTGGTCCCGTAATATTTGTAAGTTTAGACGAGATGCACTGCACGTCCTTAATAGATTTTCAACAACCCGATGGACATATACGAAAGCAACATGTCCATCCAAACCGTCCACCCTTATGAATTGGGCAAGGATACAGTTTAAATCAGAGTGCACAACTTGCAGGTGAATGCCACCCCAATCATAGTCCACTCGAATGGCCTATTGGGTCCACATCAACCCAAACAACGAAAGTTTCTAACAACCCTATCACCCGCCATTTTGGTTTCCATCAAATGAGTATATCAGGCGAATGATTCCGGATCATTAAAATAGCTGATCGAACTGTACGTGGTTGACCCATACCGCCACAGTTCCAGTAAATAATTTTCATGGAGAGGGTCAACCACCTTAACTCTCAGCACATGTAACTTTTGCAAGTCCTCACACACAGGCCATATACCACAACTATCCAGGAGGCATTCCTTACCACCCCACAAACAAACCAAACTTGACAAAGTAAATCGAGAACGCACAAACTTGTTATCATCACATTCATAGGAAATTGGAGACGTTGACATAAAGCCAACATTCAGATCGCTAAAATGAAACATACTTCTGTCAGAATCCATATGATCAGGCATTCTTGTGTCTGTGTATATCTTCTTGCTACCCTGCATCTCATCAGTTCCACCATTTCACATGGTCAAGGGATCTTGCAAGAATAAGAACTGTTAGAGCCTGACTCCATGGCAGAAGCCGTCAACCCAACACATGCCTGCAGCAGCCCTTGAGCAACGACAAGGGGCTGCATATCGATACCAACATAAAGCTTCACTTTTTTTAGTTGATGATCCACCCTCAACCGTTGGTTGAACCTCCCGAAGTTGTCAGTTCCGTGAGGAATTAGAAGAGGCAGATGAGGATGATAAAATCAGTATGTGACCTTCCACAGAATTATTTTCTACAGCGTCAACAAATTCAGCACAAAAGTCCGGTGCCAGCAGCTAAAAACTTGGTGAAAAACTCAACCGTCTAACAGCTACCTCCTTAGCGCCGACACTGTTTAAGCCAACTAATGGCCCACCCAATAGCCATCCCATGCCTATCCAAATTTGTCCCATACTGATTAAACTCTGGGCTGCTGTGGGGATGGTGGCCCAATATGTCCCTGTCCAGTACAATCCATATTCCCTAATGACTCAAGACAGTCCAAAGCTAAGGAATCAGGTACACACAGTCCACCAAAAAAAACACCCGAGCCCTCATGATGAGCCGCCTCATCCTCCACTTAAGTCGTAGCATGACTCAACCTTCCCCCACCTACCTTTCCATGTAGGCTTCCACGTGGAGCTAACTCGGTAAGAATTGTAGCTGAGTAACCAACCCATGCTTGCATGTTCCTTGATTCCTACACCGCTGCATACAGTGAATCTATAGTCGACAATGCAATTTCAACTGGAAAACATGAACCTAGTTCCTCTGGTGCACCAGCACCCACCGACCTCGTCGAAATTGCTTGAGCATCAGGCATCGTGAACAACAGATTACTGTCAGTCGAGAAGAAATTCTCCACCATGGACATGGACGATCCTGAAGCAAAGGTAACGACCAAATTAACAAACATTCCCCCCAGCTCAGTGATTAGATCATCATCTGACTCCGCACTAGGGAAGGTGTTGGTAGCATACACTAGTTCATGACCACCCCCCTCCTCAACGACGTGAATTTGAGTTGTACGGTTCTAGTTAGTATTAGCAAAAGCCCTTAACAATTGGGATAAACTTGGATCTGCATGTGACGATAACATAGCAATTCTAGTCTCTGTAGTATAGCACAGGTAGATATGATCCAAATAATCCCGAATCACCCTCAATGGTAGATGACAGTCATTCATCTGATGTGTCATAACCCGAATCCATGGGTAAGCTCGTGTGCTAGGCACGTGACCGGCCGCAGACCCATTCAGACAACTATTTAGGGTTCTGTCAGGCCTTATTTAAACCTGTACACAATTCTAGAGTCATACATTAACTAACACCATAACATGACTTCTAAAGATGTCCTTACAGTTCTTTCCAAAATTATCTCTACTGAATTCCTCCATAATGACTGATATAATTTATATAAAAGAAACCTCCTAAGATTAAGCTACGAACAATTCAAGAAAATAAACCGGCAGTTCTACAATTTCTCAAGAACTTAAACCAACTTCCTAACGAGCATCTCCTGCGGCTTCATTTTCATTACCCTCGTAGTACTCAGGTTCATCTAGGTGATCACCTGAAAAAATTTATAAAAAAGGGGAGAGCTGGGACCTAGTAAATACACATGACATACCCCTAAAATAGATTTGAGGATTTCAAATATGCCATGGTTTTTACTTTTTAAAATAAAGAATTCAATGTCACCAAAATAGAATTTAACTCAACATAACTACGTACATACATGTACTTGTAGCGAAAGAATTCTTGAAATAGAATATAATCAACCAAAAGATTCATCAAGAACTGTCACAGTTAATTCATAACATGGTATATTGCAGTCAGTGTATGGTCCCACTAACTAGGACCCAAAATCCCTCTTCCTCCCGGGATAACAAATGTGGACGCAAGGGCGAACCACGGTGCAACAGTACTGTGGGTCACGTATGGTCCCGTTAACCAAGACCCGGAATCCACTTTCTCCCGTGGATATGGGGCGCAGTAACACAGTCAAACTATCGTCTCATTCCACATGTACCGATCATGATTCAGTTACTCACACAACAATTCCATGGCATTTCATTTAAATTTTCATTAAACAATTTACCACGAACATAGGGCAATAAAAGTGTTTCAAAGCTTTATTTTGACCGACAACATGTATACAATATATAAATTTTCAAGTAGGGTATAAGGATGAATATGGCAGGGTACTTACCTCGCTCAATAACTGTTCCTGGTATTTGCTCAAAAGCCGGTCATAGCTCTTGACTATCAAAACCTAAATAACAATATACACGGGTGTTATTCATTGTTGTTCGAGCATACCTAAGTATTAAGTTTCTCTCAAGTGAGTGAATTTACCAAACCGCCCCTAGACTTTAGTAAGATTCCTATTTACCCCCGACCTCAAACGTACCGTTACATACCCCAATATAATCAGAAAGAATATTTTAAATAGCAAGGTGGGATTTTTCGGATTATAATGGCCTTTCGGGGAATTTTCCGCTCGGAACCCTAAGTCGCTCCTTAAATTGAGCGCTAATGTTCCTGTTTTTAAAAATATATCAAACGGCACCAGAATGCTACAAAATTTTAGACACTTAAGCCGCTCAATACTTTTAGGTCACTGTAAAATTCTAGGCTAAAAATAATTTTGTTTACTATGTGAAAACTATTTTAAAAATAAAATTGTTCGAGACATTTCGCATGTCCAGAAAAATCTCAGAAAATTCCACGTCGAAGGTTTCACAAAAATAAGGGAAGTTTTAGTTTTGTACTTTTTGTAAATCTACTCAGAAAAGCTCTTTAGAAATAATTTAATAAACTATTGTAATAGTGAAGCGTTACGCTATAACCGATCGAGCGCTACGCTGCTAAAAATAGCAAACTACTTTCAAAACTTTTGAAACTTGGAAATATACTCCATCATAGCTACATATCACTATTGTAAAGGTATCAAAATTTAATAACTTAATTTACTATTGTAAAATACACCGAAATCTCTTTTTCGAATCAAATTAGTTAGCATGCTTCCCGAATTCCGAAAAATCTGAAAATTTTCATGTGTTTATATCTTGCAAAAATAATATAAGTTACTATTTTGAGTTTTGTCCAAATAGTTTTCTAGGTATATCTAAACAATTTCGGAAAAAAAATGCTAAAAACAATCTTTCCATTAGCGACACTTTTGAGTCCAATTTTAAAACAAAGGCTTTCCCTCTCTCTATGTAATCGTCTCCTTCTTCATACCCACCCAGCAGTGTTACCTGAAACCACTTCACACCTACAACTCACACACATGCAAATTCACATAGCCTTACTTAAATATCTATACATTACACATACACATGTACAGGGGTGGAACTACATATGTTCGAGGGGGGGCTAATGCACCCCCTGAGATTTTGAAAAAAAAAACAACAATATTATATATAGTTTTTTTTTTCACTCGCAACTTTCACTCTCTTTGTCTCTCCTCCTCTCGGCTCTCACTGGCGTCGACGGTCGACCTCTCAATGTCTCCCGGCCACGGCACGGCAGTCGCCTCACCTCACAGTCACCACTCACCGGTCGCGGTGCCTCTCAGTCACCGCCCACCGGTGACCGGTCATCGGTCACGGTCACAACTTTCTCGGAGTCACGGACGACAGTCGAAGCCCCGAAGGCCCTCCCCACCCAAAGCCCGTCCGGCGGCAAAATCTAGCCTAGATCAACGAGCTGACGGACGAAGACACAAAGTGACTAACCTCTCTCTCTCTGTCTGCGGCCAACAGCGCAACTACTCTATCAGACTCTCACCCACTCCCAGACAGGCAGACCGTAGACACCCACCGGCGATGGACGACGGCTTACGCCAACACGGCAGGGGCTCCTCTAGTCGACTCTCTCTAGAGAGCTCAGCTTAGATCTGGAGGGACAACCGACTAGTCGAGTGGAGGCGTCGATTGCCAATGTGGTCTTCTTCAGATTTGGAACAACCATCAACGAAGAAGAAGCGGTGACCGGCGAGTGGTGACGGAGAGGCGAGGACTCCACCGCCTGAGTGGCCGACAACCCTCTACCGGCGACGATGCTTCGATGACCGTGACCCGTGACCGGTTAATTATTCAACTGCCTTCATCATTTCAGATTTAGGTATGCATTTTCAGATTGATGATTGATCATTTGCTTTCTTAATTTGATTTTCATTATTCATATATTGATGGATTTGATTCCCTGAGTATATATTGACTGAGAATTTGAGATGATATATTGACAATTGAGAAAAAGCTTAGTTGATTGTGAAGTTTAAGGAACAAGAAATGACCAAGCTTATTGATTGTGAAGTTTAATGGACAATGAAAAAAGTTTAGGTGATTATCAATCTTAGTTGATTATCCCCGAGCACATGTCTACCCACGTTTTTGTTTTTCATTTAATGACCAAGTATCAGAAAAGGCAACAGTCAGATTATAAGCATCTGGAATTTCATTACAGAGAAGAACAACAGATTTATACATCTCTTTACACCATTAAATAAAGACTACAAGAAGAAGAAGAATCAGCAAAAGCAAAATAATAGTCTCACTACCAAGAGTAGTCCTGTTGTAAGTAGTCAAATAATAAGATACAAGTCACAGCAGGCTGGTAAGATTATGATTAAAGGTCTCACAGTTGATCACCTAAGAACAGGGAGAAACTTGGGATGTCAAAGAATATAGAGGGGGACAGAAGAACACAATATTACTATCACAATTACAGAACTAGGATGTCAAAGCATAATTAAGTCTCAAATGATGCAAGTTATAGTAGATGATAAAAATTACAGAACTATATCAATGTGCCAAGGTGCAAAATGTCCACCGCCTATCCCGAGGAGGACTTTGTCCCCTTTAGGATTACTGGAATTCAAAGCAAAATAGGGGTCAGATAAATACTTAGATAGAAACTATCTGGAGCAAATCATATTTTATAAAAGCAAACAATCAGATGAAACAAGAAAAAAAGGTGTCTATCATATAATGAATCAAGAACATTCCACCTTTAATCTCATCTTGCGTGCTATCGCATGGTAAAGCCACACATGAAAGTAAACATCCATGTGATGCTATCAGTTAAGAGCTGACTAAGTTTGGACTTCCCAGTTAAAAATGAACACATTTAATTAAGATGTTTACCTAGAACAAGCATAATGTGCATTAAAATGCACATCAAATTAAGAGGTAGCAAAAATGCTTGACCGGAAACAAATAGTTTGGTCTCTAACTCCTAAAAAAAAAATATTAGCGAATTCGATATAATTTTAACACCCCCTAGAGAGAAATCCTGGTTCCACCACTGCACATGTATATATATTAACTAGACCTGGCAAACGGATATACCCGTCGGGGTACGGGTAAAACCCGGTCGGGTCCGGGTAAAAACGGTTCGGGTAATTTTTACCCGGGTTTTTACGGGTAGAAATTTTCAGGATCCGTACCCTACCCTTGCGGGTAGGGTATTACCCGCGGGTAAACAATTTAATTATTAAATTTTTTATAAACAGAATTTAATTACTATAAAATAATAAAATACCAACTATCTAGGGCTATTTTTTTTCTCTTTTATTTCTTTTGCTTTTTCAGCTTCCTTCTGCTTTTTCAGCCAATAACATGTTCGGTGTTTCCTCATTTCACCAAAAAATAAAAATTATACATATCCCATTCCCCTCCCAAAATCCAAAATAAAGCAAATTAAATTTCCAATATATATACAATCCTATTTCCGTACTAACAATCTAAAATACAACAACTACAACTAATTAAAATAAAATAAAAAATCATATGCATAAATAATGAAAAATTAAATCTTCCATTCCTCGCAGAATTGGTGTCGATCGACGGTGAATAGCGGCGTCGCGGTGGTGATGCAACTTCAGATCGGCGGTGGAGGCGGCGGCGCAGATCGGTGAGGGGGCTATGGCCGACGATAGGTGGTGATCGGCGGTGGCTTTGTTAGAGGGGGCTATGGAAGACGGCGATCTGTTAGGGGGCTATGGAAGACGGCGTGATGGCGGTCGACTGAGAGGGGCGGCGGCGATGGTAGAGAGGAAGGGGACGGCGTGATGGCGGTCGACGGTAGAGAGGAAGGGGACGGCGTGATGGCGGTCGACTGAGAGGGGCGGCGGTGATGGTATAGAGGAAGGGGAGGGGACGGCGTGAGAGAGAGAGAGATGAGAGTCTGAGAGTGAGGTGAGAAGTGGGAAGAAGAGAGAGTGAAAGTGATTAGGGCACAAACACTCTTCTTATATACGAATGAAAACCGGGTAAACCGGGTAACCCGCAACCCGACCCGGACCGATCCGAAAAATACGGGTCGGTTCGGGTACGGGTCTATTTTCGGCGGGTATTCAAAACATGTACCCGTAGCTGGTATTTTGGCCCGGGTACAGTTCGGGTAATGGGTCCGGATAGCTTTTTGCCGGGTCTAATATTAACAGATCCATTTCTTTCTCACACTACACTCCATAACCCACATCTATATACATGAAACAACTCTCACAAATTCATTCGAAGGTAGCTTCATCTCTTATCCATTTGGCCATTCCATTCATGTGCACACATACACTTCCATCATTTTCCATTCCTCCCATAAACCCACTTCCCCATGACCTCACACATGGCTCCCATAATACACACTGCAAATTTAAGGGAAGCCATTGCAGCCGCTTTTTCTATCCCCACTCAGTCACCATGCACACCCATTTACACACTACATACGCAACACTCACACCCAAGCACACGGCTGTCCTTCAGCCCCTCCATGGCTGTCCTCTCTCTCTCTCTCTCCTCCTCTCATACACTCACATGAACCCACATATATTCAGTCACATGTACACAGTTTTTGCACCTCCAACCGTATACACAACAAAACACAGCTACACACATACACACATTCATGGGGCTGTTTGACAGCCCCTCTTCTCCCTTACTCCTCCACTCACGTACACAGGAAAACACACATGAATATATCACTTACACACACAACCCACGGCACAGTCCACCCGTTCTCTGCTTACACACAAATATAAGCACAACGCATACACGAAATACATGGAGACACACCCACTTACGCACCCAAACACTTACGCAAAACACTCACGGTAACTTCTCAAAACCCAGATCCATTTTCCCCATTAAATCACTGAGTAACTAGAGGAAAAAAAATAAGGGTCAGAAACATACGGGAAAAACTAATCTCGATCGTCGGAATGATTTCTTATTCCATCCCTTCTCTTCTCTCTCTCTTTGCCGAAATAAGTCTCCAACAAAGGCAAGGACGGCTGACCTATATATATATATATATATATATATATATATATATATATGTATATAAACCCTAATTTGGAACATAACCAAAAAGCCCCCTTAATTCCCTGCATTTGTTCTTATCTGATTTCCTTCCAAAAATATAGAGTTGACTACAATTTTTCAAATAAATTATTAACGCTGCTTTACTAATCGTCGCTAATAGTTGTCGATAAAAATTCGGGCACGCTAATCGTCACTAAATACATAAATCGGTATCACTTATAACTGCTATCGTTAAATTATAACTTATGTTTTCAAAAATTTTGCTAAGAATCATATTGTCTAATATTCACCAATTTGTCGCTAAAGGTCTCCAAAAATATCATTTACGCTACTTGTCACTAAAGAACTCAATCAATATAACTTATAATGGCTATCGATAATTTACAACTTATGGTTCTTAAAAAATTTAGTCGCTAAAGGTTACCTACAAAATATCGTCTATGCAAATCGACATACGTATTGCGTATGAAAATCGTCGCTGAAATTTTTAATTAACCGGCTAGACAATAGCAAGGCTCGGGGTATTACATGATGTCCCAGAACACTACATCTATAGCACACATGAAAAACCTTTTCATACCTTGCCTGAATCTAATGTGGTTCTCTGGAATTTGAACGCACAAAGAACCCCGAGATGAGAGGTCATCCAGGCGTAATCGCACGAAAACACAGAAGTAGTCCTTGCGTTGTTGCCGTAGGATAGACCAGTCCACCCCAAGCAGGCTACCAATTGCATATCCCAGCTGTATTGCATCATGGTCAAACAGCTCAATTGGTACGAAATGCAACCAAACCCACAGATCGATGGTAGATAATTCCACCTGTGACACCGCCATAAAAGGAATCCTACGTCTGAGAACAAGTAAGGTACCTCGGATATTCCATGGACTATCATGTAAGATAGCTTCCAGATCCTCTGGAACAGTAAAATGAAATGCAAAGAGGTTTCCAATTTGCTCCATCACTACCTGGTCTGTTAGCCTCCAAAAATGATCTACAATCCGTTGTAACAGACGCTGATGAAAAGTCCTAGTATTAAGGATACTCCCAATTACTGTATTTTCCCATCGACCTTGACGAAGAGCAATCTATGCTTGATCGACAAACACCACCCTACCATCACACCTCAAAGCATCTGGATCTTGCTCTTGAGAGGAATCAGTTGTAGAAGAAGCCATAAACCAACCAAACACAACAAACAAAAGTCCAACACAATCACTTATAATGACTGCCTTAAAACAATCAAACCGAATGGGCACTCAAGTGCAATCCATCGCCCCGCTGTCAACCACGAAAAATCAACAAGGAGGAACCCTAAAATCAATCGCACATAGTATCTCCCATTAAATAGGTCAAGACTCCTCTCGAAGTCTTAGATTCCAATAGATACTTGTTCTTTTGGCTGTTTTGCGGAAAAATTTAGAAAGAGTATTGTTCATATATAAACCTTGAACTTTGCCCCATATAGCAATATAAACTTATATGTTTCAAAACTCTGCAATTTTGTCCCTTTGGCAATTGGTGGGTGAGTGTGTGTGGGGGAAGGGGGTTTGAAATGAACTCTCCCCAATGTATATACGTATGATTAGTTTCAAAACCTTAGGTTTCCCAAAATATAGATATTCCACACCCATTGTGTTTGAAAACATACACTACAAGGAATAAGGCCTTTGGCGACGGGAAAATCCGTCGCTAAAAGTTTTAGCGACGGAACTACCGTCGCTAAAAGTCCCTCGTATAAAAGCCCGTAACTAAAAGTTTTGCGACGGAATTTTAAAATCCGTCGTCTAATATTGAACTTTCTGCGACGGATTTTTTTATAAATTAGCGACGGAATTTCCGTCGCTAATTATATTTTACGTATTTAATTTTTTTTGTGAAATTAATTTAATGGGTAAATATTTTAGCGACGGAATATAATTTTTAGCGACGGGATATTCTGTCGCTAAATGAGATTTTTAACGACGGAATATTTCGTCGCTAAAATCTTAGAATTAAGTACACTTTTAGCGACGATATTAATCCGTCGCTAAAAGTCATTTTTTTTAAATATATATATTTTTTCTAATGCCCAAACCTGTAATAAAAAATTCAATCCTCAACAACAACGCACAATCCCCAAGACACAAACAACTATATATAATCAATTTTAAGAAATTAAATGTTTATTATAATAAAAAATAAAATGTACAAGCCGGGAACCGGATACAGCCGGTTAGGGGAGGGGAGAAGAGTACAAGCCGGGCGGGGGGGGACAAGCTGGAACCGGGCACGAAAAAGGGGCTCATAAGGCGTTGCCGAGTCTCAGATCTGGATCCTGTTGATCCTGTTGATCCACGAAAAAAGGGCTCGGCATGTCCAGCAGGGGTGCCCTGCTGATCCTACTCCCTGATCATCCTCAACACCACCGTAGCAATGCGCTGGATCTCCTCATCGGCCAACGGACGCGGAGGAGCCGGTGTCTGTGGAGGGGCAACGGGGGGTGAGGACGATCCTATCACGGCACGTGCAGTCGCGCTAGGCAGGCCGCGTATGCGGCCTGTCGGCCAATTGACAACTTCCGGTGTATCCAGCCATCGCTTCAACGCCCCTGTACTCGCAACCGTACTAATGGACGCTGATGGCTGTCCGGACTGCTGCTCGGACCCCCTAAGTTGTTCATATGAGGCCTGCAAGAACAATGATTTAAAGATATGTTAGTGCATTAATTAACGCAACAAACATTGAATAGAAAAAGAAAAAATTAACAACTTAAACAAATTGACTTACATCGATCCGCCGGGCAATATCTGAAACATAGTCGCCCTCCCGATGTGCCTCGTCCTTGTCCTTCTTCTGCACATACGTCTGATTATACGTCAGTGCTACGATCTCATCCTTCTCCAGATCCGGGTGCTCGACTGCATTCATGTGTCGGATGATGTCGTGTGCCACCGACCCCCACGTGTGCGTCGGATCTCTGTTCTGTCTGTTCTCGGCCCCGCTCTTACTCTTTGCGACCCAGCCTGGATCCGCAACTCACCGATCTATCATCTACCCCCATACAGTCGGAGATATCCAATGTGGGGGATATCTCTTCATCTCCGTCATCAGGGCACCCTCGGGCAGCATCTTCTTCACCCAGTCCCGTGCGTCGTGGAGCCATCGGCGGTAATTCTTGCCGATGTAAGCAAAGAAGGTCTGCCGCCCCAGAGCCTGTTGATCAGGCGAGTCAAACATGAACCCCTCCTGCAAGACATCCAATAACACAAATTAATCTAAATACTAAATTATAATTAAACAAATATTATTGCAGAAAAAAAATACTTCAACGTACCAGCCACTCCTCCCATAGGGACTCCCTCGTATTGGCATCCCAGTCCTTCCAGTACAGGTGTGGCTCGAAGAATCTGCCCTTCACAAGAACGCCGATTTTCGTCCTCGCCTGATTCTCCAGGATCCTGCCAAAGAAGTAAATATAAATTAATACAGTTCAAATATAAATTAACACCCCAAAAATTTAAATATAAGGCATGATGTGATTTTTTTTACTTACTGGCCCTCCTGGGTGAGTGTAACTCTCTGTTTACGCTGGGGTCGATGCGTACCTCGCATGTCGGGCCACGGCCTCATCGAGATCCTATAAAACACATACATTAATACAGTTCAAATATACTTTAAATATAAGGCTAGCAAAAATTGACTAAACACCGTTATCAACTATACCTGAGGTAGAACCCACGGAAGAAGGAGAATCAATGCACGTGTGGGATGAATCTACGTCGGGCTGGGGCGACGGCTGGGGCTGGAGCTGGGGTCCCGTCTGCTGTACGCGAGCACTCTGTGCCTCGTCATCAGTAGGCAATGACAAGGTGGGACCCACCGGGGAAAAAACAGCTCGACGTCCACCCCCGCCACGAATAGCCCGTATTATATCTATATCTGACTTCGTATAGATAAATTGCAAAGACATTGACACATTAACAACAATAATTTGGCATAAATTATCATCGGCACTATATATATGAACGGAGGTGCAAAAACACATCAATATGAACCAAGTTCTAAAATGTTACTACAATTTTTCCGTGATGTTACAACATTACAAGTCAATCATTTTCAATTTGGGAATCATCATTGAAACCAATAAAACAACCCTAGAGGGAGGTGAATAGGGTTTTTGAAAAATTAATGGGAAAATTAAACTAAGCACTCTCACGAATCTCAATCAAACCAAGTAATACTTCAATGAAGATGTTAACTAAACAATCTCAAACAATTAAAAAGCAATAAGTAAAGAGATTGAGTTAGACATACTTGACAAGGAGATTTAAATGGTTCGGCTTAGAGGTGTCAAAGGGCCGGGCTTGGGCCGGCCCAGCCCGGGCCCAGAAGGCCAGAAAATGGGCCGGGCCATGGAAACCGGGCCGGGCCCAAAGTTAGGAAATGAAGGCCCTGTCCAGGCCTAAGCCCTAGGCCCTAACTTTAGGGCCGGGCCTATGTTTTTTTTTTCCTATTCCAGTTTTGTGTTGCATTTCGAACAATGAATGAATTGAGCTGTAACATTTACATTATTAGGTTAATAATGCATATATGAGCAAGGAAATTACTGATTAGAGACTATCACACGCTGAATCTGGAAATGGTTGCCAAACACGTTGATGTTCCCTTTTGAGTATACACACGCATACTGCAACTGTATGTGTTTCTTACAGTATAGAGCATGCATTTGCCTGATCTCGACCAAAACTTGATACTAACTACGCAGATCTTCAAATGTAACATAAGAAGCAGCATACCAGGCTAGATTAAAGCGTGAAATCTTTAGCTGGATATTCTCTAAAAGAATAAGCTAATCCAAAAACTTGGGACAAAGACTTAATTTAGTTCACAACATTTAAGGTACATCTGTTCTGCTTCAGTTCTTATTTCAAGAAAGAAGAAGTTATAGCTAGGCAGCTAGCCAACCTACAGCTCAACAGAACCTCACCAACATCCAATTGGTGAATTTTACTTCATTTTAATTCTCAAAGACAATTTGAAATACTAATTAGCAAGCAGCCTAGTAGAACACAACAACATATTACATGCGAAAATATGTATTCAATACTCAACAGGGTAGAAGTTCTTGATCTGAAAACCCAATGTCAAACATGCTCGTTGTGTCCTTGTGGGAAACAATACACAAAGCTTCCCACCTGAGGCAACGCCACTAGTGGCCCGGCACAAGAAATCTGAGGGGCTTGAACTCAGGAAAAATGCAACCAAATAAAATCCTCAGCTCAGATCTCCAATAAAAACCCAATGTAAATCTACTAAATCAAATGGTAGGCGATGGTGGCGGTGGGATCTGACGGCCGAAGACTTCACAGCTGGCCGCCGCTGCTTAAAGGATGACACGGCGTCGATGCCGACCGCCATCACCACCTCGCAAGCATCGTCGCCGCCGCTGCTTGCTTAATACCTGTATCCGGAGATATCAGCCGCATTGCCACCGGATTGCAGTAGCCAAAATACGCTGCAAACAACCTCAAATTTGACTTGTACAAACAATTGGCAGCAATTTCCTTCATCCTCTTCCAAAATAGCAGCAAGCACCATTGCAACGTGTGCCTTGAGCAATTTCCTTCATCCTTTTCCAAAATAGAAGCAAGCACCGTTCGCTAGCACCGCTGTCACCACCTCGTGAGCATCGTCGCCCCCACTCCAGAGACACCAAGAGATCTATATGCATTTTCTTTTTTTCTTTTATTAGATCTGTCAATGGTAGAGATTGGTTGTATATGATTGTGTCGGTATGGTGGCGTTTGGCCATGGGGGCGGTGATGGTTGGCCCGAGCAGTAGTGGCTGGTTACGGGGATGATTACAGAGGGTGGCTGTAGGTGTGATGGTGGTGTGTGAGGTAAAGAAAGGCTAAAGAGGAAAAGACGGGCCAGGCCCTAAAAAATAGGCCGATTTCGGGCCAGCCCGTTTTTTAGGGCCTGACCCGGGCTTGGATAAAATCTTAGAATTGTGCGGCCTGGTCCAAGCCCTGGTCCAGAGCCCTAATGTGTTGGGCCGTCACTGTTCATGTGGAGGGCCGGGCTTGCCCGGGCCAAAAACGGGCCAGGTCGGGCCAGCCCGCGGGCCGCCCGGCCCTTTTGACATCTTTAGTTCAGCTTGAACTACCATCAAGCCTACATCCACCTCTTCAAGGAAATCCCTTGCAAGAGCACTAGAATCCACTAGCAACAATCTTCTTCCGGGTCAAGATCAAAACCCTTACAACACTTGGTGATATCCCTACACCAAGCACAAGCCTTGAATCCACAAAGCTCACCCAAGACTTGACAAACCCAAGCCTTGATCACAATCCTTTTACAAAGATCAAATGTGTACAAAGAAACCCTCTTGAAAGGAAATGAGTACAAATGAAACTCTAGTGCAATAGAGAGATGATAGAATTGATGACTTGAAGGATGCTCACTCTCAATCAAAGAATTGCTCACAAAGATGCTCTCTTTAATGATGTAAAATCATGAAGATGAAGAGAGATAAGTTTAATCTATGAGCCTTGATATTTCTATAATGAATGGAGGCTTAGAATGTGGTTTCCATGGTGTTTGATGAAGCCTCAAAACATTTATATAGAGAAGAGATCAAATATAGCCGTTATAGGCATAAAGTGAGCAAAACTGCCATTGCAGTCGACTGTATTCCCTCTAAACTAGCCGTTGGAGTCTTGTCTCGAAAATAGCCGTTGGAACTGAGTTTTGACCAATGCAGTCGACTGCATTCCAATACAGTCGACTGTATTACCCTACTGCCTATCGGTTGCCTCACGGAATCCCCTTTCCTATTTTTGGCATAACTTTCTCTAAAAAAATCGGATTGAGGTGCCATTTTTTGCGTTGGAAAGATAATGAAAAGTTTTATCAAGATATGAAAATATTAGTACCAAAATATGTTATGAGAAAATCTGAGTGAGCTCTAAAGTTCACTCATTTTTAAGAACCACACTTGTGTGAAAGGTTATGAACTCACATGCAATGCACAAGGTGTCCTAAGGTATTTTTAGGTCATAGTCATCAACCCAAGCATCAAACCAAGACTAGTTACATAATTATAAAGATCAATCAATAATAACTTAGCCTATGCATTCTTTCTTGCTCTTTGACATTGGACTTGATGTAGCTTCCATAGCATGTCACCATAGCTTTAAGCTTCTTTGTCTTTAATCCTTCTATCCAACTTCTCAAATGTGTCTTCATGAGTGTTCATGTATATAACTATTAAGAATACACTCAAAGCACACATTAGAACATAATCAATGTGTAGTTATCATCAAAACAAGATGTAAGCCTCAGTTATCCAACCCTAGGGCTAACAATCATCATCTTCATCACTAGACTCGTCGTCCTCTTCTTTGTGGGACTCGTCATCTTCTTCATCTTCTAATTCATCCTCTTCATCAGTAAACTCAGTCACATCATCTTCAACATTTTCCACGTCTTCTGCGTCATCATCTACGACTTCTTCTCCTACATGAAGTGTTGTTGGAAGAGGAAGATCGTTCTCCTCGTTGTTCACCTCAACAGGTAACAAGACATGTGGTTGGTCGGCTTGAAAGGTGTCTAGATCACTGTCATATGTCACGGGCAATTTCTTGGACTTGATAACTGTATACCAATGAGATTTGGGATTGGAGACGTCCTCCGCGTAAAAGACTTGTGCAGCTTGACTAGCAAACACAATGGGCTCGTCTGATGTAAGTCTTGATTTGACATTGACATCTACAATCCCTTGAGAGCTAACATGGATTCCTCTACTGCATGTGACATCGAACCATGTACACTTGAACACTACTAGGCGGTTTTTGGAACTCAAATATGGTAGCTCAACAATCTCATCTAGCTCTCCATAAAAATCCATACAATTCTCGGCATAACAGTCGCTGTTGACCAAGACTCCACTGTTTTGTGTTTGTTTTGTTCGGTCATCATCTTTTACGTTAAACATAAACCCGTTGATGATATAGCATCCATGACAGGATGTTTGTTTGTTAGGGCCTTGAGCTAGTAATTTCAAGCAGAAGGCCACTGGTTTATCCATTGACTGAACCTATTGTAGATGACGATAAAAATTAAGGATAAATCAGTATACTAATTGGCCACATAACTGTATATAACACATAATATAATTTCGTTAAAGACTTACACGCCTTCTGAACTACTGTACAAATTGTGATTTTCGATGAGATTCAAGTCCAGCGGGATCACTAATCATGAATGAACTACACCACATAAAATTGGTTATGTTTTTTGCCATCCATATATATAGTTCACTGGCATTGTAACAACGAGCATTATGCTTGTTTATCATTTTCTATGTTCTTTAAATTCACATTATTGAGTTTTACTTGTTTGCTTATTACTGTTAATTAGTTTTCAAAAATACCTAAATTAAGCCCTAAGCCATAATATATATGGTACAAACAATGAGTTTATGATGTACAAAACAAATAAGGTGACAACCCGATTGTATATAGCAAGTCAACCCACAATAGAACCTACACTGCAACATGCCAAGATTTATACACAAGCACAATCAATATACACAAGACTAACGAAAATCAAATTCTACTGACCCAATTCTCTGAGAAGATATTACTATAAAAAATTATCTCACTCGTTTTATTAAGCTAGCTCGTACGTAGACGGGCAAGATAGTAATATACAATGTTTTCCAACTTCAGAAAAATGCTTGAGCAATGATAAAACATCTCCAACAATTTATTCCAGCTTCCAAAATGTCTCAAATTTGTTACTAAAACATTCATGAGTTGGCTAAGCAAAATATGGATCTTTGTTGTACAGGACGATAGACCTGCTCGCAGAGTAAGTGTAACAGCTAGCAAGCATGAGGGAAGCAGAAAAATAAGAGGAAATGCAAGTTATCAAGAAATGACCAGTGAAGAAGCCATGTTGAAGCAAAATGAATCTATCAAAGTTCCGGTTGAAAGGTACACATATTTTAAGTGACCTATTACTTAACATTTTTTCATCGTATCATTGTGCACTCGCATCTAGACAGATTTTTTTCAAAATGATGACACACTTAAGAATCTGAATTCACCCATGTTTTACAGAGAAACAGAAACTATGACAGAGGAAGAGCTGAGAGTGCCCGTTTTTGGTACCAATGACAGCTGTGATTTTACGAAATTAGTAAGTGAAGTGGCATCACTGCAGGCAAGGAACAATCAAATGGACAGTGAGCTGAGGAACAATCAAATGGACAGAGGAAGAGCTGAGAGTGCTCATTTTCGGTACCAATGTCAGCTGTGATTTTACAAAATTAGTAAGTGAAGTGGCATCACTGCAGGCAAGGAACAATCAAATGGACAGTGAGCTGAAAGAAATGCAAGAAAAAAAACTTGGAAATAAGTCTTAAATTTGCAGAGGTAGAAGGTGAAAGGCAACAACTTGTAATGATGATACGTAATCTAAAGAATGGCAAGACGAGATAGTATTTCAAAGTGAAATTATGCATCAGTCAATAGCGTGCCGAAATCATGCACAAAATATGAAACAAAGAAATAGCAAAGTCACAGCAAATAAAAAAAATGACTGGCTTGGGAGGTCACCACCGAAATCATACACGAAAGTCACAAATTCATAGCAAATTATACACGAATACGAAAAACGACTGGCTGGAAGTAAACAAAGTCACAGCAAATAAAAAAAAAACTTGATGGGAGTCGCCGGTGTCGAAGGAGGTCACCACCAGTGTCGAGGCTTCCAGTGGCGCCGGAGGTGGGGCAGGATGTGAGAACAACGGTGGTACAATCGTCGAAGCCTTTTTGGGATTTTCGAACAGAGAAACGGTGAGAGAGAAAACCAGATCTGTGAGTTAAATAGACTTTTAGTGATGGAATATATCCGTGGCTAAAAGTCCGTCGGTGAAGGTTTATTTTTACCGACGAAGTTTTTAGCGACAGATCTATTCCGTCGCTTAAAATATTTCCTTAAACCCTTGGAAAAAAAAATTCCCCATCAAAATGTTTTAGCGTCGGAAGTACCGTCGCTAAAAGTCCACAGGCAAAAGTCGTCGCCAAAAATTATTATCGACGGTTTATTCCGTCGATAATAATATGTTAGCCCTATGGTTGGATAACCTAGGCTATTACATTTTGTTTTGATGATAACTACACATTGATTATGTTCTAATGTGTGCTTTGAGTGTATTCTTAGTAGGTATATACATGCACACTCACGAAAACACATTTGAGAAGTTGGATAGATGAATTAAAGCCAACGAAGCTTAAAGCTATAGTGAACATGCTATAAAAGCTTCATCAAGTTCAATGTCAAAGAGCAACAAAGAATGCATCGGCGAAGTTACTATTGATTATAATTAATCTTTACTATTGTGTAACTAGTCTTGGTTTGATACTTGGATTGATGACTATGACCTAAAAAGACCTTAGGACACCTTGTGCATTGCATGTGAGTTCACAACCTTTCACACAAGTGTGTTTCTTGAAAATGAGTGAACTTTGGAGCTCACTCAGATTTTCTGAAGAATATTTTTGGAGCTAATCTTTTCATATATTGATAAAACTTTTCATTAGCTTTCCAACGCAAAAAAACGGCACATCAATCCGATTTTTCTAGAGAAACTTATGGCCAAAATAAGAAAGGAGGTTTCGCGAGACAGTCAAGACATGGCAGCAAGGGAATACAGTCGACTCCATTCCCAATGTAGTCGACTCTATTGACCGTTGGGAGAGAAATAACGGCTAGTTTTGCCCAAAATCATGCCAAATCTTTCCATAACGGCTATATTTGATATCTTCTCTATATAAATGATTTGGGGCTTCATTATACACAATGGAAACCACATTCTAAGCCTTCATTCATTAGAGAAATATCAAGGCTCATAGATTAAACTTTTCTTTCTTCATCTTCATGATTTTACATCATTACAGAGAGCATTTTTGTGAGCAATTATTTGATTAAGAGTGAGCATTCTTCAAGTCATCAATTCTCTCATCTCTCTATTGTACTAGAGCTTCATTTGTACTCATTTCCTTTCAAAAGGATTTCTTTGTACACAATTGATCTTTGTAAAAGAATTGTGATCAAGGCTTGGGTTTATCAAGTCTTGGATGAGCTTTGTGGATTCAAGGCTTGTGCTTGGTGTGGGGATATCACTAAGTGTTGTAAGGGTTTTGATCTTGACCCGGAAAAGATTGTTGCTAGTGAATTCTAGTGCTCTTGCAAGGGACTTCCTTGAAGAGGTGGATGTAGGCTTGAGGGTAGTTCAAGCCAAACCATTTAAATCTCATTGTCAAGTATCTTTAACTCAATCTCTTTACTTATTGCTCTTTAATTGTTTGAGATTGTTTAGTTAGCATCTTCGCGAAAGTATTACTTGGTTTGATTGAGATTTATGATTGTGCTTAGTTTAAATTCCCCATTAATTTTCAAAAATTTTATTCACCCCCCTCTAGGGTTGTTTTATTGGTTTCAAGTTGTATCAGAGCATCGGCTCTTGATTTTTTGGTTAACACCTAGAGAGTTAAATGATCATGGGGTTTCCTAGTCTTGAGGGGAGTTCTATTAATTACTAGACCTCCACTTTTTTATGGTTCTTCATATAGTATATAAAAATTTAAGATGCGAGTATTTTTAGAATCTTGAAATTATGAAATGTGGGGAATCATTGAAGATGGCCCTTATGTTCCAACCAAGAGGATTAGGAATAATCTTATGCCAATGGAGAAATCCGAATTTAATGACTATGATAGAAATATGCTTTGCATGAATTCTAGAGCTAAGAATTGTCTTGTTTGTGCTCTAAACACAAATGAACTCAATCGAGTTATTATGTGTGATTCGACTAAGAGTATGTGGGATACACTTCAAGTCATTCATGAAAGGACTTCTCTTCTAAGAGATTCGAAGATGAATTTATAACATAGAGAATATGAATTGTTTCAAATGTTTTCCGATGAATCTATCATGGAAATGAATTTCCGTTTCACTAAAATTGTTAATACTTTGAAACAATTAGAAAAATATTTCTCTAACGGGGATCTTGTGAGGAGGTAATTAGGTCATTACCTAGAGAATGGGATGCAAAAAACCTCACTTCAAGAATCAAAGGATCTCAATAACTTCCCGTTGGATGAATTAATTTGCTCATTGATGACCTATGAAACTCAACTCGAATCATTCGGGCAAAAAGGTCCAAAGAAGTGTATTGCTCTTAAAGCTTCATCAACAACGGATCAATCTTCATGTGCGAAGGAGAAAGACTTGAATAACAAAGAGATTGATATACTTGCAAAGGAATTTAATGAGTATCTCAAAATGAAGAGAGATGGAAACTCGCACAAGAGCAAGAACGAGTCAAGTATGGAGAGTACCTCAAGGGAGAATAAGAAGAAGAACGAGGCAAGAAAGAAGCACTCCATAAAGACATCAATTAAAGCCATTATTTGGAGCGATAATGACTCAAGTGGAGATGAAAGTGGTAATTTCGATGATAGAAATTCAAATCTATGCTTCATGGCTCAAAAAGAAGGTGAGGTAAATTCTTCATATAGTGATAGTGATAACAATTGCTCCAATGCTGATATTTATGATGCTTACGCTCTTTTATATGAAGAATCCATGAAATTAGCCAAGAAAAATTGTGCTTTGAAAAAACAAGTGCTTGCGATTTCAAAAGAGCTAGATGACTTAAAAAGTGAAAATAATGAGTTGCATGCCAAGAATGAATTCATATCTAGCCATTTATATGTAGAGCATTTGAATAATGATTTGGTTGAATTGATTGTGAGCATTCCTAGCACAAAACAAATCTCTTGTGATACTTCGATTTTAGAAAAACAAAATAAAATTTTAAAGCTTGAGATTTGTGATTTGAAAAGATGCCGTGAAAATTTTGTCGATGGTAAAAATAACTTGGATGTCATGCTTGGACACCAAAGAGTTGGCCTAAACAAAGGCGGTGTTGGATTAGATCCTCTCACCTTGCCTCCTAAAGTTTTTAAACAACAAACTAGGTTAAATGTTTCTCCAAGACAACCAAAGAACTATTGCACACCTTTTACACATTGTAGTTGGTGTAACAAGAAATGGCATACAACTAGTTATTGTTCTTCTAAAAAAATTCATGTTGGTGGTGTTAAGAAAATATGGATTGTTAAAGAGTTTCTTAATGTTGCTAAGACTAACACTTATGGACCCAAGAAAATATGGGTACCAAAATGTTAACCCTACGGTTATTTAACCTAGGATTATATTTGATTTTGATGCTAACTAACATTGATGATTATGCTGTCTAACATGCATTGAGTTGATGAAGCAATAGGAACAATCTCATACTCATGCAAACGGATTATTAGACGAGCAACACGGTCAAAGACTCTCAACGAAACGCATCAAAGAGGGAAATCGTCGATTGAAGTTTTCATGATTTTATTTCTATCTTTGTAAACTAGACTTAGAGAGATGATCGTTACGATGACTGTATACCTAGAACTTGCCCATAGGTTTCCCTTGCATGCATAAAAGTTTTTCATGCTTTAAAAACAAGGAAACTGCATTTTCAGGAATGCAGTCGACTGCATTGGGATGCAGTCGACTGCATGTTGGGCAGTAGGGTATTACAGTCGACTGCATTGGAATGCAGTCGACTGCAATACTTCTAGTAGCCTATTACAGTCGACCGCATTGCATTACAAACGACTGCAAGTTGGAAATTTGAATTTCCAACGGCTACTTTTTGGGTTACAGTCGACTGCAATGGGCATTGCAGTCGACTGCATTTACCGTTTGGCGCATTTAATGCCCCACCTAACCCCAAACGGTCATATTTATTCTCAGCTCTATAAATACTCATCTTAGGCATTGTTTTCATTCATCAATTGCATTCAAAGCTCTCCTATCTTTCATATTCTCAAAGATCAAAAGCAATTGTTCAAATCTCTCTTGTTTTCATTGATTTCTCATCCTTTTCAAGAGAGCATTTATTGTGAGCTTACATTAGAGAGAGATACACTTTCATAAGTCATCATACACTCATCTCTCTTGTTCTAGTACTTCAACTTGTACTCATCTACTTCTTAAGAGTGAAATCTTGTACACATTTCTTCATTGAAAGGTTCTTGTATCAAAGCTTGGGGTTGTCAAGCTTTAGAGCATTGGGTTTGTCAAAGCTTGTTCTTGATGTGGGCATAGCATCAAGGGATTGTAAGAGGTTCGATCTTGACCCGTAAGGAAGATCATACTAGTGGATTCTAGGGCCTTTCAATGGACTTCCTTGAAGGGGTGGACGTAGGCTTGTGGGTATATCAAGCCGAACCATTTAATTCTCCTTGTCAAGTATCTCTAAACCCTTCTCTCTTTACATTATTGTTTTACATTTGTGTTGAGATTGGTTGTTTGTTTATTTGAGTTTTTGAGATTGAGGTTTGTTGCTTGTTAAATTTTAAAGTAGTCTTAAAACTCTATTCACCCCCCCCTCTAGGGTTATTTTATTGGTTTCAAGTGGTATCAGAGCCTCGGCTCTTGTTATATTGGGTAACGTCAAGAGAGTTAATCGATCATGGCTTATGTTGGGGGTATGGAGGGTAGTTCTACCACTAGGCCTCCATTGTTTAATGGGACCAACTATAGTGTGTGGAAAGTTAAGATGAAAACCTACTTAGAATCTCAAGACTATGAGATGTGGGATATTATTGAGAATGGCCCATTCGTTCCGATAAAAGTGGTTGACAAGGTTGAAGAACCTAAATCTAGAGCGAAAAATTGTCTTGTATGTGCTTTAGACACTAATGAACTCAATAGAGTCATTATGTGTAATTCCGCTAAGAGTATTTGGGATACTCTTCAAGTCACTCATGAAGGAACTTCTCTTCTTAGAGACTCCAAGATGAATTTATTGTTTAGAGATTATGAGTTATTTCATATGCTTCCAAATGAATCCATTACGGATATGAATACTCGTTTTACTAACATTGTGAACCCTTTGAAGCAATTGGGTAAGGAATTCACTAATGGTGATCTAGTAAGAAAAGTGATTAGGTCCTTACCAAGAGCTTGGGATGCAAAGATCACCGCCATCCAAGAATCAAAGAATCTCAACATCTTTCCTCTTGATGAATTGATGTGTTCACTCATGACGTACGAAATGCAACTCAAGACGTTTGATCAAGAGGACATCAAGAAGAAGCCTACATCTATTGCTCTTAAAGCTTCATCTTCAAACCTTGAGTCAAGTGATGATGAAGAATTTGATGAAGAGGATATGGCATTGGTTGCAAAGAACTTCAAGAAGTTCTTAAGATTTAGAAGAAATGATGGGAGAAGGCAACAAAATGCTAGCAACGAAGAGAGGCTTTGCTACAAATGCCACAAGCCGGGACACATGAAGATGGATTGTCCTATCTACAAAAAGGAGAAGAAGGAAAGAAGTGATGTATGGGAAAAAGCTAAAAGAAGACAATTCTCTAAGAAAGAGAACAAGGAAAAGGAAAGAGCAATGAATGCCGAACACACTTCAACATGGAGTGATTTTGATTCAAGTGATGAAGAAAATGATCAAGCAAATGTGTGCTTCATGGCAAATGATGAGGTAAGCTCTTCTTCCGGTAGTGATAGTGATAATGAAAGTTTTGAAGATGCTTATGATAGCTTATATGAGGAATCCAAGAAAATTTTCAAGAAAAATATTATTTTGTCTAAGAAATTTCTTGAAGCTAATAAGCAAATTGAGAAGTTGATAATGGAAAATGATAAGTTGTATGCCAAGAATGAATGCATGTCTAGCCATTTATATGTAGAGCATGTGAATAACAATTTGGTTGAATTACTTGTTAACACTCTTAGCTCAAAACAAATCTCTTCCAAAACTTTGGCTTTAGAAAAACAAAATGAAGATTTACAAGTTGAGATTTGTGATTTAAGAAAATGTCTTGAAAAATTTGTTGATGGTCAAAACAATTTGGATGTCATGCTTGGACGCCAAAGAATTGGCCTAAACAAAGGTGGTCTTGGATTAGATCCCATGGCCATGCCTCCTAAAGTTTTGCACCAATAAGCTAGGTTGAATATTCTTACAAAACGACCAAAGAACTATTGCACACCTTTTACACATTGTGGTTGGTGCAACAAGAAATGGCATACGACTAATCATTGTCCTTGTAGAATTGTTTTTGTTAGAGGTAGAAAGAAAATGTGGATTGTGAAAGGTCAAGAATACAAATGCAAGACTAACACCCAAGGACCCAAGAAAATTTGGGTACCAAAAGTCATTACTTGATTTGTGTTTATAGGTATGTCTCAAAGCAAAATCTAGTAGTAAGAAGTGGATTCTTGATAGTGGATGCTCAAGACATATGACCGGCAACATATCTCTTTTCACATCGATTGATCTTAAGGAAGGAGGAAATGTGACCTTTGGTGACAATTCTCAAGGAAGAATCAAAGGTAAAGGAACTATTGGTAAGGAACCACATTCAATTGAGAATGTGTTATATGTTGAAGGATTGAAGCATAACTTGCTTAGTATTAGTCAATTTAGTGATAAAGGTTTTAAAGTTATCTTTGAGGCTTCTCAATGCACTATACTATCTTTGAAGAACAATGAAACTATTTTGGTAGGTAGTAGAGATAATAATGTTTACTCCATTCAAATAAACGATTTAGCTAACCAAGATGTCAAGTGTCTTAGTGCTATTGGTGAAACATCTTGGCTTTGGCATCGAAGACTTGGTCACATGCACATGGAGCACTTGAAAGATATTTCAAGCAAAGAACTTGTGAGGGGTCTCCCTAAGATCAAGTTTGAGAAAGATAAAGTATGTGATGCTTGTCAAATGGGTAAGCAAAAGAAGGTCTCTCACAAACCGAAGAAAATGGTATCTACTTCTAGACCCTTGCAATTACTTCATATGGATTTGTTTGGACCAATCCCTACTACTAGTCTTGGTAGTAAATCATATTGTTTTGTTATTGTTGATGACTTTTCTCGCTATACTTGGACTTTCTTTTTGGCTACCAAAGATGAATCTCTAAATGTGTTCACTTCATTTGCAAAACGTGTTCAAAATCAAAAAGGTTATTTGATTACAAACATTCGAAGTGATCATGGTAGAGAATTTGAAATTTCAAAAATCGGAGCCTTGTGTGATGACTTTGGGATATCACATAATTTTTCGGCTCATAGAACTCCTCAACAAAATGGTGTTTCCGAAAGAAAGAATAGGTCTTTGCAAGAACCGGCAAGAACAATGCTTAACGAATATGGTTTACCTAAATACTTTTGGGTGGAGGCGGTCAATTGTGCTTGTTTTGTTCTTAATAGAGTTATCTTGCGTAAAATTTTGTTAAAAACCCCTTATGAGTTTTTTAATGATAAGAAACCTAAGGTGAGATTTTTTAGAGTCTTTGGTTGCAAATTCTTTGTTTTAAACACCAAGGATCACCTTAAAAAATTTGATTCCAAAACCTTTGAGGGTATTTTTCTTGGTTACTCTAATAATAATATGGCTTATAGAGTTTATAATAAAAGTACTTTGGTTGTTGAAGAATCCATTAATGTTACCTTTGATGAGACTAATCCTTTTCTTCGGAGGACTATATTGTTAATGTAGCTGACATGATCAATGACTTGAGAACTTTGGACATAAGTGAAACACTACAAGGCAACCCCAAAGAAATTGATCTAGGGGAGCAACAATCAAGTTCTCAAGGGGGAAATAAGGAAGCAATCAATGATGCTTCAAACTTGGACGACTCTCAAGAATTACCAAAAGATTGGACTTACAAAAAGGATCATCCAAGCGATCAAATCTTAGGTAATCCTTCAAGTGGGGTAAGAACTCGACGCTCTCTTCAACAACATGTCAATATAGCGCTTCTTTCCCAAATTGAACCGAAGAAATTCTCTGAAGCTCTACATCATGAATCTTGGATGCTTGCTATGCAAGAAGAGCTAGTTCAATTTGAAAGAAATCAACTTTGGACCCTTGCGCCTAAACCTCAAAACTTTAGGATTATAGGCACAAAATGGATTTATAGAAAGAAACTTAATGAATCCGGAGTCGTGGTTAGAAACAAGGCTAGATTAGTGGCCCAAGGTTATAACCAAGAGGAAGGAATTGATTTTGATGAAACTTATGCACCGGTAGCTAGACTTGAATCTATTAGAATGCTTTTAGCTTTTGCTTGCTAGAGAGATTTTAAACTCTTTCAAATGGATGTCAAGAGTGCCTTTCTAAATGGTTTTATTTCGGAGGAGGTCTATGTGGTCCCGGCTTTGAACATGAAAATTTTCCAAACCATATTTTCCGTTTTAGCAAAGCTCTTTATGGTTTAAAACAAGCTCCTAGAGCTTGGTATGAAAGGCTAAGTAGTTTGTTTTTTAGAAAATGGTTTTTCAAGAGGAAAACTTGACACCTTATAAAATCTAAGGGCAATGACTTATTGTTAGTGCAAATTTATGTTGATGATATTATATTTTGTGCTACTAATGGATCCTTGTGCGAAGAGTTTGCTTCTTGTATGAGTAAGGAGTTTGAAATGAGCATGATGGGAGAACTCACCTTCTTCCTTGGATTGCAAATCAAACAAAGCAAGGATGAAATCTTTATCAACCAAGCCAAATACACCAAAGAGCTACTCAAGAGATTTGACATGGAAGCATCAAATGCTTTTGACACTCCAATGAGCTCTTCATTAAAGCTTGATAAAGATGAAAAGGGTAAGGATGTTGATATTAAGCGTTATCGAGGTATGATCGGATCACTCCTTTACCTTACCGCAAGTAGACCCGATATAATGTTTAGTGTTTGTTTATGTGCTAGATTTCAAGCTTGTCCTAAGGAATCTCATTTGATTGCCGTCAAGAGAATCCTTATATATCTTAAGGGCACTCACGATTTAGGGTTATGGTTTCCTAGAAACACTTCATTTTTTTACTTAATTGGTTACTCCGACGCAGACTATGCCGGTTGTAAAACCGAGCGGAAAAGTACTAGTGGAGGTTGCCAATTCCTAGGTCACTCTCCTGTTTCTTGGAGTTCCAAAAAGAAAAATTCGGTTGCACTCTCTACCACCGAAGCCGAATATATGGCGGTTGGTGCTTGTTGTGCACAAATTCTTTGGATGAAACAAACCATTTTAGACTTTGGACTCAAGTATGATCACATACCTATCTTATGCGATAATACTAGTGCCATTAACTTGAGCAAAAATCCCATCCAACATTCACGCACAAAGCACATAGAAATCAAACACCATTTTATCCGTGATCATGTGCAAAAAGGTGATATTGTTCTAGATTTCGTGGACACAAATCACCAATTAGCGGATATCTTCACTAAACCTTTATATTCGAAGAGGTTTACCGCTCTTAGAAGAGAACTTGGCATGTCTTCATCTATGTGACTAAATGGTATATCTCTTGTGCATAAACATGCTTGTTGCTCTTTACATGCTTGAGCATTATCTCATATGCTTATAGCATGCTTTGGTTGATTTTTCTCTTTCCAAACAAATGTTGATTTTATTGATTTTTATGATTTGCACACACTTCTATTGCAATATTCATATGCATAATCATGTTCAAGACTGCTTGATTTTTTTTGGCATTGAAGTCGACTGCATTAGGCAATACAGTCGACTGCATTGGGCAATACAGTCGACTGCATTTGGGAATACAGTCGACTGCATTACGGGGAAAGGGCATAAATCGAACCCAGATCTCAGATCTCAGCAGATTTCCTATCTCTCTCTCTTCGAACCGAACCCTTTTCTCTCATACAGCCTCAATTCTCGTGCATTCAGCTTGAAATTGGTATGTATTTCTTCCCAAATCTTGTTATATTACATCTTTTATGCACTTTCTCTGATCGAATACACCTACATTGTTCAAAATCTGTTGAAATTTGAAATTGCTCTATTTAGTATATTTCTTCAGATCTACTTCAATTAAGCATGCTAATGTATGATTTAACGCTTGATTCATGTTTAGGGTTGCTTATTACATGTTCCTACATAGTTTAATTACACGTTTTCACGCAAAATTCGTTTTTCCCCAATTTTCATAAACTAGGGTTTTTCAATTGTCAAAATTTCTTCAAATTGATTATGCAATTACATGTTTAATCACTTGATTCATGCTTAGTTATGTCTATTGCTCGATTATACATGGTTAATTTCATTCGATTTGTCCAAAATTATTTTTTCCCTAAATTGCATGAATTAGGGTTTATCTTATTCTCAATTTTTTTTAATGTTTTCCATTTTTTTTGCATCTTCATTTATCTTACATTTATGATTTCTCTGTTTAGACTATTTCAAGAATGGCAAGAGAGAAACGTGCACGTGCCAGTTCATCTCGCTCACGAGCTGCACCCGCGCCCGAGCCTGAGCCTATCGCGGTAGAATTTGATCAAAATCGATATCGGACTTGCGAGGCTACCGATCGCTTTTCTGCACAACTCTCTTCCCCTTTGACTCCAGGTTTGTGACTGGATACTCCATTCCTTTTCAACATAGGTGTTCTTAGATACCTTCAGGCTTGTCATCTAGATCGCTTCACTGATAGGAACACTACTCTATATTATCCTGATGCAATCCGCTTGTTTTATGCAAATTTGAATTGGAGCATTTCTACTGAGTCTTGTACCCTCACGTCCTATGTTTTTGGACGCCGCATTTCATTCTCACAGTCACGTCTAGCCACTATTCTAGACCTCCCCGATAGTGGTTTCTCATTTTCGTTAGAAATGATCCCTGTCGGTGGTCAGTCACATTGGTTTGACCGACCTTTTACTATTCAGGAGCAGCTTCGACACATACTTCATTGTCAACAGGTTTGGGTTGCGAGCAAGCCCAGCCTACATGACCTACCACCTATCTCTCGTCTGTTCCATCATATCATCGCTCATAACGTCATTCCTAGAACCGGCAGTCTTTCACTTGTCTCTTACTTTGACGTTCAGCTCTTGACGTTCTTTCGCTCAGGCACACCGCTTAACCTCCCTCGTCTCATCATGTTAAACATGATTAGGAGCGCCTCACATCCTGCCTTAGCTATACCTTATGGCCTCCTACTCATTCGCATTCTTGCTGCCTTTGACATACCTTTTCTGGGTGAGTATATTGAGCTTACTAGGCACATCGTACTAGAAAGCTCTACCCTTCGTAGAAAGGGCCTTTTAAATGATCATGATCGCTTCTTACCTGAGCCTGCCATGGACGATGTCATTGTTGATGACGATGATGAGGATGAGGCTGATGGAGATGATGGTGATGATGATGAAGATGATGTTGTTGATGTTGATGCTGATGTTGATAGAGATGCCGGCGACGGGATTGATCGTGATCCACCTCCGTTGATCATTTCGAGTACACATGAGGCGGGCACTTCTTCCGGTCCTTCTGCTTCCGGATATGCAGATATCCTCGCACGCTTAGATATGATGCAGCAGCATATGCATGCCAGTTTCAGTCGAATGGATCCCGCCCATAACCAGCTCAGTCGACGCCTCTCTCGCATGGAGGATCATTGTGGGATTCAGTGTCCCGAGGAGGACTTCTTTCATCCACCACCTCCACCATCGGGTCCTTAGGCGTTAGGACTTGATTTATGTTTTTATTTTCTTATGCTCTCAGACTTCTTTATGTATTTCAAACCTTGTCATGGATGTTATGCGTAGTATTATTAAAACTTGGTTAAGTTTTTTAATTCTCGCTCATCTTGCTGCACTTTTGATTCATATTACGTTTTTATGTGCTATTATTACAAGTGCTTGGTACACCTTTTTATGGGTATTCAAGTACTTATGTTTTTATTATTTGAATGCCCTTGTTGGCAATATTGATTATCCATGGATGGATACATATGTTGATCACTTTCACACACACCCTTGACCTTTTTCAATGATGTCAAAAGCGGGAGAAAATATTGTTGATTCATATTTGTGTGGACTTGATATGAGCATATATTACTTAAGTTAGGGGGAGCCCTATATTACTTTAGATATGGGGAGCTTTTTGTCATGATTTCTTCTCATGACCCCTTATGGTTTATAATTGAGATTGTCATGCATCTTTGCGTTTATTATCTTATATAACTCATATTATTTGAATCAATGTTTGCCATCATCAAAAAGGGGGAGATTGTTAACCCTACGGTTATTTAACCTAGGATTATATTTGATTTTGATGATAACTAGCATTGATGATTATGCTGTCTAACATGCATTGAGTTGATGAAGCAATATGAACAATCTCATACTCATGTAAACGGATTATTAGACGAGTAACACGGTCAAAGACTCTCAACGAAACGCATCAAAGAGGGAAATCGTCGATTGAAGTTTTCAAGCTTTTATTTCCATCTTTGTAAACTAGACTTAGAGAGATGATCGTTACGATGACTGTATACCTAGAACTTGCCCATAGGTTTCCCTTGCATGCATAAAAGTTTTTCATGCTTTAAAAACAAGGAAACTGCATTTTTAGGAATGCAGTCGACTGCATTGGGATGCAGTCGACTGCATGTTGGGCAGTAGGGTATTAATTACAGTCGACTAGATTGGAATGCAGTCGACTGCAATACTTCCAGTAGCCTATTACAGTCGACCGCATTGCATTGCAGACGACTGCAACTTGGAAATTTGAATTTCCAACAGCTACTTTTTGGGTTACAGTCGACTGCAATGGGCATTGCAGTCGACTACATTTACCGTTTGGCGCATTTAATGCCCCACCTAACCCCAAACGGTCATATTTATTCCCAGCTCTATAAATACTCATCTTGGGCATTGTTTTCATTCATCAATTGCATTCAAAGCTCTCCTATCTTTCATATTCTCAAAGATCAAAAGCAATTGTTCAAATCTCTCTTGTTTTCATTGATTTTTCATCCTTTTCAAGAGAGCATTTATTGTGAGCTTACATTAGAGAGAGATACACTTTCATAAGTCATCATACACTCATCTCTCTTGTTCTAGTACTTCAACTTGTACTCATCTACTTCGTAAGAGTGAAATCTTGTACACATTTCTTCATTGAAAGGTTCTTGTATCAAAGCTTGGGGTTGTCAAGCTTTAGAGCTTTAGGTTTGTCAAAGCTTGTTCTTGATGTGGGCATAGCATCAAGGGATTGTAAGAGGTTCGATCTTGACCCGTAAGGAAGATCATACTAGTGGATTCTAGGGCCTTTCAAGGGACTTCCTTGAAGGGGTGGACGTAGGCTTGTGGGTATATCAAGCCGAACCATTTAATTCTCCTTGTCAAGTATCTCTAAACCCTTCTCTCTTTACATTATTGTTTTACATTTGTGTTGAGATTGGTTGTTTGTTTATTTGAGTTTTTGAGATTGAGGTTTGTTGGTTGTTAAATTTTAAAGTAGTCTTAAAACCCTATTCACCCCCCCTCTAGGGTTATTTTATTGGTTTCACAAAAGTTAGACCAAAATTGTGATTGTAGGTTGTTCAAAGCAAAGGTAAGTAGTAACAAGGAGAAAGCTCCAAGAAAATTTTGAGAAGGAGGAGCAACAAGCTAAATCTTAAGGGGGAGTAAGCATTCCAAGATTTGACATGATACTTCAAATGAGAAGAGTCTCAAAGCTTGTTAAAGAAAACGGACTTCAAGAATGATCACTCATGAGCTCCATTCATTGATAATTCACCAAAAGGGTAAAACTTAACGATCTTCTCAACATTGCGCTATGTGCTAAACTTATAGGTTATCAAGTATGCTTAAATTTTCAATTCTATAAAATAACTTGCTTGTTGAGAATTCATGCGAACTATGGTCTAAATTGTGAGTCCTTGATTGTTTACTTTTCTATGTTACAATCTTGGATACCTATAGGATTTAGATGATGATAAATGGTCATCTTGCTCTTATATTAGAAATATTGATTGTTGATGACCATTATTCACTTTGTGAAAATTTCATGTTGAAATTATGTCGTCTTAATGTTTCACTTTGCCATTCCTACAAACACGCACCTTTTGGTACTGCCAAAAGGAGAGCATGACTCGGTTAGACATTTACATGCTTGAATCACATTCTATCTTGTTATTCTTGAAAAATGCATG